>OX453262.1:6490078-6875078 GCA_949709985.1 Luffia ferchaultella
AGACAGACCAATAATCAGGCCAGGCATGCATAGCGATTTGCTCAGAGCTACGGAGTCGTCAAAATCTTTGCAAGAAAATCACGTATTATGCTTTATAGAGCGTAAAGGAAGAAGCCTTCCGCCAAGATAGTAATACGAGGATCCACTAACCTCTTCTCACTGCCCATTTAGATAAAGATAGTAAATTGGAGATAGTTCTGCTTCCGCTTAATGCCATTGCAGTCAGCTTTTAATATTTTCAACTTCAAATCAAATACCAACGTGCCGTGTTTATAAATTTCATCGGCGAAAATATGGATGGAAATAAAAGTTAACAAGAGATTGTTATCACAAAATCTGAAAACACAGAATATTTTTGAAAACTGCTGAAAATCACCCAAAATTTGTCTGATAGTATTTTGTGCAATTTTGTGGTGTGAGTGCATGTGATGTGAGCACAGATTGTCAGCAGCTCGCTGTCACTGTCAGCTGCTGTCAGCCACAGGACGGAACATTTCACAAGTAGCATGTGAAAAATCACATGAAATGCGTAATCATACGTCGCACCTGCTACTTTCTTTCACATGATCTGCTACGTGCTACTTTAGCTATAGTTCCAATCAAACTTTATGGCGGATCGGAATACAACGCTTTAATCATGCTTGCGCAGGTTCAGTCATATGCCTCTCGCTCCACTGCGTCGCGCCACACCTAAATCTGGTTACTGCGACGCGACTTGTGCCTATGTTCACATCCGCCATAAAGGTTGATTGGAACTATACAAATAATACTCAACGAAATCGCCGACCACGCGCATTTCATCGTTTTAGTTGAAATTTAACTTTTTCACAGTTTCACTGTAATTTCACTCTTTCACAGTTTCAATATTTTCAATGTGATCTGAAGTCGATCTGAGAGTCGTGAAGGGCGATTGTGTCGCAATTACGTAGTTTATGTATTGTATGTGTGCTGCGATTTATGTAAAATTATGGTTGGATGTTTAGTCTTAGTGTAAATAAAATATAGATTAGTTCAGTACTTATTAGTCTATTTGAATAAAAGTTTCCTATTTTTTTTTAAATGTCCGTTATGACTTGTTTAAATGTGACTGTTTAGTCACTAAAAATTGCTTTTAAAATCGATATCTAAAAATGTGCATGGACTCCGATCTCGAATCTGTTGTCAAAATTAAAAAATTAGCCGTAACTTGGTCATAATTATTATTATTACTATTAATTATAACTCATATTTCAAATTTAATTTTTAATAGCAAATGGTATATTTTGTAATATTGATATGATTGATTGATATTGATTTATTGATATTGATTGATAGTATATTACCAGCGTTAAAAGCTTGTGGAGTTTAAAAATCACTGTCTGTGTAATTTCACAGGTGAAATCACTGTGAAAAAAATTAGTCATTTCATCAAATGAATTAAAAGTAGCAATCATTTCCATGCTTACAGGACGTGGCTGCTGCCTAACCTAACAACACTTAACAATCAACAACTGTCAATTATTATTATATACCACAGATTACTATTATAATCTGTGTCAACCTGTGTTATTAGCCAGTTTAAACTGTTCCAAACTGCGATATAAAATACTTTGTATTTGAGGAGTTGTAAAAAAATACTAATCTAAAATTAATTATTAAGTTCTAATAACGGTTCAAGTTATCTTACGAATATATTCGTTGTTGCTGTACACATAGTTTCAATTTTACAGAAGCTAATAAAATGTCTATTGTTCAGAAATGTAATGACGATAACATCCCATTAGCTGATGATGACCCTCAAGTTATAATTACAGACGATGTGGAAAACAATCGCCTAGATCATGGCCGTTCTATGGATTCATTGCCTAGTTCATACACGGGCGGATCTTCTAGCCCTGGCCTTAATGGACCACAGAGTTTCGACCCGGATTCAGGTTTAGACGAACAAGAAGAAAAAGCTCGTCTTATAGCCCAAGTACTTGAATTGCAAAATACTTTAGATGGTAAGTTTTCAAATTGTATTATTTATGCTTGAATATTATTTTCAAGCCTCCTGAATTTAGAAAATTCATGGTAATCTGTTTAAAAAAAATTATTGTCATTACCCGTTTTTAAAATTGAGGTCTCAAAATAAATTACAATAATTATGAAAGAAATCTTTGAGTTTTCAACCAGTTGAGTTTTTTTAATAAAGAAATTGAGTCTGTTTACCACCCTAAATAATAAGGAAGGGGGGGGGGGGGTTTAAAGAGATTAAACATTACCTGCTACTAAAACATTTTCGATAGCCTTGTAAACTCAAAACGCTTGAAACTACAAGTCCCAACTATTTAAGTATATACAAAAACGTTTAAAAGAAATTTTGGTCAAGATAGGTTACTTTTCCACCATTTCTTAATCAATAGGTAGGGCAGGTTAATTTTAAAAAAATGCAATAAAAACTGAATATATGGCACTCTGACAAATTTTCCAATTCTCTATGAATATAAAAAATGCGTGAGGTGAGCAAGTGACATGCAGATTGAATTTTCGATTGTTATTAAATTTAGGCTACAAAATTCTTAACATATTTACTGTATTCAATTTATTTTAATGTTGAAATCCATTCCCTCTTTCAATAGTCGATCCTTTGATTATGTCAATGCTAAGAGCGAGTTCATGTCGGTCGTAACGAGTATGTATTTTTAATTTTTTACTTTAGGTATTTTTCGCATTTTTAAAAATTCTAAAAGTATTAATACTTCTAGGGTGGTAGTTTTAGAAAGCCGTACCAATAAATTATGTTAAAAGTAATTTAGAAGCAAAGCAAAATTGATTTAGGTTTGATTTGATTGGGCTTAAAAGAGAAGGCTGTAGGAAGCTCATGCAGTTAATATTTTTAACGGAAATGCAGAAAAAAATTTGAATTTCTTGGTGGCTTGTCGCTCTGCTCCCCTCCGCTCCTCGTATTAACACAAGCGAAACCTAACCTAACCTTTTTTTTTTTTTCAAAAATCCATCCATCTATGTGGACCCAATTTATGATTCATCATTGTTTTGAATACATTTGCATTAGAAAGTCAACCCCTTATTTTGATGTCAACTCATTACTCGTTCTGTACAGTACAATATTCCACAATTTTTAACATTTTTTAAATGTTAGCTTTAAATTACCATGTTTTTCACTTTCATTGTTTTGTTTTCAGATTTATCACAAAGAGTGGATTCTGTTAAAGAAGAAAATCTTAAATTGCGTTCAGAAAATCAGGTCTTGGGACAATATATTGAGAATTTAATGTCTGCGTCTTCAGTATTTCAATCTACCACTACTAACTCAAACAGAAAATGAATGAGAATTCTCTAGTCACTATCAATGTGTTTGCCTATTATTATTTAATACACTATAAATTGTTATGCTTCATAGAAGCACACATAATATGTGCATTTTAAAGTCTGCTTAGAACATTAACTATTACTAAAAATATAATTTTTTTTACCTGTTACTGATCTACATTCAAGAAGATGGTGATCGTTGATGATTTTGTAAACTTGTGACTTACTATTAATTACACAATGCAGATTTTTCTTATTCTGAAAAATCAGTTTAATTTAAAATAATTTTAATTATGAACACTACACTGAATTGCTAGAATACTACTTGAAGCTGTCGTCTTACAAATAGTCCCTATTAACCCTACATTGGCTTGAATAAGAATAATAAAGATGAATATTGTCATTATTGGTAAATGGAGTCTTTCAGCAGGCAGTGACTTTATGTATTGTTCTTGCAACTTACTACCAAATACTTTAATCTGTTTCTTTGTATAGAAGTTTTCTGTGGTTCTTGCATAGAAGGTACCTAACTTATTGCAGATTAATGACTAATTTAATTCACTGCTGCTTGACACTGGGCCTTCGTATTTGTCTCTTATAATTAACTTACCATTTTATAAATTAAATGATTAAGTCCTTAGTTTTGTGTTAAAGGATAGCGATTAAAAATGATAATAAAAGAAATAAGTACCAACTATAACTTAACTTAATAGAAACACTAAAATATCTGCAATTGTTGACTATCAACACTAGATCTTATGACTTTCTGTAAAGCTGCTGACAGTATTGGTTTCACAATATGATCAAGCATGTCTGCATACTTTATGATTGGAATGTTCACCATATTGAGCATTGGTGTTTCACAATATAACCAAGTTTGCCTTTATGCTTTATAATTCCAATGTTCACCATATCGGGTCGGTTCTCATTGATAATTATCAAATTATCAATATATTATTTTCTATAGTAACAAGTTTGTAATTTTTGAGAAACAACTGTCATTTGGCAATGACTGAGTAGTATACAGTACTTGACTAAATGTTCAGAAATGAAATAGCTGTTCCTATTGTATGGAAGAAAGAATAAGTCATTTGAAATCAACTACAATTACTATAGAATAGTTTCCATTACATTTTTAACTAGTTTTCCGCCCGCGGCTTCGCCCACGTGGACTACACAGTTGTACCGGCACAGCTATATGGATATATATATCTTATTTCATCAAAACCTATTTAGTCATTTTAGCATGTAGAAAAGCTAACCCACAAGTCGGTCCCAAAATCGGTCAGCCATTTTTGAGATAACTCGGATCAGACAGACAGACAGGAAATCACAATTATAGAGGCATTACGTATCTAATCTGTCTATTATATAAATATTATGTATCTACTGTAAATCTTACTGTACCATATCAGCCCTTTATATCCCTTTCAGGATGAGGGCGGTTGGATCTTAATCCACCACACTGCTACAATGCAGGTTGGTGGATCTTAACAACTGCCTACTGAAGAAGACAACCGGGACCGACAGCATAATGTGCTCTCCGAGGCACGGAGTCAGTGATAATTATATACTTAAGTCATAAACATTAATACATGCCGGTTTCTGGGATTCCAACCACAACCTTCTAAACAAGAAGCGGGCTTGCCATTACTTGGGTATCATGACATTCGAAATTTGACTGTATTCTAAGGAATTACTTTAGGCGTGAAATTGCAATGGGATCCTCATATAATTAAATAGATGAAAAGGCTCAGTTCTGCAGTTTATATTGTAAAAAGGATTTGCATACTTTCACAGAGACTGCAAGATCAGTATATTTCCATTGTTTAATGACTTCTGGCATTCTGCTGCGGAGACATGCTACTAGTGTTGATTTTGTGCTACAGGTAAGAATTTTAATGACGTATGATTTGTCTGATCACTGAATCTGCCATTTTGCTCACGTTTTCAATCATTTTGAAGTATGAGATGCTTCATCTTAAATGAATATGCTATCTAAATTTAAAATGAATTTTCTGGAAAATAAGTAAAATGACACAAAAATTGCCTCTCCACTAAGCGAAGTCTTGTACCGACGCCTGCAGTAGACAAACAAACTAGTTGTTGCTACGCACAGGGGGACCACACAATTTTTATTATTAATGTTTACAAATATGTGTGAAATGAAGTTATTCAAACATAATGCTTATAAGAATCTTATAATTACCTACAATAATAAAAAAAAAATATAGTTAGTAATTAATGATATAAGTTACTATTAAAACATGAAAGTATGTTATTAATTTAATATTATAACATACAGCCAACAAAAATATTGTTTTCACACCTGACAACGCCCTCTTTACGTGTGTAAAATTTCAGTAAAATCGGATCAGCCGTTTCGGCGTTTAGCCTAGACAGACAGACAAATACCAACTTATTTCACTCCTGATAACATCCTTTTTATGTCTGCGAAGATTCATTGAAATGGTTTAGTTTTGGAGATTAACCGGAACAAAAAGACAGACAGACAACCACAAACAAAAAGTTACCCATATTACTTCTGACAACCTATTTTTAATGTCTGCATAGTATTATTAAAATATTTAAAAGTTTAGATCAAATATACAGATAAACAAAAAGTATTGTATGGCACTCCTGACAATCTTTTAATCACATCTGTGAAGTTTCATTGAAATCAGTTCATCCCTTTCGGGGTTCAGTTCAAATAAACAAAATTAGCTCAAACAAACAGACAAAAAGTAGCTCATGTCACCCCCGATAATGCTCTACACGTCTGCAAAGTTTCATTGAAATCGGTTTAGCCGTTTCGGAGATTAGCCAGAACAGACAGACACTACAATTTTATTAATATAGATAGATAGTAAAATTAATTGTCAGTAACATTACTTTGGCACTTAACTCACATTTGTTAAATAATTAGGTACTATTACTTTGAAGAAAGGAAGAAACAAAAAGAATATGCATTCAGCTGAGTGTACTAGACATATGTCAAACATTCCACTGTATTTATGTTTAATAGCTTTAATACATTGTTTACTTCTTTACCTTGCTTACCTTACCATCCAATTTAATATTTTTTAAATATTAAATTAACTGTCTATAATATTATACTCGAAATTTTAAAATAAAAATATTTTAGATTTGATCAAGTGTGTTTTGTATTGTCTTTATAAGAATTCCTTATGCATCTTGCTTAATAAATTACATTGATGTTCACAATACTGGATACCGCACAAATATGCAGAGTCTGAGGAGCAAATATTAAGGCGAGCATTGTAATGGGATTTAGTTCACCATTGGCCTTATTATTAAATCAAACGTAATCAATCTTGAAACATGCTTGGTCAAATCAAACGTAATCAAAGTAAATTATAATTTACTTTGACTGATTACGTTTGATTTGACCAAGCATGTTTCAAGCGTAATCTATTATCAATATGCTGTCTCTTTCTATTTCCTTAGAGTTGAAATATCCACTTGTAATGTCCACCGCTCATGTTAGAAGAAATTTAAAATATCTGTATTTTATGTAGGTACCTGTACTTATGATAATTAACCAAAGAGGAAGTGCTCTTATAGCTATACTACTCTGAACCGGAACTTTGAACCTTTAAATTGTACAGTTTAAAATGCCATGTCATGAAAGGTAGGTAATAAAATGTCAAGAAAGGTCATGAACTGCCATAAAATTGTTAAAGTGGACATTTTGATGCAGTGGATGATATTTCAAACCTAAAGATTCTTTAAGTACCTACATAGGGTTACTGCTAAAATATCGCGAGTTAAAATCTCCGTAACCCAATATTTTTACTTTGGTAGCATCAGTATTGGCTCTTATTAAGAGGTTTACCCATAGGCTTTACCGTTACCACCGTCCTCGGTATAATCTGTCGTTAAAAACGAGTTACCGAGGGCGGTGTCATTACCAATCAGCCGGGAGTTTTACCAGATGGCGCATGTGGGTGTGGCCTGTTTTCTGGAGTTATCGGTTTGTTCGCTTAAAGACAGATTGTTTAGGACAGATTCGCTTTAAGACGGATTTTGTACAGGCAGGAGAAAAAGTTTCGATTTGTTCCGTTAAGGACGAAAACGTTTTTAACCAACGTCCCATGAATAGGTAGGTACGTGTTTACGAATAGGAAGTTTGCTTTACGGTAGAACAATATGAACAAAAATCCAAATCGTTTTACTGCTCAGTATGACACACTGGGTTCAAATAAATTTAGTCCAACAAGAAGAAGAGGGTAAGTTTCCTGTTTTCACTAGGTAAGTACCTACTTAATTATCTATCAATGAAATATTCAGCAACTACCAACCAACGCGGTATGAATACGCATAGGTAACAGAAGTCTGCATAGCATGAGCATAGTACCATGTCAGCAGAAATTGAAAGTTTTCCATAATTTAATAATAATAGCTTATAAATAAATCTCATTTTCGTCAATGCGTATTTAGGGGACGTTAGTTAAAAAGAACTCTCAACTCTGTCCTTAAAGGAACAAATCGAAACTTTTTCTCTTGTCTTCACAAAATCTCTGTCTTAAAGCGAATCTGTCCTAAACAGAATCTGACTGAATCTGTCCGTATGCGAACTAACCGAGTCATCTTGTAAAACTCCGTGTATAACTACAGACTTGGTTTAAACCTGGATTTAAGGATTTAAGGACGTATGTACAAAAAGTGACAGCTCGAAAATAGGTTTTACTTGACAGCTTGCTAACTACTACACGCGCATCTGCACCAGAGGCAACACATACTTGGCTCTATACCAGAACTAATTAGTCTTGATCATTATTATTTTTATTTATTTAAAAATTAGTTTTCTTTTATGTCAGGTTTTTAATGTTGCTTTATTTTATATAATAACTAGCGATCCGCCCCGGTTTCGCACGGGTAGCAGAGCCATAATGTTTTTACGGTCGTAGTGTCGTATCAGCTTGTTGTGTCGAACATGTGGACTGGATTTCATTAGATTTAAATGTAACGCAAGTTCGTCCAACTTAGATTATTTTTAATGTATTTTATTTCGAATTCTATAAATATATGAAAAAGTAAAGAATAAATACCTAAAAACAAACTAAAATATTTCTTTGTATACAACATTGATAACTTCAGCCTAACCACGTGTGTCGCGTCGTCCGGTATGGCTCCTAAGATATTGATTTAAATTGTAGAATACAAACGGCGATCATAATGTTCATGAAATGCTGAAGGTAAATATCGTATTTAATTTGATAAGGATTAATACCATATCCATATAAATTGTTTTCCAATCACTTCATCATATTACATCATAAAAACAGTATAGTAAGCTATCCATAAAATATAAACATATGCTATCGCGGACTTTTCTTTAGTCCTATAAAAGAGACACAATTCCTCCATACATTATTTTGTTATATCTCAAAAGGATTAGGCCGCATTTTTGATGAAAGTTCCCAACCAGCTTGATTTTTTTCCGACTTCTTCAACAATAATCGTCATATTTCAACAAATTTTCTCTTGAATCACTCTGTCCATTGATGTCAATAATATGCCAATCCGTTCGGTACTTTTTGAGTTTGTCCCGTGCAGACAGACAGACAGACGCGGCGGGGGACTTTATTTTATAATATGTAGTGATAACAATAATACCTGGGACATCCCACACAGCGCTATCTAGTCCCAAACTAAGCAAAACTTGTGTTATGGGTGTGGGTTACGATGTCTTTTAAAGTTCCATAAAAAAAAAATTATTAGACAATACTATACTGTGCCACAGTTATCGTATGAGGAGTTTTGCAATACGAGTGCATTTTGTTTGTGATACGTGGCGATGGCGAAACCGAGGTCCCATTGAATGAGGTGACCTCTTCATTTCCCATTTCGTCAAATTCTACTATTTTTGATTCTGGACCGATTGTTATCAAAATCAATGTGTAAGAGTCTGTATGGTCTTCGATTACGAATCTGTGCTCAGAACTAAAAAAAATTACTGCCTTAGAATCTGTTATAGTTTTTGAATTGCTTGCTTTCAAAATCGATATCTATGGGTCCATGTGGTCTCCCTTCACAAATCTGCGGTCAAAACTGAAAATAGTGTCTGCCATTTTGAACTTCTTTCTTTCTGGGCCTAATACTACTAAAATAAAGTCTGTTTCGTATAGATTAAAATTTTATTATTATTTGGTCCACATTACAAAAAAAAAAACAAGTCTGTATGCGTTATTACAACAACGATTAATACTTTTGTCAATACAGTTACTATTAATACGTTCTTTATGACATCGAAACTTGTACCGCAATGTTGTATTTTACAGTACTAAATCTTTTTACTTTACACCAATCACAAGCGAGCATTCTGTTTGCACCGCATGCGTAAACCGCGAAAAGCAACCCGCTCGCGCCCTTAGCTCTTACCATTATTTATTTCTATAAATTGAGGAACCGTGCGAACACCCCTGTTTTGACTAACTTGCCCTTCAAATTTCACGATCATTCAGACCGCCTTCTACAAACATTATCCCATCAAAAACAATACTTGTCAAAAAAACCAAGTCTCGCAACTCAGTTGTTCTGCAGTAAAAAGTTGTGAGATCCATGTAATACCAAGTCAACAAACCGACACAAAGCTTCATGTCGGTGCTAATCTAACCACTGAGGAGTTCCCTTGTAAACAAATTATCGTGGTGCATCATCAGTTTATAGTGAAAATCATGGATAACTATCGAAATCCCACCTACATACAAAGTTTCGTGTTCGTGCTATTAACCGGTGAAGAGTATCCTTATGAGGAAACAATTCTGGCTGCAACATCAAGTTATGTTTATCATTTTAGTGTATTGTCATCGAAGTTACACATGTATTCTGAATTTCAGCCCAATATCTTCAGTGGAAGTGGGTGACAACCGCGTTTAAAGATTCCATTAGATACAAAAAAACATACAGGTGGAACTTATAAAAGCGTATTAAAATTAAAATAATTACACCATTCCAAGAGGTCACCACTTTTTACATATGTTTTAATTTAATTTTTTTATCATAAAAAAAATATTAGTTGGTCAACTCGGTAATGTATATATTATGTACATTGTATATATAGTGAAAGATTTTTATTTTAAGTTTAATAGCTTTCCGCCTTGGTAAAAAAAATAATTCAAACTAATTCAATTCATAAAATATTATAAAAGACAATGGGCGGTTTCGTACCCAGTGGTGTATCAAGTTGTGACATATGTCATTTTAAAGGTCTTAATAATAGCTTCATTTTATTGTATGACACCAACTTATTATTTAATTACTGCCTTTGAAATTTAAATTTAAAATTATTTAATTTTTATTTAAATAATCATTATTTCTAGCTTATAAAGTTCTTTTTAAGCGACTTCAAAAAAGTAGGAGGTTACTCAATTCGACCGTATATATGTTTTTTTTTTTATGTGTGTTCAGGGATAACTTTGTTGTTTATGAACCGAATTAGATGATTTTTTTTTTGTGAAAGGGAGATATCTCCGAAATAGTACCATGATAAGGAAACCAGGATCTGATAAAGGCATCCCAGAGAAATCGAGGGCAACCTTCGAAAATCGTATTTTAAAGTATCGTATTTTAAGTATTTTGATAAAGTACTACTACTAGTACTATTCAATGAAGGTCGGGAGTCGATCTGATGATGGAGCTGAAAGACAGTCGAGGGAACTCCTCAACGACTGGCAGCAATTACCTGGTGTTTGGACTTGATTCATTTCTATTGATGAGATCTTTGCACCCATATGGATTATAAGTGCCATTACAGGTCTGATGATGGAGACCATACACAATCGAGGGAACTTCTCAACGATTTACAGCAATTACCTTTTGTTGAGCTTCCGTCATACGGTTGAATATGCCAAAATGTTCAGTTCACACAAAAATAATAATTAAGATTGAAGTTTTACATAGGAATACCACTGCCTACTAGGCATGCTGATTCGTCAATTTGACACTGAATTTACGTTGCGTAATCGCGGTGCTGTCTCATTAGAGTAGCGCGTTTAGTAGCCCCTTTTATACTAAATAGAAATAAGCTACAGATGCGTTCAACTAAAAATTGAAAAATAAAATAATTTAAAAAAAAAATAAAAACCGACTTCAAAAACATAAACTAAAAAGTTAAAAATAAAATTTTCACTTTAAAGAAAGGAGCATTAACAGGCGGCATATAGTTAATGAAGTCGGTGCCAACTCAGACATTTTAAATGGGTACTTACCAGGTAATAACAGTTACAACAATTATATATTTATAACTATAACAAATATGGAACACAATTTAAAGTGTCTGAGTGAGTAGGCACCGACTTCATTAACTATATGCCGCCTGTTAGTGCTCCTTACTTTAAAGTGAAAATTTTATTTATAACTTTTTAGTTTATGTTTTTGAAGTCGGTTTTTATTTTTTACTTATATTATATTATTTACCATGTTATATAGCATACTGTGCGTTGCGGCTACCTGTTAGTATAACTCTTACACCGCCCTGCCCACACACATACATACTACTAGAGGTTGGATTCAGTCCTGTCATGTGTCGAATCGGATATATTACTCCTATATTGTAATAACTACAATAACGACGGGAAGGGAGTCGATAATTACTGTTCGTGCCTAATAGGGCGAAGAACAGTCGGCACATGTTCACATATAATAAGCATTATATGGTATTTGGGGTGGGCGAGGCACCAAAATTATATACTGTTGCCAGCAACTTTTTTAGATGATATAATTGTTGATCTAGATTATTAGTTCAATGATAATTTTTTTTAAATTATTTCGACCTACGCAATACTAGCCTTTAATTATATTTTTTAATAATAAATCCAAGAACAACATGCCTACACTAGATACAGCATGGAGACGAAGCCTATGCAAAACCTGCAATTTTTTTGGCCAGTCTTAAGAGTATGTAGGTGTGCAAGCGGCGGTGGAATAGCGATTGGTAACCGTATAGTAGGGTATGCTTAGTAATAAAGTAATATTGTACAATAAGTAACATTTACACTAAAAATAACATTTCATTATATGAGATATAAAATAACTCATAGTTATTTCCTTGCACGTGTTTCATGGTTGGTGCCATACTATAAAATAAAGCTATTGATACGACCTTTAAAATGACATATACCACAACTTGATACAACCTGGGTACGCAGCCCATACAAAGATGCCCATTCACTTTTACTTTCACCCACGTCTCAAGATTGATTGAGTTCAACTTTACCATACGTACAGCATTTGATCGGAGAAAAACAAAGACGTACACCCAACCTTTCAATAGCGCTCCTCGGAGCGGTCTGAAGCACGATGCCGTGTGCGCTTGGTTTTATGCTGTCAGTGTGCTGTCAGTTCATACAAAATAGTATGGCGAAATTTCGGTGAAATTGCATATTATTGATGATTTTTTTCTGCCACTTTTTCGTTTATTATCAAAATTTCCTCTAACAGAAAGAAAGGATGAAGTATTAACAATACTTAAATGATTTTTTAATCTCAAAAAACCTTGTGATGATGGTGTAATATGTACCGAAAAATGTTAATTTTCCGCGATTTCGGCAAAAGTGGGTTACAAAATAATATTTTTTCAGTGTGAAAGAGTGTAAAATATGCAAATGTTTTCTAACACAATTGTAAATTAAGAACTGATCTTTATTTAAGAATTAGGTTTATGACCATATACCTTTCCAAACTTCCTAAAAATGTACCTAAACATGCCGTTTTTTTGTAATTGCCCCCTTAATATTGATTCTAATAGAGCTCCAATCAAGCTTTATGGCGGGTGTGAACATAGGCACAAGTCGCGTCTCAGTAACCAGTTTTAGGTGTAGAGGTACGCAGTGTAGGGAAGAGGATGATTGAATCTGCGCAAGCACGCTACAAGCGTTGTATTCCGATCCGCCATTAAGTTTCATTCGAACTATAATAAAATAAGAAATGGCTGTACGGTCTTCCGACCTTTACCTATTCTATAAATGATGAACAAAGAATCATCACCAGTCAGCCGGCGTTAACCGTCTATTCCGCCTGCGTGACTATGACCAGACGTTTTCCGTTTGAATTAGTTGCTTTATACCAAAAGTACTTCCATATGACTATATGTGGACTATAGGTAGTTCCAATCCTCTTCCAATCAAACTTAATGGCGGATGTGAACATAGGCACAAGTCGCGTCGCAGTAACCAGTTGTTTATGTGTAGCGAGGCTCTCTTAAGTAAGCGGTAAAAAATGTTTTTATTAAATTTTTTTTTACTTATTCGCTTGTTCTTGATTGTTCGATCAAATTCATTGTTTGTTCGTTCTTCAATTTGTTATAAACAATATTTAAAAATTCTTTCTGAAGTTGGCGCTCAAAAGGTTTTTTTTTTAATATATATTTTTTTAATTCGTTTGTCCGTCATTTGTTCTTGATTGTTCGATCAAATTCATTTAAAAATTTCAAAATTTTCGCAATCAATTGTCAACTATAAAAACGCTAAACAAAGTGGCTGAATTTGATACAAAATTAAGATTTATTATTTTTTAGGTTACAATTAAGCATCCTTAAACGACGATTAAGTACTGATTAATTAATACAACCGAATATTTGGTCAGTTTTTATGTCATTCATTAACGTGCAACTAGTGCTTAATTCTGTCCAAATTCAGCCACTTTGGTTATCGTTTTAATGGTTTATTTATTTATTAGTCGTTTATTGACGAATTAAAAAAAAACTTTCACTGTTTTATTAGTTTTGGTTCATCTTTCAAATCTATCGAGTTAAATATGATACGTATTCTTCATGAAACTTCTCCATTGGAAATGTTTTCGTTTTGTACATTCTCATTTTTTTTTTGTTTACAAAGAGTGCTAAAAAGTTTGTTGTTATGCGTTGCAACATGACGTACCTTCATTAAAAATAAAAATGGTTTATTTATACTGTTTTATTTATTACTTATCTTGTATTCAACTAAATATAAAAATTTCCATGATGATGTTAACGCTTTCTTTACTTCTTTCTGCAAATTTTTAATTATCAACTGTTAACAAAAAATGTTTATTGGTGTAAAGGAAATGGCATTTGAATTGATTGACTGATGATTTGTCATTTTAAAAAACTAAAAGTTAGGAAAAGTAAATCAAAACTAAAATTTAGTAGTATACCAGATTCAAAATAACAAATAGGATTGCCGATTTCGACTTATGATATCGCGGTAATTTCAACGACACATTATCATGAAAGTACTACGTGCTATCGATAATAGAAAAAACATCCAAGCACATCACTAAAACTGGCTGAAACTCGTGTGAATTTGCACACATACTCATTTCCGTTTCGTTAACGCATGTTTAGATGTCAGTTGGTCTCCTACGCTAGTATATGTATGTCTATGATCGTAATAGATGAAGTTATCTCAGAACAATTCATAAAGGTATATATACTAGCGTAAGAGAGGAACACAGTGTGCGAATGACATCCAGCTCTTTGCGGAAATCCTACATGCGAGAAAAAAATGCAAGAAAATCTGACATAAAACCTCTTTGAACACATTTAGTCTTCATTACTCACTTGTCAAAATAAGGTCCAGCTTTGTTTTCTATTTTGTGTTATAATCGTTTTAAATTCTACAAAAATTAATTCTTGTGATAAAAATGGTGTCGTGTTCAGCTTTAAATTGCACTGTAACATATGTTAATAATCCCAATAAAGAGACATTTCACCGGTAAGTACTGCCAATAACATATTGTTATCTTAATGCTTATTTTTATAAAAAGCGATCCTAAATTTACTTGGTTATACCTCAGTAGTATACGGTTAATACTTTATTTTGTAAATAATTTGTTATTTTAAACAATTATGTGTACGATACAAAAATATTGTGTAAAATTACAATGTAACAATTAAGCATAGGGATTGCACAAAATCTATCGATATGTCGATATTTTCAAATATAAATATTTTGTAAATTTGATATTTCCTAATTGCACCTGTTCCACTGGAATGATGACGTTAACTGTTTTTAAACATATTGTGAGGTTTATTTAGCCTGGCAGCACATTGTAAGAGAAAGTATGACATCTATACATATATACTACACATAGGGTATATATGTAAATACAAGACTTTTTCAAATGAAAATATAAGATATATACACAATTAATTTTAATCGTCATTTATTTATGATTTAAAATCTGATGCTCTATTTAATTTTAATCGTTATTTATTTATGATTTAAAGTCTGACGTTCTATCTGTTCTCTGATTATGAACGTCGTAAATATTTTAACTTTGAATGACAAAACTACTGTATACAATAGTTTAACCTCATTTTCCTCCAAGAAACTGCGGTGTTAAAAAATGCTTCCTGATAATGTTGACTATTTCATAATATCCAGGTTTCCTGTAAACACGGAAAAATGTTAAATAGAACAGGTGGGACTCCTCGAAAACATTCTTTGGTTTACAGTAGACATTTTACGGATAACTGTTTTGTCTAACTAAATCACCGACGACTTTTGAAGAAAGGATCTATACCTACTGAATTTGTGCCGTTAGGGGTTTCTTTTTTTTTCATATGTGCTTACTAAGTAGGTATATTAAGTAATATACTAATAATACTTAATATCTAAAGTCAGAGCATTTATGCCAACTGTAATTTCTGTACAGGTCAATCTGAAGACCAAGCGATCGGTGTCAGCGTACGTTTACCGGGATATATCACCAGGACCTTCAACTTTAGAGCCTATACCTTTATTTCAGCACTAATATAAAATGGATTTGAAGAAAAAGTCCATCACAGTGAAAATATCAATTTTAGGCAAATTATCACTTTGTCTTTTACAAAAACTTGTTTTTTATATTCAAATAAAACTTAATTACCTATTACATAAAGAAACAAAAAATGTTATAGACTAGTCCAAGGCATCCAAGGCATAATTTGTGGTGTAGTGAGACGACGCGACACTCAATGGAGTAGACAATGTGACGTCATGGGCAGTAAGAAGCCACCAGTCAAACCGCACGAAAATACATAATAATAATAATAATAACGTGCACATTACAACGTCGTGGCCCCAAACTAAGCATTAGCTTGTGTTTTGGGTACCAAGCGAAGACACCACATACATATAACAACCAAGACCCGGTACCAGTATCGATATTCATCATATAAATACTGACCCGACCTAGGATTCGAACCCAGACCTCCAGCTTCGTAGGCAGGGTCACTACCCACTAGGCTAAGCGGTCGTCAAATTAATAAATATCAATAATTTATTTCTCAGTCATTTATTGACGAATTTAAAAAAAAAACTTTCACTGTTTTATTAGTTTTGGTTTATCTTTCAATTCTATCGAGTTAAATTGTATATTTTGAACATCATGAACTTCTCCATTGTAAATGTTTTTGTTTTGTACATTCTCATTTTTTTGTTTACAAATGTTACATTTGTTTGTTTGCTGTGATTGTGTGTGTTATTATAAAAAAAAAAGAGTTAAAATTTTGTTGCTATGCGTTGCAACGTGACGTATTGTCATTAAAAATAAAAATCGTTTATTTATATTGTTTTATTTATTACTTGGCTTGTATTCAACTAAATATTAAAATTTCCATAATGATGTTAACGCTTTCTTTACTTCTGCAATTTTTTTATTATCAACTGTTAACAAAAAAAAATATTTATTGGTGTAAAGGAAATGGCATTTGAATTGACTGATTGATGATTTGCCATTTTAAAAAACTAAAAGTTAGGAAAAGTTACTCAAAACAAAAATTATGTAGTAGAGCAGATTCAAAATAATAAATAGGATTGCCGATTTCGGCTTATGATAACGCGGTAATTTCAACGACACATTATCATGAAAGTACTACATGCTATCGATAATATAAAAAACACCCATGCACATCACTAAAACTGGCTCAACCACATGTGAATTTTGCACACATACTCATTTCCGTTTCGGTCATGCGATGTTTAGATGTCAGTTGGTCTCCTACGCTAGTATATATATGTCTATGGAACAATTACTAAAGTCTAGAAGGCATTCTTGTATTTACAAATATATGTTTCATTTTTCACATGTTTTCCACATGGTGAATTTCAGTGTGAGTGAAAAAGATGTAAGTATATATATGTGGTTTGCTTCAACCTGCTTGTACACCTTTCTCAATGACATTAGTCTGACTAATCAGACGGACGTCAGACTGACGTTTGCATCAAATTATTAAAAATTTTGATAATATAGGAGTAAATTATTAAATAAATTGGTGCGAAATAAAGTTACAAAAATAGCTTGTATTGCAGTAAATTGCCACAATCACAGTTCCTCAAAATCAAAAGAAAATGAAAGAATTTCGTTCCATCGGTAAGTACCAAATGCCTTTATTTTGCTTTTAAACATTAAGACGCGAAAATTTTTGTTATTACGTATTTTTAAACAATAGCCGACATTACACTAAAATATGAAAATTACTAAACTGTGATAAAACAGCTCAAAAAAGATAAAAAATAATTTAATTTCATATTTACGCCTGTTATGGAGATTGACACCGTATGATTGTTTTTATCGATATTTTATATCGAGATCTTATTAATGTACCAATTCGGCGTAATAATCTTCTAATTATAAAAAACCGGTCAAAGGCCAGTCCGACTCGTATAAACTCGGTACTGCATCAGAAACTATAAAATAATTATGTATAGAATTTTTTTCCAAATATAGCGCTTCAATCCTCTGTAATGTGCCCACAATCTCTAACATTTATCTCCCGGATTATTTAAGTTTATGTTCCTGTATGCTTGAAAAATAGAGTGGGTATTCTTCACTTTATATTAAATGCAATTCATTTCAATGGCTTCAGATCCCGACTACGGCAATGAAAAGTTTGTGCCAAAGTTGTATTTTGTAAGCGACTCCATATATCACAATAATCCTTAACAAATTTTTGTTGTAGTTTTTCTTTGGATCCAGAAATACGAAGTGATGGACAAAAGCCGTTAAAAGAGTAAACTAGACGCCAAGTAAACGGTTGTTTGATTTTAAATGGACATTAAAATTTGCAATTTAAAGGATGATATAAGTTTTGCTTGTGCCAATGCGAGGAGTGAAGTAGACCGAAGAAACAAGCCACCCAGAAGGTCAAAGAAATTGTGATTTACATATAACACATAATTTATAAAATAATTTGTTGTGAACAGCCATATACCAAACTTTTCGACTATGCATTTGTTGAAAGGCTTAATATATGGCTGTTACGAAACTAGTAAAATTTTAAACTAATTTAGGTAATTTTTTTTCACACATTGCAGTATATGATTTAAAAAGTTGTATATATTCATATTTCTCATAATGTATCCTTTCATTTGATGAATCACTGAATTTAATTTTTTTCTAATTTGCATTCCAAAATGAGAATTGATTTGTCGTTTAGATTTTCCTGTTAACATTAAAACTGAGCATTTTGCGTAACAAGTTTTTTCATTTATTATGTCACATGAAGAATGCACTTACATACGTTTTTTTTTTTCAATTTGCCAGCTAAAATTGATCCCCATTATCAAAATAGTTTATTAATTTTATACGTTCCTAATTGAGCCATAAAACTTTCTATTTTTACCAAAAATCTTGTTTTTTTTTTTTCGTATAATAGATTTAGAGGAAATAGGTTGTGATCGCCAGAAGAGTGATCCTTTATGAGTTCCGTTTTTTCAAATCGGATGCACGGAATCCTAAAAATTGTAATTTACATTGCCTCAATTTTTTTGGCTTACTAAAATTGTTCCTTTATAATTTATTCATCGCTAGTTTGTATGTTTCATAAAAGTTGACCCCTCAGTTATTAGTAACTCTTAACTTAGGTCCTGGTTTCGAACTTCAGCCAATCATATATTTTTTTAAATATCTGTGCCGGGTCATAATCACTCAGTCTTTGTGTTGTCGTTGTTTGTACCCATAATACTTACTACTAATTTACCGTACCATGATCCTTATTAGAAACGAAAATAATGTATAAGTTTAAAGAAATAAACGAACCTATATATTTTATTAAAACAATAAATAGAAATAATTAACTTTAAACATATCGATAACGTTGTTGGCTACGCCCTATTTACCTTCATCGCTTATATAAGTCGAAATTAATTTGGGGGCTACGTTCTGATCATAAGCAGCAATGATTTTGTATCAGCTCTCTTTTTCTTTTTAATGCTTTATTCTACATGTTAGAACAAGTTAAACATTTATAAAATTTACATTCTTCTTCTTAATTATGCATTTTCTGTCTATACCAATTTCGTCAAAATTTACATTCCTTCTAAGTTTTAGTAATTGTTCTGAGCTGTCAGCAAGAATGACAGAAATTGACAATGGATTAGTAATTGACTTTGCAATCACACATCACAGTTTACGGTTATCTGTTTTCGTTCACGGACTATCACGATTAATCTGTGGTCACGATTGTTCTGTGCTGTCACGTACGTTTCACGTCATTCAATTCAGTTGATTTCAGTTTTCACAAGCAGTATTTACGTCGTTTTCGAAAGGAATAGGTACTGTTTTCAGAAATTGCAAAATGCCTAAAAAATTAAAAGTTGTTGTGAAATCGCTGTACTCACACGAAATAAGGAAGGATACTAATTTGGAAAACCTTAAATCGTTGAAATTGGAAGAAGCATGGCCTTTCATCAGAGAGGAAATTGAAATAGAAATCGGTAGCAGTCAACTAGTTTGTATTCCACACATAACGGAGGCCGATTTATATAAAGTCACGTCACTTTTTATCCAAAATGAGAAAGAAACAAATGGGAAAATGTTTACACCACTTGGAGAACTAATCAAGAATGTGGATAAGGAAAGGTCCAATACGGAATATTTAAAATGGTTGAACGAACATAACTTCGTCGACACTAATTTTAAGTTCCCTCATGAGAGTGTTAAGGTAGGAAATATTAATCTACGTACATTATACAGTTTTCGTTGTTTTGAATCATATAGCGTGTTCTTAAGGTGTGACCTTGAATCGTCCTATAATAGTTCAAAATAAAGAGGAATCTCAGTAATAAAGCCATTCACGATCAATAATAAAATTAATAATTAAGTAGATAAGTCGAAGTTAATTGAATTATTATCTCTTAGATTACAATATTTATAGATAAAGTCACATTATTATAAAAGATTAACCTATTTTATGAAGCTTTGTTTTTAAGTATTTATGGAGCTAATTACCACTTAGCTTGAAAGGTTTCTTTAACCAAACAGTCTATACCTATCCTGCAAAAGAGGACTGCGACTTTATGCTGTTTATGCCATAAATTAGACTCTTAAATCTCGAGCTTAACAGTAAGTTCAAAAATACATTTAAAGCCAATAATATCCATAGAGATAATAGAATAGACTAAGCCACTGCCTTCTATAGTTACAAGCCGTGCTATTGAAATTTGGCAACGTTGCAGGTAGTCCGAGCCTTGGTATCAGGCAGACTATTAGTTGGCGTTTCCTTCCATTTAAATGTAATATAAACAGAGATACTCATTGAAAATAATAAGTCAGTGTTAAAAATCACTTGTTGCATTGTGGTTATTCGTAATTAGCAAGGTAATTTGATATTTTCACCATAATCGTTTTTCGTTTCATGTCACAATCTTGACACGTTTGGGTAGAAATTACGGTAATTTTTTATCATTTTTCGAGTAGGTTCGAGGATATGGAGTCTGAAAGATCCCAGGGAACTATACTTATACCTGTCATGGTCATTTTAACCGCATGCTAGCCACTAGCAGGTTCGGTGAGATTGATTACGTAGAACCCAGGGAGAGAAAGAAACTGCAAGGGAACAGTACATCCCCATAGAACGTTATAAAATAAAACTAGCTTTAAGATATAGATAGCCTGTGATAAATGCACAAAACATAACACTAACCGAAATGAGATATACTAAACATTCATTCTATTCTATTTATAAAATCCACTTATAACACGAACTAAGTCACGGGCAGATGCTAGTATCATATAATAGGTACTCTTATTTCTCTTTTGTACTAAGTACTATCTATAATTTCATATTTAGTTATTAAAATCCCATATTTTCGATTATTAAATCATGACATCTTGTCAGCTGACAAAGTAAATTGGTCTACATGTGACAGATAATGCAACATTGCCAAATCTAATAGCATGGCTTGTAACTATAGAAGGCAGTGAGTATGCAAGTCAAACCAAAATGCAGGCCTCAACAGAAAAAGAATAAGAGTACCTTGAGTTATACAGAATTATACTAAGTCAATTTTTTTTATTTTGAGCGTCTGCGGTTAATAGCTTTTTGGTTGATAGCTGTGACTGCTGGGACTATTAAATGAGTGCCCTAAGCACTGCGGCTTAAAAGTAAAATAAGGATAGAACTAGGTACAGTTATTTTCTATCCTTTTTTCTCCTATGCCCAACTGATGCCTATTTGTTACATACAGGGCTATATAGAGCATGTCTACTCTAGTTATATTTCTATTATAATACCTTCTTAACCTTTGTTCTGCCTTATTTTAATCTACATTTAGTATGTGGTCGTTGGATACTAATATTATCTAATCTATCCTTGAGTAAACAACGATAGCTTATGCATAGGGTGAGGTCCATATCACTTTAATCTTATAATGTATTATTTATATATCATTGCATTTATTTCTCTTTATTGTTTTATTTCATTTTTTTTTTGCATTATGCTATTATAAAACTGATTTACAGTACAATACTCACAAAGTCCATGTTCCTACAGTACATTAAAAAAAGTATTTACTATTACTATGTTACTTATTATTATTATTATTTAGTATTATTATGGCTAAAAATTATTTGTTTATGGGCATTATTATATAACATACATTTAAGTTATTGTACAATCAAAGTTCTTAGATTAAATTAATATTTAATACTTTCTGTTTATTATAAGGCATTACTTTATGTCTTAGATTTGTGAAAATGCAAATGAAAGGCAGTATTGCAATTAGATCTATTTCTGTTTACTTTCAAACTCTTTTTTATACATTACTTATTTTATTATTTTTTTATACTAAATTACTTCATAGGAAGTAGATGATAAAATAAATATCTTGACTAGTGTGCAGCAAGACAGCTAAAAATTAATTATGGTTTATGTTCTCATATATGTAGAGTTGTTTTTTCGTAAACCCCATGAAAAGGTTTATTATTGAATAGATATTCTCAAATAATGATGAAAATCTCAATGCTTTGTTGTACTATTCTCAAACCTGATTGATAATTCTAACAGTCCATGAACTAGGTGCAGATAAATGAACCGATATGTTGAACTCAGTTGTGATTTAAAAGAATATGTAGTCTTTTAAATTATGCATTTTAAAATTATAAAGATTATTCATTTGTACAAATAGTTTTCAAAATTCTATCATGTTATAGATCATTATCTATACTATTATATTATTAGATATGACTATTGGAAGATCAACATTAAGAATAGACTTTTTAAGAAATAGACACTGGTATATGGCCAAAATTAAGAACATTATTATTTTTATCACTGATCACATGCTATATGGACATTCATTTATTATATGAGAAAATCACAAGAAAATATAAATCATATATTTGGTTTTGCTTTTATTTCATGTTTTAGTGAAACAAATGAATATTGTCCATAATCACATAAAGGACATATATTCTTTTGTATGAAATAAAGATTGCAATTGATATACACATATTGCTTGACTGAGTTAAAAGTGTGTAAAAACAAAGGACATGGAAAATTATAATCATGGGCGTTTTTTTTTTAAATTGTCTTATATGATATATATTTTATTTTCAGATAACTTTACAAGATGAAAGTATCAAAAACAAAGTTCGAGTCATCTTGGTGAATTTTTCACGAGCGTCTGTGCCGAAAGATAAAGATTTTGTTAACAATATCTATCTGGATATAGAGAAGAACAAAGGTATTTAATTATTTTTTTATTGTTGTATTTTCAGACGTATCTGCTTTACATATTGAAAATGTGAAGTATAATAGAGTTAAAAAGTGAATGTTGATAAAATCCATAAGTTTCACTTGTTTTTTAGGATCCCGTATCTAAAGGATACCAATGGGAACCCTATTACTAAGCCTCCGCTGTCCATCTGTCCGTCTGTCCATCTGTCGCAGGGCTGTGTCGTCAGAACCGTAATAGAAGACACATTAAAATTTCACAGTGTAAATTATTATGGCCGCTATAACAACAAATAATATAATAAAATAAAGTTCAAAATTAAAAAGGGTCCCCATACAAGATGGTTGGTTTTTATATAATGTTTATTAAATTTATTTTTAGATTTGAAAGGGAAAAAGTCAGTGTACATGATCACACATGTACTGATGGCAAAAACCGTTGAATTCAGAGTGACGCGAGGTACGTCTTCGAGGATTTTCCACCTGGGCACTGCAACACCTCTCGTGTTTGGCCTAGAAGAATTCCGTATTAGCGATGATGGAAAGCTGATTGCAAAGGTTTTTTTTTACCAAATGTTTTATATTACATATCTTTTTGTACAACTTACACATTCACAAGCCAATATTAATGAAAAACTTAAATTGATAAATAAACCCATTGTTCTAGTTTCATTTTAAACATATCCTGACTAAAGTCACCTATAACAACTTCTTTGTAACCTTTATTGAGTTCCTAAAAATCTAGGAAGATTTTAAGGCTGAGTTAAATAAAGCCATAACTTTGTTGTACTCATATTTACTTACATCTAATGTTTGATATCTAACAAACTAAAAGACTCTTTTCTAATTAGTAACTATAGATAATAATTAACCCTATAGTTATATACGGAAAAACGGACTCAAATATAACATTCACTCACATTCAAACATACTAAAAAATGTTAAAAATATGAAGTGTATACAAAATTGTTCATACCTACTCCAATTTATCCGATCTTCTAATGCAGCTAACTGAAAATACACTATCCAGGTATAAATTCTGAACATGATACTTGGCAGCTGAGCCAAAACTGTTAAATTTAATAGCGTCTCTTCATTCTAAAAAATCTTATTTAAGTCTTCTGTACAATCAGTTTAGACAACATTGAAAATTCTCAAAATTATAAATTTTATGTTACAAAACTTATATTTGAAATACATTTATTTTTTTATTTGTCTTTTACAAAGCTGATTAGAAAATTGTTAACATGGAGAGCTAAATATTGTATAAAAATTTATATTGTAAAACTAAACTTTCATTTCCATAGTGAACAGGCAACATATATTTATATAGTCAACTAAAAGAAAAGTTGCATATAAGACTAGTGATGGTCTTAGACCATTTATTAAGTGGTCTGCGACTAAAATATTCTGGTAGCCCCCAATCTTGATTCAAAAACAAAAAAAATATGTCTAATTTGCAGTCTTCAAGAACAATAAAACCTTGCTGAATATTAGTTATTATATTCTTATGTTCTCAGTGCCTTTAATTTACAAGTAATTCAATTAGTGACAAATAATTGGTTTGATTTCAACAAACAAGATTTATTTGTTGTTTTATGCTACTAAAATGTGCTAATTGGCAAGTTTTAATAGTTGATTATGTAGATATTTGATTAAATTGTATTCTAAGATGAAAAATTGCTGCATGAAAACTTGCTAAGTTACAGCATAAATAGCACAAAATATAACAAATTTTGTTTCAAAGCAACTGAAGAACATAGTGTATTCATTTATCTATGATTTAATAAATTTAACTCCTCTTGAATTTGGTACCTAAATTTCACTTCTTTTATTGGTCAAGCTGTTAGCCGACCATCTCGCACGTTTTTGCATCGAATTTGGTCCCCATTTCACATTTATGTTTTTGGTAGGTCCATATTGCTAGGTGATTTAATGAGATTAAATGTATTTCCAAGTTAGTTTTTATATATTGCAATTTTATATTTATATATTTTTTTCCACATAATGTCGATGTTTTTATAATAACAAAAATATTTCATAAAATATTAATATTTTCGTTAACCACTAAGAGGGGTTGGTATAGATTAAGTTGTAAAAATCGCTATGTAAGGTAATACCGATTTTTAGATTCAGCAAAATAATGTGTGTTTTTTCTTTCAGGCACCAGTAACAATGAAATCCAAAGCTTTACGTTGGCAGAAAATCGATCCCTCCGATCATCTGTACAAGCCTGGCAAAGTCATCCAAGTCAAGTCCTAAACAAGATTATGTTACTATAACAGCTTACCTGGTATTAGGTGTACTTAATTCGTGGAACTTCTGTTCGTTGTTATCAAATTGCAATGTTTACACTGATAAGATTATATTATCTGTGGATAAGCAATTTTTATCCATTTATTCTTAGAAAAAATAGGCAAGTTTAAATTATTGATATTTTAAATATGTTATCTGTGTTATTTCAGCAAAACTACTTACTATTTATTTCTTTCTTTAAAATCTGACAAAATACAAGTATTATTTTATCACAGGTTGTCCATTTTATACGTCAGGCTCTCATACTTCATTTTGTTGTTTAGAAAATATTATATAAAGGTGAAACAGGAACATCAACGCTGCTCTTGTAGAACTGGATGAACATTGGATAATATTAATTTAATGATATAAAACGTCTCTTATTTAAAATGAATATAAAATTATTATCCTACATTCCACATTTCTGCATTGTTAAATACTTAAAATTTTCATATTAATATGAATACAATATTGAAATGTATTGATAATGTGATATAAAGAAAATTTTACATTTAAGATTAGTAAGAAGATTTATAGTGTTTAACACTTGAAGTAAATACTGAAATAATGATATCACTGCATGAAAACGTATAACTTTGTATGCAGTATTTCCTTAAATTTTTAAGTTAATTTTTAATGTTATTAGACCAAATAGTGATTATTATAACATTATTTGATTATAGTCTGGCTATTATGAAATGGCAAAAAAATTGAAAGGCTCTCAAAACTACTAAAATGAGTCTTTTTGATGTGGATTCGATGAATTCTACCTCATCGTACCGACGGGCATCAAAATAGTACATTGTGATGTAAGTGCGGTAAGCTGCATATTATAGTCGAGGTGTTTATAGGCACGAGGCGAAACCGAGTGCTTATAATAAAGCGATTGTTATAACGGCCAGCTTACTGAGTATGAGCTTCATACGACTTTTTCATTACATTTGCGATTAAAATTAGGTACTTCAAATGTAATAATGGCGGTAAATAAGGACGCGAGCGGGTGGCTTTTCGCGGTTTATGTATACGTTACAAACAGAATACTCGTTTGTGATTGGTGTAAAGTAAAAAGGTCTAGTACTGTAAAATACAATGTTACAGTACAAGTTTCGATGTCATAAAGACCGTATTAATAGCAAATGTATTGAAAATTTTTTTACATAGTATTGTGACGTTTTTAATATATCCAAATTTTGATCATTGCCTAATCATAATAACCAGACAAAATCAAATATTATTTTGTAGTGACTTGACAATGTGATGTTTTGATAGTATTAATTGGTATTTGGAACTTAATTATTCATAGCTATTTATCACAATATAGCGAATGTCTCACCGCCTAAATATATTCTACTGTGACTTTATTTATGTGTGATTTTTTCTATGCTCTCAATAAAATTTGTGCGTATTATTGTTTTTAATTTAAAAAAAAAAAATATTCATTTGTATCAATCAATGTTTGCAAAGAAACCACAGGTAATAATAGTACTTGCAATATATGTTTTTTCTGCTGATAATCAAAAGGCATATATGTTCATAAATACCGCATTGTAACAACAAAAATGTGAGTGAAAAAATATACCACGTAGACCACATACACACCAGTTGAGGTTTTGAAATATTCTTTGTGAAGTAAAATTTTGTGTGACCCACCTGTGAAATTTGTAATGGAAAGAAAAAGATTCTGAAATTACATTTAATGTGTAGTTTAACAAAATGTTTGTAAAAAACAATGCTAATGACACGAATGATATATGGTCTGTCTAATTGATGAGCCTATCATTTTGTTCACAATTTTTGACAGTTTTGCATGAGACCATGTAGGTACTATTACGTTCATGCATGAGACGGTCCTGATTATTATGCTATCTCAGTATATAGGTACTACCACCAATGACTATTATAACATGGCAACGGAGTGATGTTTGTACATCAAAGTTATTGATGTTTATTGTGATTTATTGATTAGGAAGTAGACAACCAAAAAATTCACCAATTACTCAAGCTACCTATGGCTTTCCAAAACTACCACCCTAGAAATATTAACAATTTAGGGGAGGGTAGGACGAAGACACGAAGTCAACTTCCAGAATTTTTAGAAATGCGAAGAGAAAATTATAAATACTCGTATCCCTTGACATGAATCGTTAAATCGATCGAGAATCGACTATTAAAAAGGAATAGGACTTCAACGTTATAATAAATTGAAAACAGTAAAGTACGCTAAGAATTTTCTAACCTAACTTTAATAACAAGTGAGGATATCCATTGTTTTTTTTTTGTACTTCCTTCGATTTCAGAATGAAGCAGCAAAAAGTTTGAAAGTTTGGCGCGAGCTCGCGCCAAACTGGTGAACAATGGCCACAGAATATCCACAGTTTTGTATCACACCTCAGAACAATTACTAAAGTTATAGAAGGCACTCGTGTTTACATATATTTGTTTCATTTTCCATATGACAACCTGCTTGTACCTCCTTCTCAGTGACATTCGTCTGACTAGTCAGACGGATGTTTGCATCAAATTATTTAAATTTTTCATAATATATGTATAAATTCGTAAATAAATTTGTGCGAAATAAATTCGCCACAAAAATGGCTTGTGTTGCAATAAATGCCCACACTCACAGTACATCAAAATCAACAGAAAATGAAACAATTTCTTTCCGTCGGTAAGTACCAAATGTCTTTATTTTGCTTTTAAAAACTAAGAAATGAACATTTTCATTATTACGTATTTTTAAACAATAGGCTACATTACACTAAAAATATTTAAATTACTAAACTGATAAAACAGCTTAAAAGAAGCAAAAAAATATTTAAAATCATATTTACATTTGTTATGGAGATTGACAGCATATTTTTCTTTTTGTCGATATTTTATATAGACATCTTGTTAATGTACCAATTCAGCCTAATAATTTATTCATAATAAAAAAAAACCGGTCAAATGCTAGTTCGACCGACACGTATAAACACGGTTGCGGAACAGTATGAAATAATTGTGTATATTTTTTTTTCCAAATATACCGCTTCAGTTCAATAACCTATTCATAGACGAGGGCTACAGACTAAATACATTAAATACACAACAGTAATGTGCTCACAATCTAACATTTATCTCCCAGATTATTTTAGTTTATGTTCTGTATGCTTGAAAAATAGAGTGGGTGTTGCTCACTTTATTTTAAATGCAATTATTTCAATGACTTCAGTTTCCGACTACGGCGGTGAAAAGTTGAAAAAAAGAAATTATATTTTTTAAGCTACTCCATACATCACAATTAATGCTTACCAAATGTTTGTTGTACTTTTTCTTTCGATCCAGAGATACGAAGTGAATGGACAAAAGCCGTTAAAAAAGTAAACTAGACACCAAATAAACGATCGTTTGATTTTAAATGGACATTAAAATTTGGAATTCAAGGGATGATTTAGGTTTTTCTTGTACCTATGCTAGGAGCGAAGTAGACCGAAGAAACAAGCCACCCAAAAGGCTCAAGAAATTGTGATTTACCTATAACACATGATTTATAAAATAATTTGTTGTGAACAGCCATATACTAAACCTTTCGACTATGTATTATTGGTATTAGTAGGGCGCTTTCAGAGAGGGGTAATATGCTGTCACGTAGGTTTGCATAATGTTCTCGGGAGGTAAAAATCACTCTTTTTAATCACTATTTTACATGTTAGAACAAGTTAAACATGGGTACAGTTCCAATCAACCTTTATGGCGGATGTGAATATAGGCACAAGTCGCGTCGCAGTAACCAGTTTTAGGTGTAGCTGGACGCAGTGGAGCGAGGGGCATATGAGTGAACCTGCGCAAGAATTCATAAAGCGTTGTATTCCGATCCGCCATAAAGTTTGATTGGAACTATACCTATGTAAAATTTACATTCCTTCTATAACTTTAGTAATTGTTCTGAGTTCCACACATTTAGTCAGATGGTAGTGACACGAGAGACACGAGAGACCACAATTCGATAGCCATAGATCTCAGAAGTCTCAAAGATCCACCTCAGAATAATAGGATTTTTGCTTGACCGTTTACAAGCACACACTAGATGGCAGCACAGCCAAACCCGGTTCTGTCGGGAGCATTTTTTTCAATAATTTTATTTTAATTTTTTAAACTTTGCGAAGTATGAAAGGTGAAAATATTAACTTTTATTATGTTATGTAAACAATGTAAATGAAACTCACAGTGGAAACCGAAAAAAAAAAACAACTTCGGCACGTTGTTCGTTAAGGTACTGAAACTGGAGTCGCGTAAAAGAGATGCAAATATTTGGTGTTCATACTTGAGTTAAGATGTCCACAATAATGTTCAAAATAATATAAGGTTATAACTTTACCTCGTGTTGTTACCCTGCATGTAATCATCAGCTTTAAAATTATTAAAACACACTAAAGAATATTCAGAAGGATGCCATTTATCGCTGCGTCATGCGTCACAATTTTTCTGACAATTTTGACAGGATCAATTTGGATCAATCGTTGGATTGGAATCTAAAAAGTGTCATGGTGTCAGTCAAAAATTATTTTCAAAATAAGGCTTGAAAACTGGAGAGAGCATCATTATAATCTTTACAAAAAATGCATGTTCGTGTTAGACTATTTGGGCATCCTGACTTTGTTATTTCGGTTGAATCTAAATTAACAAAAATAGAGCATTTCAGAAAGCTGCTAAAGAATAAATGTAAAGTTGAACCTAAATTTCAGCGGTTATTTTATGGCGGGAAACTTGTAAGTACCATTATTTTAATACCAAATATAAATAAAATTTATATGTTTAATATTCTACCATGCACATATAAATGATATCTGAACATTTCTTTGTTTAGGTATGTTATAGTATTAGTAAATTGTTTAAACGAATATATTTTATTTTAGGTTATAAAGTTCTTACATTTATTAAGTATTTATAAAAATTGTCCCTAGAATAATTTTTTATTAGAATATAAATTCTAATATGCTCCAATTTATGAACCTAGAAGGCTCAACTTTCCAATGCTGCCTGATGCAAAACATGTTCATGACAATTGTCAATTTTAAATTCGGCCTAGATAGTTTGATTGTCCACCATTTAAAAAGATAAAGTGTAGGTTGTGTGTGATAATGCAAGGAGCAGAACAATGAGCCAACAAAGACCTCTATATTTTTTGTCGCAATTCTATAAAAAATATATTTTATGGTGAAGTTCATACACCCCTCCCAAATAAATCAAGCCAAATACAATATTTTTCAACAATAGTTTTAATCAAGTAACATTGTAAAGTGCTACCCCTTAGAATATTGTTACTGTAATCTATTAGATATAATTTTAAAATATCATGAAGTACCAATAGAATAGCATAGACAACTACATTTTACAATATAATGTTCAATAATATGTGTAGCTTTGAAGTGTGATGCACATGTCCAATTGCACAAGGCTCGATATACTACCCATCTTAATGCTTCTATGACCTTATGCTAAGTAATCAAAGTTTTTGTGACTAACCTTCAAAACAATAAATACACGTGTATATAGTCAATAAACACAAAAAAAAACTCATGTGCAAACTCATCCTCTACCTGTTACAATTTAATGAAAATAACATGAAAACCTACAAGAATTTAAATTTTGGAAAATTGGAGAAATTTGAGGTGTTATCTCCTATATACAATTTTCATATTTATTTTTGTTTGCAAATTTGTTTGTAATAAAATTTTCAAAAATTACCTTATAAACCTATGTACATGCTCGCTGCATCCAATCGTGCTCGAAGGCCTTGCCGATGATGGTCAACTTACATGGCGTCTTAAATTAAGATTAACTCTCGGAAATATAAAAATTATGTGGTTTAGAAGAAAAATATTATTCTTTTAGTGCTAGTGCCCTTAATTAGTCAACCACAATTGTATATGGCAGGGGTCGGCAATCCGCGGCTCGCGAGCTGCGTTCGGTTCTTTCAATGTAAAGTTGCAGCTTTCAAGTTCCATACGCAAAATCAATTATTTTTATCAAAACCCTTAAAAATCAAGCAATTGATCCATGCGTGAGTACCACGTTTATCTATCAGCTACTCAAGCGTTTTTTCCATGACTATAATAAAAAGTAAAGTAAAAAACAAACTAACAAATGAAAATTTATAGTCGTGATTGTAATTTAAAAAAAAATTATGCACCAGATTTAACTAAACTTTCAAAAGGCATGCAAACCTAATGCTTTTTGATGGATGCAGGCATCTATTCTTTAATAACTGTAGTTATATTATTAGATTAATTATTTGATTATTTTGGTTAAAATACTTTAATATGTTTTGTGCTAAAAACATTTGTATGAATAAACATTTTTCATATTCAAAGTAGTTTATTTTAAATATAAAATCAAATAAATAATATTATAACAAATACTATTGAAATGAAAATTTTTAGTGGCTCTAAAAACTTGATAATTTCATGAATTGTAACTTTTGGCTCTTCCATTTCTAAAGATTGCCGACCTCTGGTACCTATATGTCAAGAACTGTACCTACACTTGAGTACCTATTTTTAATACCATAAAAACAAGGCCTGGCTCAATTATTATTTTAAGTCTATAAATCAATGTGATAATTTATAAAATATACTGTCATTTTGCATTTTAATTATGTGTGAACACTTTTCTGTAATTTAATTTCATGTGACCTCAAAATGCAATATTTGTATTTTTTTTAGCTAGAAAATGGTTATACATTCCATGATTACAACATAAAACTGAATGATGTTATACAATTGTTGAATTGCTCTCAGCAAAATGGAGATGAAGAAAAAACAGAAAAAAAGACAGAAATAACTGAAAATGAGGAAGACAAAATTGTCTATGAAGGTATGATAACAAAACACTGGTAAGTGTGAGCCTAGTACACATGATTAGGTTCCCGCCTTAGCTGTTTTGTTCAGCAGGAGCATTATTTTTAACACATGGAAGAATTAAATGACTAAGTGTTTAGCACTGATGACGAGACCCTTGCATGTGAAGCCTTGCACTTGACCTTTTTAGGCTTCCGTACTTCAAAGGGAATAAAAGCAGAACCCTTAAATTGCCTGTTTTCTCAGAACCTACAGGACAAGATAAGTTGAAACTTGGTATACATAGAGAGTTTGGTGACTTGATCTAACCGATTGGCCGAGTGGTTAGAGACCCTAACTGCGGAGCCGAGGGTCACGGGTTCGATTCCCGCTCGGAACAAATATTTGTGTACATGAACATGTCTATTTGTTTCGTATCTGGGTGTTAAAATATCTATATATATATATATGTATTATAAAAAAATAATATTTCAGTATGCATATCAGTTGTCTAGTACCCCATAATACAAGCATAATACTTGCTTACTTTGGGAGTAGATGGCGCTGTGTGGGATGTTCCGGATATTATTATACATTATTATTATTATCACGAAAGTGTAACATAAATAAATAAATTTTCATTGATGGGGTATATTTTAGAAGATTGACTTGTAAATTCCAGTATTCATTACAGCTTCATTTAAAGAAGTTTGTAGAAAAGTCTCAAAGTGTCCTAGTACAATTATGGTGAATTCTTCGGTAGCTGATTGTATATTTTTTGTTTCGACTTTAACCAATCTCGTTAATTATGGAGTAAATTACGAAATATCTTCTGGGCACTTCTTGTTGTGGATATTTTAATTTTTTAAATGATGTAATTTAAGACCGTTTGTTGTATTGCGATAATATAGTGCACCTCAATTAAATCAACTTGGATTAGATAACAAAATCGGAAATTTGAAGGAAAGAAACGGAAACACTATGAAAAATATTTTTTATTATTCTACATAAACAAAAAAAAACTGTAAAATGCTAATCATTTTTAGTAATTTTTCATTTAACATTTACGGAAAATGATTAAGAGCCAGTTTTTTTCAAAATTTAACCAACTTTCCATTCTGGACCCTTTGGTTTTGTTCCCGGTAAAAATGAATTTGTTCCCGGTAAAAAAGAAGACAACTGGTGTAAAAAATTCACTAATTTCACATATTATAAAAATCGAATTTGACCACAAAGCTAAATATGCAAATTTCATTTTAATCAAAAAAGAGCATAAGTTTCTAAATACTGTTTACTCGTATCTCTGCGTCTTCTCATTAGGGACACTGCTTTGACGGTCGATGGGTTACGTCGCCCACGGCAGCATCGCCATTCTCGGCTGCGGCTAAACACTGTACACTTTTATTGCCTATGGTGAAATAAATACCCTTTGGCTGCACAAATGCATGAAAAATAGTCATTAAATTTTGTGCTTATATTTATAGGATTAAATAAATAAAAATGAATTATTGAATGAAAAGTTGAATTACTTGTTTGTAGAAATAATTTTAAATTTTACTCATAACTGTAATAATTAAAAATTTCAGAAGCTGATAGTAATCTTTATTCGGTTGGAGATTTAATAGACATGAAATGCAGGGAACTTGGGGCATGGTTCGAAGGTAAAATAGTTGGAATAGTCCAAGATCCTGAATTTGTTAAACCAAAAATTGTTGAAGAGAAAAGTTCTGAACCAGAAAAATTAAATTCTCCCAAGGAAAAATCTAAAGATGAAAAAGATATAGCCTCCGGAAGCAATACAAATATAGAACTAGAAAATATATCACCTAAAAGTAAAAAAAATGGCATTATGAACTACTTTAGTAGAACACCTAAAAATGGTAAAACAAAACTTGATTTAGTTAAAACTAATGAGCTGAAATCACAAGATTTATTAAGTGATATTGGATTACTATACATAGTGCATTTGGACGCTGAGTAAGTTGATTCATATTTTAAACAAGTTACAAAATCCAAAATAATAAAAAAAAATTAAGGAGAAGTTGTTATTATAAAATTATAAAATAATTTTTTTATCAGTTAAACTATAATTTTTATAAACTAAGTGACCACGTACGTGTTTAAAATTTGTTCACTCCATCGATCTATTAATTTAATTCTATTTGTGAGGATCTGTAATTGGCTTTTTGTTTTTATTTGTAAGTCTAGTATATAATAGTTTGCTGTTGATCTTCCTACAAAAATAAATAAATAAATAAAACATTTGTGTTAATTTGTTTGTTTTTTTTTTCATAGAGAAGATGATGCAAAAGCAGATTATTACTGTAAAATACATGAAATCCGACCCAGAGCAAGAAAAGTGATAGAAATCATTAATTTGAAAATTGGCCAAAAAGTCATGGTAAATCATAACACCGAGGAACTATCAGAAATAGGATATTGGTATTTTTTACATTATTAATATGTGTTTTTCATTTAATGTTGTACGAGTTGAAAAATAAATGAGTAGTTGCAAGTTTTCCATCCTAAAATTTCATGTTAATATTAGCTAACTTTATCATGATATGGAATATAATTTGTTAATTTTTATGAAAGTAATTTTTGTTATACGGGTTGTGAAATCAAGTATTTATTAAAAATATATGATAAATTACGATAAACCAATTTAAAGCAGAAGAATATAATATTTTTTTAAATCTTTTCTTAAATCGTGAAGTTTTAGCACAAAAATATGAGCGCAAATAATTCAATGCATTTTATTGCTAAATCCCAGTCCAGTAAACTAGTTCACAAAATAGTCAATGGGACAAAATTAAAAAGTAATATCTATCTTTGATCATTTTATTCATCAAAAATCTATGTCACATCTGCTAGTTTCTAAAAGGAAATAAAAATTCCATAAATCAGAACCCAGATAATATTGTCTTTTCGCCATTATTTTTATTATACTTCACTAAATTAGTACCTTGAACAAATGCCCCATATCAAATTAGATCCTGTATGTTATCATACTTTTTTTAAAATATATATTTTAGGTATGATTTTACTGTAACTGAAATAAAAAAACTAAGGACAACATATGAACTGATTGGCACACTATATCTTGGTCTCGAAGAAGTACCACAGCACGATACAAGAGTTAAAATACTTGATAAAATATTTGCCATTGAAGAAGTTGTGCCACTATGTGACAGATCTGATGAATATAAGAAAATTATGGTTACACCACCTGAAAAACGTAAGTAGAGCATATTAGTTTGTACACTGTGTCCCAGAAGTATGGCCTTAAAGTCAAAGCTGTAGATAGTTAGAATCATATACTCAGAATCAGACTCTCACATCACCTTAAACTTGTTAAACAAAATTGAAAATGTTTTAACTTGTATTGTGATAAGTGAATACAGATTTACTATTATTATTATTCTATCAGGGTCACAACCTTTAAACTGTGTGACGTGTCGTGACGACGAGGATGCACCGTGCAAAGACTGCGGCTGTTATTTGTGCCTTGGAAAGGAATACCCAGAAAAGGTGAGACTCAAATAATTTCATTCGTACTCATTGCTGATATTTGATATGTCTGTTACTCGGTGAAGACAATGGTTTATCTGCAAGGGTAGAAGTCAATAAAATGCACGAAATGTGACATCATTCAACGTCAATAAAATGCACGTATTATGAGAAACGTCAATACATTAGAATTTCAATGTTTTCCGTGTACGCAAGAATAAGCAAATCGTGCGATTCATATTTATAATTTTATTATGGTAATTATATATAAAAAAAACCTATAAAACTCTGACAAATAATAAAAGGTATTACAGAAAAAAATAATTATCTGTAATTACAATAAAAAATTAGAGATTGATATATTTAAAACATATTTGCGCGCAGAAATGCCGAGACCGAAACTCAGAAGGACAAAGATAGTTAAAACTAAAAGTCTAAATCTCATTTGCGATGAACGGAAATTAACCACTCATGTATAAAGGTGTCATGCTTGTCGAATCAAAAAGAAAGGAACACAGAAAAGTGACACCAGCTCGAACCAGTTTGGTAAAGATGCCGAGCGGCGAACGCTAAATTCAAGTATTTCGACTTCGCAGCCATCTATCTACGTGGGCCATACTGAAACTTTCTGGATTCCTATAAATAAGATCTGATATTTTACTGATACATTTAATGTTTTTTCAAAGTATATGCCGCCATAATGACACATTTTGCATTCAGTGGAACCATTGTAAAAAGCAGTTGGACCAATTTCTTTAGGGACCTCTTCAATAGCTTCATGGAATGCACTCGCTCCCGATTCAGGGCTCATAAAACGTATACCTCTAAGTTTATCTCTAATTTTCGAGAACAAATAGAAGTTGCATGATGCAAGGTCTAGACTGGCGAATACGTCATTGGTTTTACATTTGAACCTTTCAAATACGATTCTGTTACCTTAGCGGTATGTGAAGACGCATTATCGTGATGAAGGGTGACTCTGCATCAAGGACGCTTTTCCCGAACTTTTTCTAAGACTGGGCAAGCAAGTGTTGACATATTAATCTGCAGTTACTGTTCTTTGGTCTTCATGTGACACTGTTGTGCAATGTCCTGATTTTCCGAAAAAAAAGCAAACATTCTCTTGCCAACGGTACTACTTTTCTTAAAATCTTCAAAAGGAAAGACCCATTCTGCCGATTGACTTTTTCTTTCCGGTTCAAAGCAGTACACCCAGGTTTCGTCACCTGTCACGATATTATAGACAGCCAATGATTGCCCTCCATTAAACTTTGCTATCATTTTGCGACACCACTCTACACACAGTCGTTTCTGGTGTCCCGTCAAATCATGCGGTATCCATCGAGTGTAAAGCTTCCGTACCTTCAGATGGACATGTAAAATCTTTTGCATTTGACTCATTCCAATGCCTAATACAGTACGAATTTTCTGACATGTAATTTTTTTATCAGTTCCAACTAATTGACATGCGGAATCAATATTAAATTCGGTAACCGCAGTCGCTGGTCGACCTTCGCGTACATCGTCTGGAGATAATGGTTCGTTCTCAGTAGTTCGACTAAGTAGTTCTACCGTCGAACAAGTGAGAATTTTTTTTCTCATTTGTTCTACTGTCGAACTGGCGAGAATTGTAATGTCTCACTAGTTCTACTTTATTTAAATAATACTTAATTAACTATAATTATGTACTGCCTTATAAATGAATGAAATTTGTTCGAATACTATGTGAGATTTTTTATTGCGAAATAGCAAAGAAGAAACACGAATTTTACGTTTATTAACATAATTATGAGAGTAGGTGTTTATAGTACGTCTTAGTTTCGGACAAAATTTATAGAATTTAGAATATTTATATTGATCAAAACGTATTAAAATATAAATTTATTAAAGTTATTTTAATTTCTGCAAAATCTTATCATATCTAAACTCATCTTACTTATATTTCTCCCCCAATTCAATCTTCATCCAGAATCTATAAAATGATATAAGTTGAACTATGCACACTCCAAACTCAGACAATATTAATTAAAGTATGAATATTGAAAACCAAAAATTTAAAACAAAATATTTCGAAAAATAATAATATTTACGTTTATCCCGGACAGTTGCTAGGTGAGCGCGATGCCGTGATTCGAATTAAACAAGGTTTTGTGATTCCTCTTACAGGACAAATATATTTAGTGGTCGCTATTTATAGTAATAAAGTATTATTTAAATAAAGTAGAACTAGTGAGACATTACAATTCTCGCCAGTTCGACAGTAGAACAAATGAGAAATAAAATTCTCACTTGTTCTACGGTAGAACTACTTAGTCGAACTACTGAGAACGAACCGAGATAATTACATCCACGTCTAAAATCACTGAACCACATATACACAGAGCTACGAGATGGAGCTTTTAAAAGTAATTTAAAAAGTAACGTGTTCCCAGAGAGTTCCATTTTCAAATTTTATAAAGGGCTTTCTATTTGTTCTATTGTAAGTAGCCAGTTCCAGAAACTTTTAGTATGCCCTACGTACATCAACCGAAAATACTTGAACATCTCGTTCACCCGCGGCGGTCTTTCATGAAGTTCATTTGACAATAGGTATAGTCAAGCTATTTGGAAACTTGATAGCAAGTGTTTTGTTACAGATAATACTTTGTGACGAATGCAACCATGGCTATCATATGGCCTGTTTAGACCCCCCATTGACGTCGCTGCCTGAAGAAGACTGGTATTGTCCATCATGTAAACGGGATCCAAATGAAGTTGTAGCGCCTGGAGCAGCTAAACAAGCCAAAAAATCTACATTGTCCAACACTAAAAGGGACTGGGGTAGAGGCATGGCGTGTGTCGGTAAGTTCATATTTTTAGGGTTCCTTAATCACCTGACAAAAATGGAATCCTTATAATTACGTCCTGTCCGGCTGTCACAGCCATTTTATTCAGGTTATTGAGACTGTATAGATGAAGAATATATATATATAGATATAACCTATAAACCGTAAAATCGCATGGTAAAATTACATAAAAAATATTTTGAGTAGGTTGTACCATATATGTTTATTATACCATATATCACGACACAGTGTCGTGATAGCCCAGAGCGCAACGAACCTGTCTCAAATTTATATGGCCCCATAGGGCCATGGTTCGAATCCGGACGTGTACCAATGAGTTTTTCTGACTTAAGTACACAATATCACTGACACCGTGCTTCGGAGGGCACGCTAAGCAGTCGCTCCCGGACGCTGTCAATAGATAGCGGTCGTTAGAGTTCTCAACCCGCAGGGGAGCAGCGTGGTGGGTTTAAGCTCCAAGCCCCCCTCCTCACCCTGGGGGAGACCTAAGCCCCTGCAGTGGGGTAAAAATGGGCTGATGATGATGATACCATATATGTAACTGAGGTATAATAAAACAAATCCAGCATACATAAAGTTTAGTTATAGTCAATTAGTAAAAATGATATAGAGGTTTCAATATGGCTTTTGTTTAAGTTGATAATGTTGCTGAGATATATGCTCCTTAAGTCCTGAAAAAATCCGTTTTAATTTTTCGACTATAGGGTGGGAAATTCTGAAAATAAATTGAGTTGGTAAAATTTAGAAAAAACTGAAGTAAAAATTGGTTTGAATACTCGTATGTTGATTAGTTTTGAGATGAGGGATGTTTGCGGTTACACGTTATTTTGAAGGTCCCCGAGTCTAACGTTCATCTTAACTATGGAAGCCATTTAATAATTTTGAATAATAATTTTTAAGGTTACCTGCACAGCTAATGACGAAAAATTAACAGGACCGGAAAGTATAGTGGATTATTTAAAAGAATATTGTTTGTCAAGGTTGTGTTTTTGTACACGTCGTAATTCCCATATTACTTCATCAAAAGCAATACTTAAGTAATTATTTTTTAAGATTACCATCACCACTTATGGTATAAACTTAAATTTGTGATTGTGGTTCTAATTTATTATTTATAAAAATGAATTTATCTCCAAAAACATTATATATATGAAATGACTGTATATTTCCGCGCATCAACCCTACCTACAGTCGCTTTAAACCTACTTGTAGGAATGTAGCTCAAACTGATAATAGGAAAAAATAAAAGAATTGTTAATAACAGAGGAGTAGCTCTTTGAACCGATCATGTATACAAGTGTAGTTTGTAGTTATAAGTTTTCAATTATTACTTTATAGGTAAGACGAAAACCTGTGCTATGCCTCCAAATCATTTTGGGCCAATACCTGGGATTGAAGTAGGTATGATGTGGAGATTTAGAATACAGGTAAGAAAATCTGTTTGTTTATAAGATGAGAGGTACTGAAATAATTCAGAAAAAAATTACATTATAAAACCCTGCAAATTGTTCAGATTAATCAACATTAGGCTAGGTTTCCTATAAGTTCACAAACTAGATTTTAAAGTTAAGAACACTTTGAATTTAAAGTTAATGATGCTTTGATCTGACTTTTTGAGCCCCTAGTTATAAAATAAGATTTACTGATTTTGGTAAGCCACCTAAACTAAACACAATACTCGTCGTTTATTTTATACATTTGCTATGTTATTGACTATTACTAATTTTTTGTAAAATATTCTTCCATGATTTTGTTTAAAGCTATCCGAATCAGGAGTGCACAGGCCACCGGTGTCGGGAATACACGGCCGAGACGTGGAAGGCGCTTATAGTATAGTACTCTCTGGTAAGTTCTCTATTATAGGTAAACGCATAACGATGTGGGGAAGGGTGTGACCAATAGATAGCGCTGAATTAATCCTGCACCGCTTAACTACGAAGGGAAGGTCAACCTTATGCGGTATACGTTTACAAAAGACTTTAAATGCTTGTTTCAAAATCACTACGCTGATTTAACATCTGTTAGTTCTTTCGTAAATTGGAAACGAGTCAAATAATAATGATGCGGTTTTTGATAGGTGATATTTTCATATGTATTTATCGGTATGTGCGTGTAGGTGGCTACGAAGATGACGTGGATGAAGGTTTCGAGTTCACATACACTGGGAGCGGCGGACGAGACCTTTCTGGGAATAAACGCACCGCAGACCAGTCCACTGACCAAACTCTCACCAGAGAGAACAAGTAAGTATTCGACCTCAGGGGTTCCGTATCTGTTAATGAATATTGGCATCCTCGTGTTCATTTACAATACAGTACATCACAAAATTACGGTAATTTAAAGTGAAAAACCTGACTTTTCAGTATCAAAAACTACATGTCAATCAATGTTGAGAATTCCGTGATAGCTATACTTAACTTCTTTGCCTGAGTTTGCCTTGTTACTTTATTACTAATAATCATAATCACTGAGGTCGATATTATTGAATACCACTAAAAATCGTCTTGCATGAGAACGGTATCAGCTGAGTGCGTTTTCAAACATGACAGGTGTTAAAAATATGACGCGCATACTGAGTCGCTAACAATTGCCTACTCAAGACGCATTTCTTAATTAGTACTGCATTAAGAAGATTTTAAGATCCTGCTACACCTAAAACTGGTTACTGCGACGCGATTTGTGCCTACGCTTGGATCCGCCATAAAATTTGATCGTAAACAAAGCGATTGAGTCGTTCAACCATTTCATTCATCTTTTGTATGATTTCATGTCGCATTTGAGAGTTTAAATTGTAAGATCTGTTTTAAGTACGCGTTATACTGCCCGTTTAAAGCGGACAGCGTATCCGCCTACATACCAACTAAAGTTAAGCTTAGAGTGCACCTTATTACATTCTCACTTATGTATTTAGAAAATATAATTTTGAATAGATGTCACTTTTTATTAAATGTCATTAACACTTTGTGGTCTAAATTTAATAATGTAACGTAGATTTAGGTAACATGAATTGTATATGGTTTCATAATTTAAGATCCAGGTATATAATAATTTTTACTGTTTGGGATGCTATCTATAATACGCCAAATGTAAATAACCTCATAACAATCATACGTATTTCGGCAGAGCTCTAGCCCGGAACTGCGCTGTGAAGACGATCAATGAAAGCGGCGCCGACGCAGGTGAGGACTGGCGCTCCGGGAAACCGGTGCGCGTCGTCCGCTCATACAAGATGTTGAAACATTTCCCACAGTACGCGCCCAAAGAAGGCATACGGTTATTATTTTATCACTATTTTCACGATATTTTCACTATACCAATCGTTCTAGTAGTTGGAGAGATTGACTGCAGTCGAGGGTTCGTTTCCCGTCTAAGACAAATATTTGTATGCATGAACGAACATATCTATTTGTTCCATGTTTGGGTGTAAAATCCACCATACCATCAGCCCATTAATGCCTTACAGCAGGGACTTAGGCCTCCCATCGGCACGAGATGGCTTAGAACTTAATCCACCATGCTGCTCCAGTGGGGTTTGGTGGATTTTAATTGATGGCAACCGGGACCGATGGTTTAGCGTGCTCTCCGCGGCACTGAGTCAGTGATAGTTATATACATAAGTTAGAAAACACTCATTGGTACACACTTTGGAATTCGAACTGCGGCCTTCTAAACAAGAAGCGGGCTCACTACAACTCGGCAATCACGACGTGGAATCTACGTGTCGCCGAATCTATATATTATAAAAAGATATTTAAGTATCCATATCAGTTTTTAAGTAGCCATACATCTGCTTAAATGACCATGTGTTAAGTGTCCTGGTTATTATTATTTTGTCATTTTCATTTCATACAATTCTACAAAGAAAATGTTTTGTCTCTCTTTAATTTGACAGAGTTTTACTAATATAATATCATTAATGGAATCATATCAAGTTGTCTGAACAGTGATGCCCATTTATTTTATTTTTATTTACACATATTTACACACATTATTTACACATATATTTAATATAAATAAAAATAATTAATATTTTTATTACAAACGATAACATGGTTACCATGTTAAGCTTTTTTTTTTTATTATCCATTTCAAGTTTCGTTTTGTATGGTATTTATTAGGGACTCTTTTGTGAAAGTATTCACATTATGATTTTGGAACTATGTTAATTGATCTTAGTATTGTTCGTGGCGTATGAAGTTTTGAAACATCACATTTATTTTTTATCAAAATGTTAACTTCCAATAATTACAGTTATGATGGAATATACAAAGTGGTGAAATACTACCCCGAGTCAGGGAAATCAGGATTCAAAGTGTGGAAATATTTATTAAGGCGTGACGACCCCAGTCCTGCACCTTGGGAGCACGGTGCGAAAAAATATCCTGTTATTGTGAGTTTATAATAATATTTAAATATTTATGATCTTGTTTTTGTACATTTTTTCTGTTCCATTGTATGCTTGATTCACAAGTAGATGATACAGTGAGCTAAGGAAGGTTCTGTGCCGGGAGTCACTGAAACCGAACACAGTCCCTGCTGCAGCCCATAGCCCACAAGATATTTGCACTGAAAGATCCGTAAGTTAGACACGAATGTCGCAAAAACGTCAGCCAGGGCAGAAAAGCCCTTAAATGGTGACTAACAAATTGCAAATGAAACACTCCCCAGCAATGTGGACTCACAATCTAATAGAGATGGCTGGATGCAGGTTACGGAGGATCGTGCAGAGTGGCTTACGATATGGCGGGTGTTCAATATTGAACAAACTCAGACTGGAATAGCAATTGTTTGCTTTTTTTAAAGTATGACTGATCAAATCGGATTGGTCAAAAAATGAAAGGAAATAACAAAACAATCACCAATTCCAAGAGTCTGAGTGGCTAAGCATTATGTCTTTGATATACCTAAAGGTGGTGAGTTCTATCCCCGCCATGTACATCAATCAATGAGTTTGTAACTATAAAAACTTAAATACCATAAGCTCCGCCGAAATTGAACAGTAGTGGGCTTATGGTCCAAATTCCTTAGTTTTGAAGAAAGTCCAGCAGTGGAGGTGTAAAAAAAGCCTGATACAATACCTTAGTATAAAATTAAACTAGCTTCCCGCCCGCGTGGACTACACAGTTGTACTGGGACGTCGCGACGCTCTAGGACATAGATCTTTAGAACATTCTGAAATTTAACTACCTAACAAAACTCTATATCAAATTTCTCAAAATTCATTTAACAATTTCAGCATGAAGACTAGTTATCCCACAGGCACCGTATGTTTTTCCGTGATGAAATTTATCGTGTGTATTGTAACGGTTTGATAATTGAAAGTTACGTAATATAACGTTGTAACGGTTACACAACTGAATGTTACGAGATGTAAGGTTCTAAGACTGATCTTCAGGGTTCAGGTTCGATTCTATTTTACTTTAAGTTCTAAACAGTTTAATACTTACTAGATTTTTAAAGCCGCGGCTAGTCAGCGCCCCAAAGTGGATGCTATTGTAACGACTTAGTTTCAAATTAGCTAAACAAATATCTCAGGGTATTCGTGGGTTCATTTGAGCTCAATACCTAAGTCGTTAACATCAAGCTTAAATCCCGGAAGTAACCTTCAGATGAGTCAATAAAAATACAGCTATACAGAAAGAAGTAATATATTATAATGAAAACCTCAATTACAAAAATTATGAAATAGGTATAATTTTATTTTAAAAACGATTATTATTTGTTGACTCTAGTTTTAGTATTTTAACATTAAATTTATCAAATCAAGTTAGACTCTAAGTTCAAGTATAGATTTGAAATATACCAGACAAATTATATTACTAATTCAAAACAAATGAGTCTCAAGAGCTTTCAAGAGATAAGCTTATAGAAATACGAAATTAGTAAATTAAAACGGTATTCTAAATTATAACTATAACAGTAAATGCTTACAAGTTACCCCAAGTGACTGCGTTGGTACCAACTCTTATTTAGGTATAATCAGGCCTTTTCCTTCTGGTTTATTAGCCATGTATAATTCCAGTTTCGAGATATAGTGTTCGGTTCTTTGCAAGCGACTGATAACGGTACATAGACACCGTGTCTAAGTGGCTGGAGGGCGTCCTGATTCCCAGGTTACAATCAGGACTGTATAACAGACGTCGGCAGTTGGCAGCAAACATGGTACTGTTTGGTACCGATACATAACCAGCACCGGCGAGGATCTAGGCTGTTCTTGGAATGCCTAGGTAAATCACTTTAACACACAACTGACTTTGCACCAGATTGCACACTTTATTTTTTACATAATAAGCTAGTTTACAAGACAATGGGCACGGTCCAGGGTGCTTTTCAAATACTAAATTTAATTAATTCTGTGTCGACGACCGTATCTTTATGGTGCCGACCGCCGAGTGTATGTCGCGTCATCGTTCCCCACCCGAATCTTTCTAACACCTGCGTCCGGTCTGGAATCGCCTTTGACCAATCACGAGGTAGAATGCTAACGGTATAAATCGGTAACAAAGCGCTCCTTATTTGGAGATGTTCTCGACTTCAAAATAAACCCGACAAATATGAGCCTTAAAGGTGAGTACGTAATAACTACAATTGCTTACGTAGATATTAAAAAGAACCGCTGGCTAGCTAAAACCACACATAGATAAAATTAATACGTTTGCTCGCGAGTCAAGCTGGGTTGTACGCAATTTTGAATCTAATAGGCTAGTTGACTAAGGTTAATACTAGTTGCTCTCCAGATTTATGTGTTAGTAAAAATTCGTTAAAACTTGTCCGATCAAGTGCGACCCGTGTTTTTATTATTTATTATTTTTAGCATATAAGAATTCGAAAGTGTATGGTATTTTAATGTTATTATTAAAATACCACTACAATACACCCTTTGCAAAATAACAAAAAAAAAAAATTACGAAAAAGAAAAAAAAATATCTGAAGCCAGATGACCAATAGTTTAAGAACTAAACTTATCCTCAAGAAGTTGTTTGATAAAGACCCGAAATCCTCACTAAGTAGTACCACGCTAAAACGTACTTATTGATAAAATTTTGCGCCGATTTGTTATACAAAGGCGACTTTATTGCAGAATTACGAAAGTTTAATTTAAGAGGTTAACAAAATAAAAAAATGTGGTATATATAACCCTAACTGTTAAATCCCCCGACGCCACTGGTACCCAGTTAAGACAGAAGGTCCACAAGGTTTTAAAATTCAGGGGAGGCCCTAACTAGGTGTTTGCTAGACAGTGCTAGAAATGATTTTTGGATTTTTCACGGTAGTGACCGCGATATCCTACATCAAGGAAAAACATGACGAGGCGACGAGATAGTTTGACCAACGACAACAGCGTTTGCGAAAACTAAACGTCAAAAAAAAAATATTCAACCGTCGGTCTTGCGCCGGTTTATCAACGCTTAACTTGAGCCATATGACCAATAAAATTGCTAAGCGAGTGTGTGATACGCACCCAAAAACCAAAGGTTTGATAAACCTAATTATTCAAACTTATCTATATAATTTTTAAATACTAGAGTAAGTTAGAAAAAAGGAGAGAAAAATTTAAAAAAAATACAAAACTTTAATTATATTAAAAAAAAATTACCTACTATGTTATACTAATTTTTTTTATTAGTACTCGTTGTGAAGAGTTACTGAATTATGTTAAATGTTTCAAAACCTAAAGATTTATTTACAGTATACTAACTTTTATTTGTACTCTTTCGTAGAGATACAAATTATTTTTATGTTGTTGAAATTTGTTTACAAGATATCACGAGCTACACTCGATTGTAGAGATGTAGTGGCAATTTAAAGTTTATATACAAGAAATGTGATTTACACTCGACTTTGAGATGTAATATCAAATTACAATTATTTATAAGTTTTATGCATATTACACTCGGCTTTGAGATGTAATATCAAATTACAATTTTTTACAAGTTTTAAGCATATTACACTCGGCTTTGAGATGTAATATTTATAGTTTATTTAGGACTAGGCGCCCTGTACCCGTTACGAAAAAAAAAAGGTACCACGGCTAATTGAATGACGTCTACCCTACCTACGAAGTTATAGGCCCATTTGGCCGACTTAACGCACTGTAAAGGAACCGCGCGATATTATGCATTTATTATGCTTGCGGCTTCGCGCGCCATTGCGCTCTGAAGGTTTCTAAACTCGTGATGCCCGCAATGTGTAAAACGGGATACACGCCAAGATAACTTTATAACTACTTTATTTATAATCCTATGTCAGACTAATAGCTGTTAAAAAAAAATGGTAAATATTATTCTAGTTAAAAGAGATAATTAATTATAAATTCTTAAAATTAAATGTTTGTTTACTGTAAAATTTAACTATCGAAGGGAGCTATAAAGAACGTACTAGTTCCAAACTTTACTAGTGGGTATACCTAACCCCAAACAACAAAATAATTCAAAGAACAAGTGTATGTGTATGTTGAGAATTGTGACCTTTCGCGCTTCAGACATACTGTCGCACTAACATTCCAAGTGTTAAATCGTTAGGGGTGAGTTAATACGAAAGACAAAAGTTAATCAAGGTGTAGTGCGTGTATGTATTTGGCCGTGTACGTGCATGTATATGTATATAACCAAGTAAGGTTTGGAACATAGAATTAGAAAAAAAAATTACACAAAAATTTTATGAAAGAAGTTAAACTATGCTATTATTTTAGAATACTAAAAGTTTATAACCCAGTTATATACAAATTTCCTTTATCCGCCTTTTACGGATCACCTGGAAAACTCGGTGGACGGATTATTCTAGACCCCGACCCGCCACGGGGTTAGAATTATATTGCTAGCAGGACGTTTTAATAATGTCCACTACATGATAGGTACCAGTTTTCTTGTCTTCTATGTCTTCTAGAAGATACGAATTGTCCGAAATTTTTTTAATGACCTTGGATTTGACAAACCGTGGTGCTAGCTTACGTGAGAAAAAATCTATTTTTTTAGACAGGTAATGGGCTTTTCGCCACACTACATCACCTGGATTAAAATACACTGATTTTCTTCTAAGATTATAATGTTCCGCATTTTTCCTATAAGCTTTTGTAAGTGCCTCTTGCACTTCGTTGAAAGCTGAGCTTACTTCTTTAAGTTTTGTGACAAAATTTTCCCTATTAGAAATTTGTAAGTCGGACGGATTATCAAAATCAAGTTTATGAAACGACCCGTCAAGGATCAATTCGCGTCCATGCATAAGGAAATAGGGTGTATAGCCATGAGCTAGGTTCACGTGGCTGTTCAAGGCCGTTTGAATGTTAATTAAGTTTTTGGTCCAATTTCGTTGATCGGGCCCGACTAAAGAAGCAATAGCCGTCTCAATGGTATGGTTGTACCTTTCTATCACATTGCTTTGTGGGTGGTAGAGACAATTTTTAAAAATTTTAGGTACATTATATTTTTTTAATAATTCGCTAAACTCCTTACTAGTAAATTGAGAGCCGTTGTCGCACATTATAGTGTGAGGCACTCCGTATTTCAAAAATATTTCGTTTTCAATAAATTTAATCATCGGTTTTGTGGTTGCTTGTTTTAACGGACACAGCCAAGTAAATTTAGTGAAATTATCAACTACTGTTAGAAGGAAGGTATGCCCCGAATAACTTCTGGGCAGTGGGCCTACTAAATCCATGCTCAAACACGTCATAGGTTCTGAGACTTTGTTTTGTGTAATTATTTTCCCATGAGGTGGGGTATTGCTAGATTTAAATGCTTTACAAGTGTCGCAACTATTCAAGAAAGTTTTAATAGTTTTTAGCATATTAGGCCAATAGTATAAAAGTTGTAATTTTTTGAAAATTTTAAAAGATCCTAGGTGTGCTGAATTTGCACCCGAGTGTGTATCCAAAACTAATTTTTGTCTAAGTTCAGAAGGTATTACTAATTTCCAAGCGTATTTTTCTAGGAGCGAAAATTTGGGTTTACTATAACGAAATAATTTATCCTCTTTGATCATGAAATTTTTATATTTTCCCGGGGTTCTCAAAACACCATTAAAGATTTTATTGTACCAAGTATCATTAGTTTTGCCTATTGAAGTGGAATTTACATTAGCGATTTCTTCAATTCTCGACAGCGTGTCCGGAACGGTGTGAAACCTGCCTTTTTTGTGGACGATATCAAAATCAAATTGGCTTAAAATAGTACTCCATCGAGCTAATTTTCCAGACGGATTTTCTAATTTCGTAAGCCAAACCAAACTGGCGTGATCAGTGACCACTGTGAAATGAAGGCCTTCTATGTAGTGCCTGAAATGATTTACCGCTTGGACTACTGCAAGTAACTCCCTTTCCGTGGTACCGTAATTTTGTTCTGTTTTAGTCAAAGTACGTGAAAAGTACGCGACGGGGTGTTCCTCCCCGTCGTCGTCTGTTTGAACTAAAGTGGCCCCAATGCCTACCGCACTGGCATCACAATGAATGCTAAAAGGCTTAGTATAGTTCGGCACTAATAGAACCGGGGCTGAAATTAAGGTGTTCTTTAATTTGTTAAAAGCTTCCTCGGCTTCAGCTGGCCAGGAAAATTTACTAGGTGTTATTTTTGAACTAGTCAATTTTGAAAGTGGAGCAGCAATGGATGAAAAATTATTGATAAAGCGTCTATAATATGAGGCCATTCCAAGAAATCTACGGACCTCTTTAACGCATTTAGGGGTGGGAAAATTGGCAACTGCCTCTACTTTGCTAGGATCGGTGTGTAAACCATTTTCGTTAACTACGTAACCCAAAAATTTTAATGTTTTTCTACAAAATTTACATTTCTTAAAATTTACCGTTAGATTAGCTTCTTTTAGTTTTCTAAAGACTTTATTAAGGAGGTCAATGTGCTCTTCAAAAGTTGAGCTGACAATAATAATGTCGTCAATGTAACAGAAAATGCGACCCTCGAATTCTACTCCAAACATTGTGTCTACCAGTTTTTGCATGCATTGCGCTGCGTTAGAAAGACCAAAAGGTAAGTTGCGAAACTGAAAGAGGCCACGACCTTGAATTGCTATTGCTGTTTTCTCCTTTGACGCTTCGTCTAAGGGTATTTGGTAAAAACTTTTTGAAAAATCAATTGAGCTAATATATTTTGCCTTGTTCAAAGAGTCCAGGATAACATCAATTCTAGGAAGAGGATAACTCACTTTTTTAGTGACTTTATTAAGTTTACGACTATCTATACAAAGGCGCGGCGAACCATCGGACTTGGTAACCACGACAACCGGATTGGCCCAATCTGAGTTAGAAGGCTCAATGATACCGTCACGGAGTAGTTTATCAATCTCTTCATTGATAATTTTTTGTTTTTCGGGGGAAACCCTATAAGGGTATTGTTTTATGGGAGGACCAGTAGTTTCAATAGTGTAAGTTACCAAATCTGTACGGCCTAAACCACGCTTCTCTGTAGATATATTTTCAAAATTTTTGATTGTTTTAAGTAGCTGTTCCCTTTCCGGGTCCGAGAGCTCTTCGAGAAGTGATTCGTTTTCGCAGTTAGATAACAAGTACGAATTCTCTATAGGTTCTACTATGTGGTTTGCCTTTTCGAGGTGTCCAGCAATTTCTAAAATTTTATCGACTGCATGTTTACGGGCCGATTTGATAATCGGATCGCCGTCTACGCTTATACAATCTAATTCGACTAAGAGTTTAGTGATTTTATCGTCTAATTCTTTATACTGACAACTATCTTTGTCACTAGATAAGGTACTAATTTGCTTTGTAATTTTGTTGGCATAATTTAAAATTAAAGTGATCTGATTTAAGCTTAAAAATCTTGATTTGTTATTACTTAAAATTGAGACATTTTCTGTATCTGAGTTACTAGGTTGACTAATTTTATTACTAATTAAGTTTGAAAATCCAGCTTTGTTCCAAAAGTCTATTCCGAGAATAAAATTGTGTTTAATATTTGGGATTACCCTAAATTCAGTTACAAATTTGTTATTGTCGACATAGATAGGTAGTCTCAAAATACCAAGAATATTCTGGGAAGCCCCATCAGCAGTTGACGCTGAGGACCCCATTGTATCTATCATTTGAAAACCAGATTTTAAAAATTCAAGATGAGCATTGTTACCAATTACGTTAATTTGCGCCCCCGAGTCTAAGAGAGCGCTGTATTTTTTATTATTTACAAAAAAATCAATAAAAGGTCTTTTATCATAATTGTCGAGACGTACCGGCGCTAAGTTAGTATTACTAAAGTCTTTAATAAAACTTAGCCAATTTTCCCAATCCAAAGGATCGAACTTTGCTAACGCCGGTACGTTAGCCCGTTTTTTTGATTGATATGGTTTTTATTTTTAGAGGACATTGAAGGTTCACCATTATTTACCTTTTGTGAATTTTCCTTAGAAGGATAACGGGTTTGAGGTACATTACCTCCACGTATAACGTTATTGGAGGTTGACGAACTCGGCAGATTTTGTTCTTCTAAGTTAGAGGTAGGGTACTCAATAGCCCTAAGGTTTTGTCTAGGTGTGCCTATCGGCCTAAAATTAACAAAAGAACGCTGACCAGACGAATTATTTCTAACAACATTACGAGTTTGATAGGTTTTTGGCCCTAAATTGGCCGTGCTATCAGAACAACTTCTGCACGAGTTGGTGATTTGGTTTAAGGTTCCACACTTAAAACAAACCGGCACCTTAACATTCGGGCAAGATTTATAACGGTGACCTATTTTTTTACATTTTAAACAGGTGTCATTGACTTGGTTAACGTTAGCTACCGCCACCTGTTTGCTCTTTGATTCGACTATTTTTAAATTACTAGGGTTGTGATATTTTTCAATACTTTTGCACATTTTTTCCAATTGGTCTAGATTTTGAATAGAGTCAAACATTAAGACTAGGGAAAATTTAGGTAACATATTATTTTTAATAATTTCGAACAAAGTTTCCTGAGACATGTTAGGGATATTGCGAGCTATGTACTTCATGTCAATAATATACTGCGAAATTGATTCATCTACAAGTTGTTTCCGGTTACGAAGTTTTGATTCTTTTTCGAAAGGTGTTATTCTATCATCAAATTGTTTATGTAAACAGACTAACAGTTCTTTCCAGTTTGAAACGTCCCTTTTAATTGTGCGGAACCACTTTAAGGCGAAACCCTCGAAAAGGCAAGCTGCATTTTTAAAAAGCAAATCATCTGAAACCCCGCGAGCAGTTTTAATGTCTTCAAGTTTTTCTAAAAATTCAAAAATATCTGAACTACCATCAAATTTTATTTTCCAGAAATTCGGGTCTAAAAGCCATCGCGGGTCAGCAAGCAATTGTTCTCCGGTCGAGAAAGAGGTTTCTAAATCGGTTGCTGTTTTGCTCCGAGTAGACTTTTCGAGCCCGCAAACATCACTATTCGAACTTAAGACAATGTCAAAATCGCTAGGTGTCATCAAATGTGGCAAGTTGCTTAAAGCCATTTTGTCAAAGGGTGCAATTCCCGTCAAAAAAGGAAAGAGAAAAAAAAAAATTAATAATAATACTAAGTTATCGCGACTTTGATCTAAAGTTTTTAAAATTTTAATTTTATTGAAATAAATTTAATTTGACTCCAATACTGGACTAAAATCTTAGAGAGCAACAAGTATTATTAACACGATTTGTGTAACCCGAATAATTATCGTAAATAAAAAATAATATTCCAAATTATTAGCGAATTGTCAAGTAACTAAATAACTAACTAGACTTTTTTTTTTATTTATAACAGTATCTAAAATCAAACTAATTAATTATTCTAATTTAACTTAATTGGAAAATGTAATTACGAAAACAAAAGAGGAAAACAAAATTCCGAGTATCTAATTTATAAAGTCAATACCTAAACTAAATATTTACGTACCTAATACGAATGTAACTAAAGAAAAATTATAAAGTCAATATTTTCTAACAAAACGCACTAACGAGTATAGTGTACTAGTCCTAATGTGGTTACGAATTACTAAATAAAACTAAATATGTATGCTAACATCCAAATATTCGCAAATGTACTTTCTAGCACCACAATAGTCTCAAAGATCTAGTGCGCTCACGAGCGCTCAAGTTATAAACGTGCACCGACGGCACCAAAACAAGTTCAAGGATCTAGTGTGCTTATGAGCACCAAGTTTTTCTAGTGTGCCTAAACACCAAGTGTGCACGATCGCACCCAAAATACTTTCCAAAATCTAGTAACAAGTTCAAGAATCTGGTGTGCAATATGCACTCGAATATTTCCCAAGTGTGCACACAAAAAAAAAAAATATTAATTTTAAGTTTAATTTGCCTAGTATACGAGAATATTTTCTAGTGCCTGATTTAGGCTCCAAACTAGTTTGATAAAAATAACCAGTGTGCTAACTGTACTCAAATTATTTTCCAAATGTGGGCGCGGCATTAGTATAAATTAATAATATAAATGTACTATTAATATAAATGCGAACGAGACCTCAACAGCGATGCAATGAAATAAAATTATTTTCAAATTTTTGAACAAGAAAAATAAACACGCTTGACCTATATTTTACGGTAAGCTTCAAGTAGCGAACGAATAAACGAACGAACGGGAAAAAAAACGACCCGCGAGTTATAATATTCCAGTAATTATCAAGTTTCAAGCGCCCTGGACTCACAAAAATTTTACACTAGGTACACTCTAGAAAATACAAGTAATAAAATGTATCAAATTACGGTTTCAAATGTCAGCAAATACCTGGCTTAAAAAAAATAAATTAGCAAAATTACACAAGACTAAAAGTTTTGCGGAGAAAAATTTATCATAAAAATTAATTATTTCAAAACCGAAACTTGTGAATTTAAAACACGTTATATACACATAAACCAAACACATAGAATAAAATAACAAATAACAAAACTGGCAGGAACCACCTACCTTGAGAGATTTACTGAAAATTTACACAAATATTTATGCAGTTTTAAATTAGTATTACATACAAAAAAAAAATTTGACCATCTGTAGGTTTATTCCGAAACTAAAATATAAAATACTATTCTATCAAAACAAAATTAACACACGTGAGCGCCATTGTAACGGTTTGATAATTGAAAGTTACGTAATATAACGTTGTAACGGTTACACAACTGAATGTTACGAGATGTAAGGTTCTAAGACTGATCTTCAGGGTTCAGGTTCGATTCTATTTTACTTTAAGTTCTAAACAGTTTAATACTTACTAGATTTTTAAAGCCGCGGCTAGTCAGCGCCCCAAAGTGGATGCTATTGTAACGACTTAGTTTCAAATTAGCTAAACAAATATCTCAGGGTATTCGTGGGTTCATTTGAGCTCAATACCTAAGTCGTTAACATCAAGCTTAAATCCCGGAAGTAACCTTCAGATGAGTCAATAAAAATACAGCTATACAGAAAGAAGTAATATATTATAATGAAAACCTCAATTACAAAAATTATGAAATAGGTATAATTTTATTTTAAAAACGATTATTATTTGTTGACTCTAGTTTTAGTATTTTAACATTAAATTTATCAAATCAAGTTAGACTCTAAGTTCAAGTATAGATTTGAAATATACCAGACAAATTATATTACTAATTCAAAACAAATGAGTCTCAAGAGCTTTCAAGAGATAAGCTTATAGAAATACGAAATTAGTAAATTAAAACGGTATTCTAAATTATAACTATAACAGTAAATGCTTACAAGTTACCCCAAGTGACTGCGTTGGTACCAACTCTTATTTAGGTATAATCAGGCCTTTTCCTTCTGGTTTATTAGCCATGTATAATTCCAGTTTCGAGATATAGTGTTCGGTTCTTTGCAAGCGACTGATAACGGTACATAGACACCGTGTCTAAGTGGCTGGAGGGCGTCCTGATTCCCAGGTTACAATCAGGACTGTATAACAGACGTCGGCAGTTGGCAGCAAACATGGTACTGTTTGGTACCGATACATAACCAGCACCGGCGAGGATCTAGGCTGTTCTTGGAATGCCTAGGTAAATCACTTTAACACACAACTGACTTTGCACCAGATTGCACACTTTATTTTTTACATAATAAGCTAGTTTACAAGACAATGGGCACGGTCCAGGGTGCTTTTCAAATACTAAATTTAATTAATTCTGTGTCGACGACCGTATCTTTATGGTGCCGACCGCCGAGTGTATGTCGCGTCATCGTTCCCCACCCGAATCTTTCTAACACCTGCGTCCGGTCTGGAATCGCCTTTGACCAATCACGAGGTAGAATGCTAACGGTATAAATCGGTAACAAAGCGCTCCTTATTTGGAGATGTTCTCGACTTCAAAATAAACCCGACAAATATGAGCCTTAAAGGTGAGTACGTAATAACTACAATTGCTTACGTAGATATTAAAAAGAACCGCTGGCTAGCTAAAACCACACATAGATAAAATTAATACGTTTGCTCGCGAGTCAAGCTGGGTTGTACGCAATTTTGAATCTAATAGGCTAGTTGACTAAGGTTAATACTAGTTGCTCTCCAGATTTATGTGTTAGTAAAAATTCGTTAAAACTTGTCCGATCAAGTGCGACCCGTGTTTTTATTATTTATTATTTTTAGCATATAAGAATTCGAAAGTGTATGGTATTTTAATGTTATTATTAAAATACCACTACAGTATTATTCCATGCCTCAGAAGACACCTTCATAGTAAATTTTATCAATATCTGTTAATCTGTTCTAGAATGAGGAATAGTTATCCCACAGGAACCGTACCTTTTTCCGGGATAAAAGTAGCCTACGTCACTCCTGACAATCTCTTGTCATGTCTGTGAAGTTTCATTAAAATCGGTTAAGCCGTTTTGGATATTAGCCAGAACGTACCGACAGAAAGAGTTAATTTTAATTATATAAATTGTGTTAATAATTTTAATTTAAATATGAATATCTCAACGATTCTCACATTTCGCCTGCCGCTTTTTAATTTAAACTTCTCTTAAAAATTTGTATTTTCAGTATCCAGATGGTTATCTAGAAGCAGAAGCAGAGAAAAAAGCCCAGAAGGAAAAAGGCTTAGTTAAAAAATCCAAAAAAACATCTAAACGCGCTTTGAAAGAGAACAACGGTATTGTGGATTCTGACGTAGATGATACTATAGAAGAGAAGTCACCGCCGCAGAAAAAAAGAAAAACTAGAAACTCTTTGAACACCGCTGAATTTCGAAGTATGCATACCTACTTAATTATAAGCTAATATTTTTTTTTATATACATAGTCTAATGATTAAAACTTTTTTATCTCGTCTTAGTAGAGGCGAACAAGACATAACTTTTTTAAGTTCTGCATATTTCGAAAACTGCCCAAATCTAAAGGGATTCCTATTCTTCAATTACTTGAATATGGCCATCAATCATCTCTTGTTACCACCATTGACCATCAACCATCTCCATGATTGGCCTAGGTTTTTAGGGTTCCGTAACCAAATGGCAAAAAAGGAACCCTTATAGTTTCGCCATTTCCGTCCGTCCGTCTGTCTGTCTGGAGATTTTCTCGGAAACTATTGGCAATATATAGATGAAATTCGGAAGTTAGGTGTAATCTATGAACCGCTACATAATGACGCAGTGAAATGAAGAAAAAAAATTTTTGTGGTAGGTCGCCATACATGTAACTGAAGTACGAAAAAAAATTATCGTATATTAACGCGAGATGTACCAAACGAAAGGTCTTAAAAATGAAATCAAGGTTTCAAATAATTTTTTTTTATTTTAGTCAGCAGTTGAGATATGCACTCCTAAAGTCCTAATTTTTGTTAGAGTCATGCGTCTCCCCCTCTACCAGCTAAACCGTTGTTTATGGATGTGTGAAAAAAATTTATGACAGGAGTATATATATATAGTATATAACGTAGTTAAAAGGAAAACTATCACAGGTAACTAGACTGTATTATTTAACGAGTAATAGAGTAACTTATAAAATGTACTTTTAAAAGTAAAAATTTTGTAAAAATTCAATATAAAATGGCAGAGAGCGTGTTAATTGCATTCCTTTGCAGAGCTTATTCTTTTCACAATCGATACTAAAAGTCAAAGGTTCACTGTAATAAAATAAGTAATAAAAATTGTCTCTAGCTATCAGTGCACTGATGCCTTTTAAATCACTAACGAAATATAGTTATTTATACAATAATTCTTAAATTCCATAATAATAACGATTAATGGTTAAGTTCGATTAACGTCGCGCTCGTTTTTTTATATTGTACTAGCGACCGCCCGCAACGTCGCTTGCGTAGACTACACATTCCTGTTTTAGTAGTATTAACATTCGAAATGGTTTATACGTAGGTACTTTTTGCTGAAACTAATATTGGGTACACCCATTCAAACTTTCAATCTTCATTCTCCCCACTCCTTTAAGAAAACCGGTACTCTCATACTTTTCACCTCCCATTTACCACCCTTAAAATGTGAAAATCCAAAAATCCTGAAACACGTCATTATTTATTTATCTTAAAATTTTTATGTTTCTAACTTTAAAGAACAAAGATTCTCATACAAAGCACCTCCATCCCTCCCTCTTTAAATTGGAAATTTCCAAATATTCCTTTCTTAAAAAATTAATATTCACGCTATAAAATAAACCACTGTTCCAAATTTGGGCTTCCTAGACTTAGTAGTTTCGGCTTTATCTACGCTGATAGATCAGTGAGGACAAACGACAGACAGCCACAAAAAGTAACTGAGGTCACTCTTGACAACCTTCTCTCACGTCTGCAAAGTTTCATTAAAATCTGTTCAGCCGTTTTGGAGATTAGCTCGAATAGCTATATAGAGGTACAGACAGAAAGACGGACAAAAAGTAGTGTATGTCAATTTTGACCATCTCTTTTTCATACCCGTAAAATTTCACTAAAATCACGTACATACAGACATACAAAAAGTAGTGTATGTCATTTCTGACCACTTCCTTTCCACATCTGTGAAGTTTCCTTAAAATCGGTTTATTTGCTTGAATAGACAGACAGATAGTATTATTTTATACATATAAACTATAGCCTTCCTCAATAAATAAACTATCCAACACAAAAAGAATTTTGCAATTCGAACCAGTAGTTCCTGAGATTTGCGCGTTCAAACAAACAAACAAACTCTTCAGCTTTATAATATTAGTATAGATGGTGGTACGGAACCCTTCGTGTGCGAGTCCGATTCGCACTTGGCCGTTTTTTATTGGTATTCTCGCGTCATAATTTATTTTGTAAATTAAAGTGAGATTGGGTCTTTATATAGCAAACCTAGAGTGCTCAATTTAAGTTAACTCAGCTCCACTTTCAGAATTTCTACAATGAAGTTTTAGATCCACTATAGTTTGCTTATAATGGTATCATTTTTTAAAATATGTGATGATGTCTCTTGTTTTAAAACTGTAGTTTAAACTACAAACCTAATCTAAAATTACTGTTTGCAGCGAAATTTATATATTAGTGTATATTTAATATTTTGCTATGATAATAAATAGCTGTGAATGTTTTCTAGTCCCAGAACATGAGAAGAATTCCAAGAAAAGTACAAATGGTGAAATTACAAAATCATTTACATCCGCAAAGAAGAACAGTACATCTCCTACGAAAAAAGAGAACCACATTAAATCAGTATTAAGTGAAGAAGAAATGATGGCTATTGATGCAGATACACTGAATTCTAAACTATGGAAAGAGTGCTTAGAGATCTGTCAACAGGGTGGAAAACAGGTATGTGAGTGAGCTTTGGGGGTTAGCCAAGTGAGGCTGAACGTCATTTAAATGAAATGATGACAACATTTAGTCTTCAAAATTAATTCCAAAAATTTTTGTTTTACCATAATTGGTAAAAAAAGTAATTTTAACCTATATTTATTATAAGTTTGTTGTAATCAGTTAATTGAGACTCAGCCTCACTTGCTTCATCCGCAAAGCCGCCACTGGTATGTGATACAATATTGTAGGCATTATTAATTAAGTTTTAGGGCATTGCACCTCTCGATACATAATATTGGATTCTTCACAGTTTTGATGGCAAAAATACAGACATATCTCAAATTTTGAGGTGATATGTCTGTATTTTTCAACGTTCAAACGTTTGATTACGCTTTGAATTGAGATTGTCAATGTGATTTAAAAAAAATCCCTTTTTATTATTGAAATTGCTCCACTTTGAATATTCATTCACATTACAGCAATTCGTGGAGCATGTGACGCAGGTGTTCCTCTGCATCATTTGCCAGGAGGTTGCTGCTCATCCTGTCACTACGAAGTGCCAACACAACTTTTGTAAGGTTAGTTTTCTTTCAATTTCATTCCTTTTATTACAGTTATTATCAAACTTTATGGCGGATCCGAACATAGGCACTAGTCGCGTCGCAGTAACCAGTTTTATGTGTAGCGGTACACAGTTGTATTCCGATCCGCCTGGATCCGCCATAAAGTTTGAGGCAAACTATACCACATATACGTCAGAACACAAGATGGATTTCATCTGTGTCCACAAAAAAATCTTATTGTGAAGTTACAATTTCTATTGACTGGCCGATTGACCGAGTGGTTAGAGGCCCTAACTGCGGGGCCGAGGGTCGTGGGTTCGATTCCCTCCCGGAACAAACATTTGTGTGCATGAACATGTCTATTTGTTCCGGATCTAAAATATCTATATAATATATGTATATATTATAAAGAATATGTATATCAGTTGTTTGGTACCCATAATACAAGCTTTGTTTAGTTTGGGAGTAGATAGATTATAATTATTATAACACACGCCGTAAAATAAATTTGTCTTAAAACTTTTGATGGTCAAGTATCGCACACGTCATTATATCTTGAACTTTGTCCATTTTTTAAAACACACTCGCGCCATCAATTGGTCACTTTGACAACTAGAATCCGGCTTCAAAGCGCTAAAGATGGCTGCTGTATTGTATAGCTATCTCTTTTTTCTTATAGCCCATTTTATGAGGCAGAGCAGTAAAAAATATGAATATGATGGAAACTAATAGCAACTGTATTGTGGGATAATGAAGGGATCTTACTATTAGCTTTTTTGCCAAGAAAAAGATTAATTATAAGGGTAGATTAAGAAAAAAATAGGAGGCAAATTCAATAGAAGCATGTTGATTGCACGATAATGCATCTGTACATACTGCTTAAGTAGCAGAGTTAACAGATGATGTGATGATGGCAGAAGTAAACGAGAGTTTAGACAAGCTGAAGGAATATTGTATTAAAGGCTTTGTGGCTATGAGAAATTCAAAAAGTGCTATCAGGGGTCTACCTTGAAAAATAAAAATAAAAGTATCCATGCTAATTTTTTCTTTTCATAATTAGGTAAAATAGAATACTTATCAGCATACAGTGTTGCTTGGCAGTTATAGTTTGACTGAAGCCGCGTTAACGCGCCTTAGGTATGTGCGCGGCGCGGACGGAGGCAGATCTGCTCTGTCAATCATCAACGCTTAGGAGCTGCCTTCCCTCCTCGCTGCGCACATACCTAAGGCGCGGTACAGCGGTTCCGGTCGGTGAAACATGGGAGAAACATTGAGTTTAAGTTATTGTTTTAGAATGGCCAAAATAAAGTGCCGATTTCAATCGACCATATAACAATGCTGAATTTTGCATATGCTCGAGTTTTTTTTTTTTACTTCTATTGAAACTAATTGAAGTATACCTATAAGTTTTTAATAAAAATCTGATAACATTTTTTTTTTCTTTTTCAGGCATGTTTGAAACTTGCTTTCAAGTCGACCGGGTCAGTTAACTGTCCTTATTGTCGTCAAAAATTATCTGAAGATGAACTACCTCCGAACAACGACCTTAAAAAAGCGTTGCAAACGATCATGCCTGGGTATGATGTTGGAAAGAAGTAAATTGTGTTTTTTAAGTAAATAATGCATTTTTGTGATTTTTTTTCAATCATATGTTTAGGTTGTCATTTATATTGTAATTTAATTTTTAAATGATCATGAACTATTTGGTAATTTCTTTACAAAAACAGTGCACAGTCACTTTAGAGTTATTAGTCATTGATGTTGTGCATAAGTACTGCATTAGTATTAAGGACATTTAAGTACAAATACAGACAAACGAATCAGCAGTTATATGACTTCAGAGCAAGTGTACAAATGCTGCTACCCTTTATAACCATTGTCAGGCACTTAACCTGTATAATTGAAATGAAGTCATATTTCTGATGGCTTATTTGTGTTGGGATCCAACACAGACCAGTCAACCTATAGACCACGTTTTAATAAACGTCAGTATGAAAACGAAATCGCCAAAAAGTGGCGGGGTGCTGGGAGAAGTCGGCTAGTTTTCATTGGCTCGTTCAAAATTGACAATTTAATGGCTTCCGACCTGCTTCCAACTGACCGCTCAGAAGAGACGTAGTTATGTAGTGTCACTACATAGCCTTGGCGAATGCTACTCCCTGTCAAAGCGTGGTCTATAAGGTTGACTTGTCTGTGGGATCCAACCAAGCAGCAATTTGCAGTATTCACATTCATAATCTTTTGAGTCACCAATGCGAATATAAATCAACACATTTTTTAATTAATTTTTGAACATTTTTATATACTACATATTATGTCCATTTACATATTAGCTATTGTGATATCTCGATGAAATTGGAAAATGAAATAATGTTTTTTAGGTAGTTGCATTTACCGCTGTGAGCATTATTGAAGTAATATTAGCTAAGGTATGTGATACCCGAATGTTTAGTCAGCCCCGAACGTACCGGCACCTCCAGATTGAGGTGGATTTAGATAATTTTCCTACAAAATTTTGTTTAGTCTTTGTAATTAGGATAATTAGCGAACTATCATTATACACGAATGAAATATGTTCCTACATCTAATGACTTGTTGACGAAGAGATGTGTTTCTGAAAGAAGTGTATAATTTTCTAGCTAAATTACATTGGGTACTTAGGATTAATGATGCAGTTTATCATGCGTGGCATGGTACAATCAAATCGGATTTTGCAATCCAAAATGATAGCCCAAATTCTAAACGGAATCAAATACTTCAATTTTATTTTATTGCTCATTCCTATTTATCTGTAAACAAAATTCAAATTTAATATAAGTATCCATATAATTTTCAAAACCAATATTTTATGCTTTTTATTTTTCTTTATTATTTTTCTTTATTATGATGGGATAAAGAAGTATAATGCTAACAGTATTGGGTACTATTGTAACAAGTATCCTTGTCTGACACATGTGTTTCCTTCACAAATCTTTGAGAGAAACATAACTCATTGATTAATTTTAACTTAACCCAGGCACTACACATTAACCCAGTTGGGTGAGATTGAAAGTCACGCGCAATTTAATTAACACACCATCGATTGATAATGATTGTTAACAAATTAATAAGTTATAGACATAATGTGCTGATTAAACCAGAGATATTCTTTTTACTCTTCTACAGGAAGTTCAGTACCTGAATTTTGGAGCTAGCGGCGTTTATGCTTGTTTCAATATATTTTCATAGTAATTTGTGTTTTGAATCACAGTGGATACCAGTCGATCATGACGTATAATGTAATTAGCTGGTGTAGGTAATAGACCGCTAAATATGCGCTCATGTCGCCTTAGTCGGCGCTGGTGTAATTAATATCAATATACTAAAGCGGCGTATGTACACTTAAGTGTCTGTGATGGTATATGGACCTGCATTAGTGCATGTCATTGAGTTTTTCGTTTGACTATACTAGACATTAAAAAAAAAAACAACAAAATATTCATGTTTTTCCACATCACATTAATTTTTATTTTGATATGAATATTTGTATCATTTCACAGTTACCTTTGACAAGTATTAAGATACGGCATTTTTTCCGTTGTGATAAAACTTAATCATTGATTGTGAACTAACAGCGCCACCTTTTACTTCAATGAGGTGCGGTGCATACCACAATGATTTCACTAACTTTTCCTTTCAATGTAATTGAAACTGATATGTTGATGTGATTTTTATGTAATAAGTTTGATATAAGCTTTGTGGGTGTTCATAATGGTTCATTTATTTCTTGATATTCCAATATTTTGTAAGAATCTGTTATTAAATAAAGTTAATAATACTTGGTACAATTTTTATTTTTAATAACTTTCACACGTGATGAGGGTTACCACACTTTTTCTTGCCGCCAGTTTGGACCGGGGTAATAGATTTTATGGGAAGTTGATAAGTTAGAAGTAGAAAAGTATGAAGAAATATTGTCCTTATATTTTACCAATATTTTGTTGATGAAAACGACTATATGTCTTGCATTTCACGAAAACGCGCTCCTCTTAAATTTGAACTATGTTTAAAAGGTACTTACCGGGCTTCTAAAATACAGTAAGCCTAGTTTTTTTTTTTTTTATTTAGATGCACATGGTATCTTAAAAACAACGAACAAAAGAAAATCTGAACCTAAAGCCAGGTAACTTTTTATTACTACGAAGCGTGTTTTTTTAGTAAGTACCATTTTGAAATTCCTCTACTGCAGCGCTGTGGTCGGCTTTCGCGCATGCGCGCTGTGTACCTACATGTCGGCAACGCGCAGACGCCATTACGGCATTTGTCGCTGCTGTGTTCGGACTTTTTCAAGTGTTTATGATGTCTCCGCACATCGAGAGTCCCGCCGACTGCGACGTACGGTCTGTTATGCGTTTTCTGTGTGCGAAAGGCCTGGAAGCGAGCGATATTTATCGTGAGAGTACGGAGCATAAAGGTATATATACTAGCGTAACAGAGGAACACAGTGTGCGAATGACATCCAGCTCTTTGCGGAAATCCTACATGCGAGAAAGAAATGCAAGAAAATCTGACATAAAACCTCTTTGAACACATTTAGTCTTCTTTACTCACTTGTCAAAATAAGGTCCAGCTTTGTTTTCTATTTTGTGTTATAATCGTTTTGAATTCTACAAAAATTAATTCTTGTGATAAAAATGGTGTAGTGTTCAGTTTTAAATTGCACTGTAACATATGTTAATAATCCAAATAAAGAGACATTTCACCGGTAAGTACTGCCAATAACATATTGTTATCTTAATGCTTATTTTTATAAAAAGCGATCCTAAATTTACTTGGTTATACATCAGTAGTATACGGTAAATACTTTATTTTGTAAATAATTTGTTATTTTAAACAATTATGTGTACGATACAAAAATATTGTGTAAAATTACATTCAAACAATGAAGCATAGGGATTGCACAAAATGTATCGATATGTCGATATTTTCAAATATAAATATTTTGTAAATTTGATATTATCTAATTGCACCTGTTTCACTGGAATGATGTCGTTAACTGTTTTTAAACATATTGTGAGGTTTATTTAGCCTGGCAGCACATTGTAAGGGAAAGTATGACATCTATACATATATACTACACATAGGGTATATATGTAAATACAAGACTTTTTCAAATGAAAATATAAGATATATACACAATTAATTTTAATCGTTATTTATTTATGATTTAAAATTTGATGCTCTATTTAATTATAATCGTTATTTATTTATGATTTAAAGTCTGATGCTCTATTTAATTATAATCGTTATTTATTTATGATTTAAAGTCTGACGTTCTATCTGTTCTCTGATTATGAACGTCGTAAATAATTAAACTTTGAATGACAAAACTACTGTATACAATAGTTTAACCTCATTTTCCTCCAAGAAACTGCGGTGTTAAAAAATGCTTCCTGATAATTATGACTATTTCATAATATCCAGGTTTCCTGTAAACACGGTTAGCATAGAACAATGGAAAAAAATGTTAAATAGAACAGGTGGGACTCCTCGAAAACATTCTTTGGTTTGCAGTAGACATTTTACGGATAACTGTTTTGTCTAACTAAATCACCGACGACTTTTGAAGAAAGGATCTATACCTACTGAATTTGTGCCGTTAGGGGTTTCTTTTTTTTTCATATGTGCTTACTAAGTATATTAAGTAATATACTAATAATACTTAATATCTAAAGTCAGAGCATTTATGCCAACTGTAATTTCTATACAGGTCAATCTGAAGACAAAGCGATCGGTGTCAGCGTACGTTTACCGGGATATATCACCAGGACCTTCAACTTTAGAGCCTAAACCTTTATTTCAGCACTAATATAAAATGGATTTGAAGAAAAGTCCATCACAGTGAAAATATCAATTTTAGGCAAATTATCACTTTGTCTTTTACAAAAACTTGTTCCTTTATATTCAAATAAAACTTAATTACCTATTACACAAAGAAACAAAAGATATTATAGACTAGTCCAAGGCATCCAAGGCATAATTTGTGGTGTAGTGAGACGACGCGACACTCAATCGAGTAGACAATGTGACGTCATGGGCAGTAAGAATCCACCAGTCAAACCGCACGAAAATACATAATAATAATAATAACGTGCACATTACAACGTCGTGGCCCCAAACTAAGCATTAGCTTGTGTTTTGCGTACCAAGCGAAGACATCACATACATATAACAACCAAGACCCGGTACCAGTATCGATATTCATCATATAAATACTGACCCGACCTGGGATTCGAACCCGGGACCTCCAGCTTCGTAGGCAGGGTCGCTACCCACTAGGCTAAGCGGTCGTCAAATTAATAAATATCAATAATTTATTTCTCAGTCATTTATTGACGAATTTAAAAAAACTTTCACTGTTTTATTAGTTTTGGTTTATCTTTCAATTCTATCGAGTTAAATTGTATATTTTGAACATCATGAACTTCTCTATTGTAAATGTTTTCGTTTTGTACATTCTCATTTTTTTGTTTACAAAGAGTTAAAATTTTGTTGTTATGCGTTGCAACGTGGCGTATTGTAATTAAAAATAAAAATCGTTTATTTATATTGTTTTATTTATTACTTGGCTTGTATTCAACTAAATATTAAAATTTACATAATGATGTAAACGCTTTCTTTTCTTCTGCAAATTTTTTATTATCAACTATTAACAAAAAAAAATATTTATTGGAGTAAAGGAAATGGCATTTGAATTGACTGATTGATGATTTGTCATTTTAAAAAACTAAAAGTTAGGAAAAGTAACTCAAAACAAAAATTATGTAGTATAGCAGATTCAAAATAATAAATAGGATTGCCGATTTCGACTTATGATATCGCGGTAATTTCAACGACACATTATCATGAAAGTACTACGTGCTATCGATAATATAAAAAACACCCATGCACATCACTAAAACTGGCTCAACCACATGTGAATTTTGCACACATACTCATTTCCGTTTCGGTCATGCGATGTTTAGATGTCAGTTGGTCTCCTACGCTAGTATATATATGTCTATGGTACGGAGTCTCTCGGAGTCGGAATCTGTGGAGTGTACGGAGAAAACATTATGAGTGATGGAATGGTACGAAAATGGGTTAGGGCGTTTAAAGATGGCCGCACAAATGTGCATGATGAGGAACGCAGTGGCCGCTCATTGATTATTACAGACGATTTAGTGGAAAAAGTTGACCAAAAAATCCAAGAGAACAGGCGCTTTACAATTTCGTCAATATGTGAGCAGTTTGCTCTAGTTTCTCGAAGAGTTGTGTACGAAATTGTGTCGGAACGTTTAGGTTAACGTCAAGGCAGGCGGCAGAATTCTACGACGACGGAATTCTAAAGCTAATTGGATGATATGAGAAGGTCCGATTTTCGAAAATCGAGTTTTCATCAGATCTCGAAGTTTTGAGGTCCTGGGAAGTCATTCTGACCATTTTCGGCTGGACGTCCGTATGTGTGTGTATGTGTAACTTTCTTTTCTCGTACAATATCTTGAAAACGGATTGACCGATTAAGACCCGCGATACGGCATTTGAAAGGGTTTATCGAGACTTAGATCTGATTTGATTTTAGTCAATCGGTCGAGCTGTTTCAAAAATATTCAAAATATGAAAAAAATATTTACGTTTTTATAAATAACTTTGAGATTTTCCAACCGATTTACTTGAAACCTTGTATACGATTTTTGTACATAAAATAACTGCGTCGAGTGCCGCCAAAAATATCAAAATCGAACGATGTGTTCAAAAGATATCGCAGTTCACAAATTTCCGAAAACGTGTTTTTTTAACATAACTTTGAGATTCTAAGATCAATCGATTTTTGGCTCTACACAAAAATTTTGAGCTTATAAAATTACATATAATGCCGTAAATTGCATTAAAATCAAACGAAGCGCTCAAAAAATATCGCAGTCTACAAATTTCCGAAACAGTGTTTTTTAACATAACTTTGAGATTGTACGACCAATAACTTTTTGACTTTACACAAAAATTTTGTACTTACAAAATTGCATAGAATGCCGTAAGCTGCATTAAAATCAAACGAAGCGTTCAAAAGATATCACAGTTCAAATATTCCCAAAATAATGTTTTCTTTGATATGTACCAGGTTTCTGAGCTTGAAGAACTCTAAATGTCTAGAAATCCTTTTTTTGGGCTTGGAGAGCTCGGAAAATGAATATTATGAGTTCGAAGAGTTAAAAAACCACGAAAATCGATATTTTGAGTTTGAAGAGCTAAATAGCATTCTAATTTTCGAGCGCTTTGAACTCGAAAATAGTTCAAATGGCTTGCAGGGTCAACAGACTTTTTTATTTCAAAACGGTAATTACTTCGGTTCAAAGAACTTTATTCTCAAAAAGAGAGTACAAATGGTATAAATTATACAATAATTTTAAATACACATACAGAGGGTAGCTGTAAAATAAATATGCAGTTAAACATTTTTTTTGCCGAACAAACATCTGAGCGTACAATAACATCTCATCGCCCCTACAAAACAAGATACAAAGGATGCTACATAAAATACATTATGTATGACAAAGCAACCACATATTAATGGAAAATTCAATACTTATTAGTAATTTTTTTTTTATAATTATTAGTGATTAAGGATATGCTTTTCTAACTTAGATTTAAAAACATTATAAGAGTTAAAAATTTTTATATAGCTAGCCAAGTTGTATATTTGTGCTCCTTCATAGGTAATTGTTTTTCGTCCGTAATTAGTTCTAATTTTAGGTAACACAATATGACTTTTCCTTTTGGTTGGTAATTTGTTTTATGCAGTGTGAAGGTGATTTCTGTGTGTATAGACTTATTTAATATTTTACGTATTAATATGCATGTAGTATATTTGTGTAGTTGTGCGAGATTCATAAGTTTTGTTTTTTTATACACAATATCTGTTGGGCTGCGATAAGGTAAGTGAAAAAGCATTTTCATTATTTTATTTTGAGTGATTTGTAAGTTTTTAAGTCTAGTTTTGGAGGCGTTTCCCCATATCTCAATGAGATATAGTAGATGAGGCTTTACTAATGAATTATAAATTTCAAAAAAACATCGTATATAACGTTTTTTAACGTTATAGGCGAAATGTTTATTTCTTCAATAAGTTCTATTAACCTGCTACAAATATTAATATAATTTAAAAAACAAAATCTGTCTCATTTATAATTATGTGAGAAGAAGGACAAGACAGGCTACAACCTTTGTTTCTTCATAAACTATTTAGCAAGAGACTTCTTATAGTGAATGTTTAATACAAGAACAAGCGGAGAATATAAAACGAGAATATGTCCAGAAATGGATCACAGTTGCCTGTTTATACTTTATCTACTCTACGATATATATAATTTGCGTTATCTTAGACTAAATAAAATCAATATCCGGCCTTGGTATCAACTGGGTGGTGATTAAAATTCTATGGATAAAGTGTACAATTCCGTTTTGTATAGAATTTAATATTATACTGTTACGGGCTACTAGTCCGGATATCGGGGATGCACTAAAACACTAATTTTATTTCACTTTAGTTTATTATAAGACCAAATCACAAACTTAAGAACAAATAATACCGTTATCTCCTCCACACTTTGCAGTTAATCGCACTTGACTTATTCACAAAAACTGTTCCGTTCGACGCCTCATCATCGCTTTTATATCCTTACTTTCCTCCACCAATTCACATGTCACGAACATTTCACTTCTCGAATAATTTCATTTAATAATTCCTCGCTATGGAAGCGTGGGAACGTTCTAAGCGCCGGCGCCGGCGTTTGTAAAATAATAAAAAGCCATCTTAATTTTCGAATATTTTAGCTTCTGTAGCGTGGAAATGGAATGTTCGCGCTGCGGCGTCAAATCCAAATGTGAATTTAATTTTTGAATTGGTGGAATCTATTTCTTTATCTGGATTTTTCTGTTTTATTGAATGGCCTTGGGAACTTTTCGAGTAAGTTCGATGACATGTCGACGTGCTATTATAGATAGACGTCACAATACACTTCGTTAATACTGCACTCGATAAATTGCAATTGTCATTCAAATTAAGAGTACTTTTCAGGGTATGTTGTAGTGGTATTTTAATAATAACATTAAAATACCATACACTTTCGAATTCTTATATGCTAAAAATAATAAATAATAAAAACACGGGTCGCACTTGATCGGACAAGTTTTAACGAATTTTTACTAACACATAAATCTGGAGAGCAACTAGTATTAACCTTAGTCAACTAGCCTATTAGATTCAAAATTGCGTACAACCCAGCTTGACTCGCGAGCAAACGTATTAATTTTATCTATGTGTGGTTTTAGCTAGCCAGCGGTTCTTTTTAATATCTACGTAAGCAATTGTAGTTATTACGTACTCACCTTTAAGGCTCATATTTGTCGGGTTTATTTTGAAGTCGAGAACATCTCCAAATAAGGAGCGCTTTGTTACCGATTTATACCGTTAGCATTCTACCTCGTGATTGGTCAAAGGCGATTCCAGACCGGACGCAGGTGTTAGAAAGATTCGGGTGGGGAACGATGACGCGATATACACTCGGCGGTCGGCACCATAAAGATACGGTCGTCGACACAGAATTAATTAAATTTAGCATTTGAAAAGCACCCTGGACCGTGCCCATTGTCTTGTAAACTAGCTTATTATGTAAAAAATAAAGTGTGCAATCTGGTGCAAAGTCAGTTGTGTGTTAAAGTGATTTACCTAGGCATTCCAAGAACAGCCTAGATCCTCGCCAGTGCTGGTTATGTATCGGTACCAAACAGTACCATATTTGCTGCCAACGGCCGTCGTCTGTTATACAGCCCTGATTGTAACCTGGGAATCAGGACGCCCTCCAGCCACTTAGACACGGTGTCTATGTACCGTTATCAGTCGCTTGCAAAGAACCGAACACTATATCTCGAAACTGGAATTATACATGGCTAATAAACCAGAAGGAAAAGGCCTGATTATACCTAAATAAGAGTTGGTACCAACGCAGTCACTTGGGGTAACTTGTAAGCATTTACTGTTATAGTTATAATTTAGAATACCGTTTTAATTTACTAATTTCGTATTTCTATAAGCTTATCGCTTGAAAGCTCTTGAGACTCATTTGTTTTGAATTAGTAATATAATTTGTCTGGTATATTTCAAATCTATACTTGAACTTAGAGTCTAACTTGATTTGATAAATTTAATGTTAAAATACTAAAACTAGAGTCAACAAATAATAATCGTTTTTAAAATAAAATTATACCTATTTCATAATTTTTGTAATTGAGGTTTTCATTATAATATATTACTTCTTTCTATATAGCTGTATTTTTATTGACTCATCTGAAGGTTACTTCCGGGATTTAAGCTTGATGTTAACGACTTAGGTATTGAGCTCAAATGAACCCACGAATACCCTGAGATATTTGTTTAGCTAATTTGAAACTAAGTCGTTACAATAGCATCCACTTTGGGGCGCTGACTAGCCGCGGCTTTAAAAATCTAGTAAGTATTAAACTGTTTAGAACTTAAAGTAAAATAGAATCGAACCTGAACCCTGAAGATCAGTCTTAGAACCTTACATCTCGTAACATTCAGTTGTGTAACCGTTACGACGTTATATTACGTAACTTTCAATTCTCAAACCGTTACAATGTCGAGAACATCAAACTCAATGTTTCCACAAGAATACAGGTTGGTCGGAATTACTCGAAATTCTTCCATTGAAATGAAAATTTTGCAACACAGTAAAAGTTACTCGTCTGTATGTATACGTTTGTGTCGAGTCAAGTGACTAGATTGTGCAAATTTCGCATCACACTTTTCACAATTATATGGTTTCTCACCGGTATGTATACGTGTGTGTCGAATTAAATGACCAGACTGTGCGAATTTCGCATCACAGATTTCACAACAAAACGGTTTCTCGCCGGTATGTATGCGCTTGTGTTGAATTAACTGACTAGAGTCTCTAAATTTTGCTTTACATGTATCACAAGTAAATGGTTTCTCACCGGTATGTATGCGTTTGTGTTGAGTTAAAATGTTAGGTCGTGCAAATTTTGCATCACACATGTCGCAAGTAAACGGTTTTTCACCGGTATGTATGCGTTTGTGTAGAGTTAAACTAAGAGAGTATGCAAATTTCGCCTCACATATTTCACACTTGAACGGTTTTTCGCCCGTATGTATGCGTTTGTGTTGAATTAATTGCCAAGAATCTGTAAATTTGGTTTGACATGTTTCACATTTAAACGGTTTCTCGCCGGTATGTATGCGTTTGTGTCGATTTAAACCGCTAGACTGTGCAAATTTAGCATCACATGTTTCACACTTAAATGGTTTCTCGCCGGTATGAATGCGTTTGTGTTGAATTAATTTACTTAGATGAGCAAATTTAGTATTGCACATTTCACATATAAATGGTTTCTCATCAATATGAATGCATTTATGAGTAATTGAACAACTATGATGTGCTAACTTCCCATGACATTTGACACAGGTCAATGGTTCTATGCCAGTGTGTATGCTTGATTGTACTAAATCATCAGATTGCATACATTTTGCATCAATTTTATCCTCAACCTCTAACTCCAACTCCACTTTCACTGAAGGTCTATCAATTGCAGCAACCTGCAACAAAAACACATTTTACTGTTGCTAATGTAGAAGTTGCAGGAGATCATAATATACCCACCTCAGTGATGTGCAGTCCTAAGCTGGACGGGACATGTTGTTGTAGTATTGTAGGCTTTATATCCAACTCCTCTTTGATGACAGGCTCATCCTTTATCAGCTGGCTGTGCATGTCTACATCCATCTGACATCAGATTGAAACTCAAAATAAAAACCCTTAGGTCTACAACTAATACCTAATGCAAATAGGATAGAGTACAGTTTTTTCAAGCTTCTATGTACATGCTGTGTTAGTATGAGTATGTGGCCCCATCTACCAACAGAATTTTAGACCAGTGTCCTCCAACCAATTGAGCTATTTAGGATATGTATGTAATTGGGATGACAATATGATTATCTGATGATCAGGTCCTGGTGATGCAGCCAAGATGGTGTTATCACAAGGTAACTCCTCAATGGTAAATCAAATCCAGTTGAAAATTTTATAGATATGTATAAATTCTGAATAAAATGAGAATGGATAACTACGGCACCATCATGCTGATCTGATGGTGGAGCTGGACGATGGTTAACAGAACTTTTCAAAAACCAGTAAACCCACCAAGTAAGGATTCCTTAGATTTGCTTCATTAATTCTTTTTCATAGCTCGTGGTGACGAGGGTATAATGATGGAGCTGGAAGATGTATGACAAGACCCATGAAAAAACTAATAAGACTTTGCTATTAGTCGAAAACAAAGAAAAAAAATTTTGAATTAATTAAACTCTGGAACCCTACAAAAGACACACAAAGACTACTTGGCACAGAAGAAAAAATCATTAAGGAATACATTGTGCCAGCTTATAGCTTTTCTTAGAACAATGAATGGTCTTTTCTAAGGGGTTTGATATGAAATACCGAAAGTAACAGAATCTAGAAAGTTTACAATGTATAAGTTCAATATATCTGTTGGAATATAAGGGAATCATAAATGCGTATATTTATCACCGATTCCTAGGTAAACCGTCGGGATTTCGTATCAAACCCTTTCTAAAAACAAGCTTAAATGGAAAGTACACTGGCTGACGTTAGGCACATCAGTTAAACTGAGCATACTTGTGAAATAGCCGAATTGCTGACTATGGCGCAAGTAGCATCCTCCATAGGCTCCATCTTGATGTGGAACTCTGTAGCCTCATCACACTGCGTGCCACCTTGGCACATGCTCACTGTCGTGTCGGACGATAGTTTGTGCGGACGATATCGAAGCATTTGAGAGGTCATATCATGGAACATGTTTGACGAGATTGAGTTCAATTACTCACAGGTTCTACTACACTCCTTCTTACACTGTCTATGAACATGAACTATATATTGCTTTTGTTTTCTTCCACTGGCTAGGTACTCAACTGGGTACTTTCGTACATGATTAAGATATTGAATTGAAGTCTTCTATATTATTGGCTACTAACCATAATGCCAACCATCTACTAAACTAACACAGCCACAGATTAGCTATTATGTACTAACTAGAACTTTGCAGTGATTAATTTATGCTGTGGTTCTGTGGTTTGTGCTGTGTACAGTGTGACCGTTTTTAGCATATTAGATGCTAATTTGTAGATTTTTTTGCCTTGGAAGTATTCCAAGGCAAAAAAATATATAAAAATCTATATATAAAAAAAGTATTTAAGCATATTAATTTTAGCATATTTTGGCACAATTGCGATTAATTGGTAATGCCTCATTGTATTAAGTATGGCAAAACTTTTATGATTTCTATGACAACACTCTAGTCTGGTTATCGTAATTAAGGAGAAGTTTTATATAGAAGTTTTATAATGTTCCCTAAACTAAAATTAACTCGGAATCTCAGAAAGAACTACCTAATCGATATGTAATATTGTCAATCAAAATTTATTAATAATAATGCCTTTACAGTGGAATAAATAATTAAGAGCAAGTAAATAGGAAAAATATCAAAACGAGTTTTATATTCATGTATTCATGTGACAGATATAATTTTTATTTTTAAATAACAGAAAACGTTACTATAGCAACATGACCGTCAGTTACCCTTAGAAATAGTAAAGAAGTCGGTCATGATGTAGGTATATAATCTCTTCACAAAATTTAGCACTAAAATTCAAGAACTTATGACAGGCAAATCTGATGCTACATTAATTAACACCGAAGAAGATTAGTAGGTGATATAGTCAATAAACAAAAGATTGCAATTATTCCAAATGTTTAATGCGCCTTCCGATATCAAACACACAATGAGTAATTTCACAGGTAAATTCAATGAAAGAGTATTTTCACAGGTAAATTCAATGAAAACCAAACAAAGGGATGGATTTATACTGAACACTTGTCATTTACATTACATGTTAAACAAAGTCTCTCACAGAACAATTCTTGTCGTTAAAAATTTTATACCGAAGCAAGATAGGTACCTAGGTACCAAGATATGCTAAACAAAAATCCTTTCAACATATGGAGTGGATGAGGATTGAGAATAAACGGTATATTTAATTCAAATAAGTATATTGTTTCATTTCATACTTTTGGCATAAGTATCTGTTTGTTTTAGCCATAGACATATATATACTAGCGTAGGAGACCAACTGACATCTAAACATCGCATGACCGAAACGGAAATGAGTATGTGTGCAAAATTCACATGTGGTTGAGCCAGTTTTAGGGATGTGCATGGGTGTTTTTTATATTATCGATAGCACGTAGTACTTTCATGATAATGTGTCGTTGAAATTACCGCGATATCATAAGTCGAAATCGGCAATCCTATTTATTATTTTGAATCTGCTATACTACATAATTTTTGTTTTGAGTTACTTTTCCTAACTTTTAGTTTTTTAAAATGACAAATCATCAATCAGTCAATTCAAATGCCATTTCCTTTACTCCAATAAATATTTTTTTTTGTTAATAGTTGATAATAAAAAATTTGCAGAAGAAAAGAAAGCGTTTACATCATTATGTAAATTTTAATATTTAGTTGAATACAAGCCAAGTAATAAATAAAACAATATAAATAAACGATTTTTATTTTTAATTACAATACGTCACGTTGCAACGCATAACAACAAAATTTTAACTCTTTGTAAACAAAAAAATGAGAATGTACAAAACGAAAACATTTACAATAGAGAAGTTCATGATGTTCAAAATATACAATTTAACTCGATAGAATTGAAAGATAAACCAAAACTAATAAAACAGTGAAAGTTTTTTTTAAATTCGTCAATAAATGACTGAGAAATAAATTATTGATATTTATTAATTTGACGACCGCTTAGCCTAGTGGGTAGCGACCCTGCCTACGAAGCTGGAGGTCCCGGGTTCGAATCCCAGGTCGGGTCAGTATTTATATGATGAATATCGATACTGGTACCGGGTCTTGGTTGTTATATGTATGTGATGTCTTCGCTTGGTACGCAAAACAGAAGCTAATGCTTAGTTTGGGGCCACGACGTTGTAATGTGCACGTTATTATTATTATTATGTATTTTCGTGCGGTTTGACTGGTGGATTCTTACTGCCCATGACGTCACATTGTCTACTCGATTGAGTGTCGCGTCATCTCACTGCACCACAAATTATGCCTTGGATGCCTTGGACTAGTCTATAATATCTTTTGTTTCTTTGTGTAATAGGTAATTAAGTTTTATTTGAATATAAAGGAACAAGTTTTTGTAAAAGACAAAGTGATAATTTACCTAAAATTGATATTTTCACTGTGATGGACTTTTCTTCAAATCCATTTTATATTAGTGCTGAAATAAAAGTTTAGGCTCTAAAGTTGAAGGTCCTGGTGATATATCCCGGTAAACGTACGCTGACACCGATCGCTTGGTCTTCAGATTGACCTGTACAGAAATTACAGTTGGCATAAATGCTCTGACTTTAGATATTAAGTATTATTAGTATATTACTTAATATACTTAGTAAGCACATATGAAAAAAAAAAGAAACCCCTAACGGCACAAATTCAGTAGGTATAGATCCTTTCTTCAAAAGTCGTCGGTGATTTAGTTAGACAAAACAGTTATCCGTAAAATGTCTACTGCAAACCAAAGAATGTTTTCGAGGAGTCCCACCTGTTCTATTTAACATTTTTTTCCATTGTTCTATGCTAACCGTGTTTACAGGAAACCTGGATATTATGAAATAGTCATCATTATCAGGAAGCATTTTTTAACACCGCAGTTTCTTGGAGGAAAATGAGGTTAAACTATTGTATACAGTAGTTTTGTCATTCAAAGTTAAATTATTTACGACTTTCATAATCAGAGAACAGATAGAACGTCAGACTTTAAATCATAAATAAATAACGATTAAAATTAAATAGAGCATCAGATTTTAAATCTTAAATAAATAACGATTAAAATTAATTGTGTATATATCTTATATTTTCATTTGAAAAAGTCTTGTATTAACATATATACCCTATGTGTAGTATATATGTATAGATGTCATACTTTCCCTTACAATGTGCTGCCAGGCTAAATAAACCTCACAATATGTTTAAAAACAGTTAACGACATCATTCCAGTGGAACAGGTGCAATTAGGTAATATCAAATTTACAAAATATTTATATTTGAAAATATCGACATATCGATAGATTTTGTGCAATCCCTATGCTTCATTGTTTGATTGTAATTTTACACAATATTTTTGTATCGTACACATAATTGTTTAAAATAACAAATTATTTACAAAATAATGTATTTACCGTATACTACTGATGTACAACCAAGTAAATTTAGGATTGCTTTTTATAAAAATAAGCATTAAGATAACAGTATGTTATTGGCAGTACTTACCGGTGAAATGTCTCTTTATTTGGATTATTAACATATGTTACAGTGCAATTTAAAACTGAACACTACACCATTTTTATCACAAGAATTAATTTTTGTAGAATTCAAAACGATTAAAACACAAAATAGAAAACAAAGCTGGACCTTATTTTGACAAGTGAGTAAAGAAGACTAAATGTGTTCAAAGAGGTTTTATGTCAGATTTTCTTGCATTTCTTTCTCGCATGTAGGATTTCCGCAAAGAGCTGGATGTCATTCGCACACTGTGTTCCTCTCTTACGCTAGTATATATACCTTTATGGTTTTAGCATATTTTAGCATAGACAACCGTTAGTTTTAGTCATGTCTTGAATTGTCTTGATTAAAAAACGGTCACACTGGCTATGTGGTTCAGTCATGGTGTGTGTCACAGTCATGGAACTATACAGTGCAGTCACAGTTCACAGTGTGTCAGTTCTGTGGTGTGTCAAGGTGTGAGAACAAGAAGTTACTTATACTAGCGTAGGAGACCAACTCACATACAAATATCGCATGACCGAAACAAAAATGAGTATGTGTGCAAAATTCACATGTGGTTGAGCCAGTTTTAGTGATGTGCATGTGTGTTTTTTATATTATCGATAGCACGTAGTACTTTCATGAAAATGTGTCGTTGAAATTATCGCGTTATCATAAGGCGAAATCGGCAATCCTATTTATTATTTTGAATCTGTTATACTACAAAATTTTTGTTTTGAGTTACTTTTCCTAACTTTTAGTTTTTTAAAATGACAAATCATCAATCAATCAATTCAAATGCCATTTCCTTTTCTCCAATAATTTTTTTTTTTTGTTAACAGTTGATAATGAAAAATTTGCAGAAAGAAGTAAATAAAGCGTTAATATCATTATGGAAAATTTTATATTTAGTTGAATACAAGCCAAGTAATAAATAAAACAATACAAATAAACCATTTTATTTTTAATGACAATACGTCATGTTGCAACGCATAACAACAAACTTTTCAACACTCTTTGTAAACAAAAAAATGAGAATGTACAAAACAAAAACATTTACAATTTAGAAGTTTCATGATGAATATTATATTTAACTCAATAGAATTGAAAGATAAACCAAAACTAATAAAACAGTGAAAGTTTTTTTTTAATTCGTCAATAAATGACTGAGAAATAAATTATTGATATTTATGTATTTTCGTGCGGTTTGACTGGTGGCTTCTTACTGCCCGTGACGTCACATTGCCTACTCAATTGAGTGTCGCGTCGTCTCACTGCACCACAAATTATGCCTTGGATGAAATTCCTATATTTCATCCAAGTCTATAATATCTTTTGTTTCTTTATGTAATAGGTAGTTAAGTTTTATTTGATTATAAAGGAACTAGTTTTCGTAAAAGACAAAGTGATGATTTGCCTAAAATTGATATTTTCACTGTGATGGACTTTTTTTTAAAAACCGTCTTATCTTAGTGCTGAAATAAAGGTTTAGGTTCTAAAGTTTTGAAGGTTCTGGTGATATATCCCGGTAAATGTATGCTGACACCGATCGCTTGGTCTTCAGATTGACCTGTACAGAAATTACAGTTGGCATAAATGCTCTGACTTTAGATATTAAGTATATACTGCGGCGTTAGTATATTACTTAATATACTAAGTAAGCACATATGAAAAAGAAAGAAACCCCTATCGGCACAAATTCAGTAGTATAGATCCTTTCTTCAAAAGTCGTCGGTGATTTAGTTAGACAAAACAGTTTTCCGTAAAATGTCTACTGCAAACCAAAGAATGTTTTCGAGGCGTCCCACCTGATTTATTTAACATTCTTTTCCATTGTTCTCTGCTAACCGCGTTTACAGGAAACCTGGATATTATGAAATAGTCATCATTATCAGAAAGCATTTTTTAACACCGCAGGTTCCTGGAGGATAATGAGGTTAAACTATTGTGTACAGTAACTTCGTCATTGAAAGTTAAATTATTTACAACATTCTTAATCAGAGAGCAGATAGAACGTCAGACTTTAAATCATAAATAAATAACGATTAAAATTATTTGTGTATATATCTCATATTTTCATATGAGCAATTCTTGTAGTTATATATATCCTATGTATAGTATATATGTATAGATGTCATACTTTCTCTTACAATGTGTTGCCAGGCTAAATAAACCTCCCAATATGTTTCAAAACAGTTAACGACATCCTTCCAGTGGAACAATTGCAAGTAGGTAATATTAAATATACAAAATATTTATATTTGAAAATATCGACATATCGATAGATTTTGTGCGATCCCTATGCTAAATTGTTTGATTGTAATTTTACACAATATTTTTGTATCTTACACATAATTGTTTAAAATAACAAATTATTTACAAAATAGAGTATTTACCGTATACTATTGACGTATAACCAAGTAAATTTAGGATTGCTTTTTATAAAAATAAGCATCAAGATAACAGTATGTTATTGGCAGTACTTATATGTGAAATCTCTCTTTATTTGGATTATTATCATATGTTACAGTGCAATCTAAAACAGAACACGACACCATTGTATTAACAAGATTTAATTTATATAGTTCAGAATGATTGAAGCACAAAATAGAAAACAAAACTGGACCTTATTTTGACAAGTCGCTAATGGAGACTAAAGGTGTTCAAAGAGGTTTTATGACAGATTTTGTTGCGTTTCTTTCTCGCATGTAGGATTTCCGTAAAGAGCTGGATGTCATTCGCACACTCTCTTACGCTAGTATATATAACTTTATGAGAAGTTCAGTCATAGCAAATCATAGCCTGTATATCACTATAGACTTACAATAGTAGTCTTTGGTCATATTTAAATTAAAAAAAAAAAAAGTCTTTGGTCATAGCATAGTTCAGCAATATTTCAGTTCAGTACAGTGGTTCAGTATAGACTTGCGTAATCTCATTCTGAATGATCTAAATGAATGGATTCACGTAACTGAACAATTTCGATAATTAGTCACTCCAAAATAGGCTTGTTTAGTCTGAATTCACTGATGTGATTTAAGTCATTTATTCAAAGTCACTACAACGATCTAATTCACCTTAACAAATCATTAGTCCCTTATCATTCACTTGCTCACTTAGCTCAGATCATTGATTGCGTTTTTACGCCATCTGTTGGAATATTACTAACGTAATATAATGCGATATTGTTTATAATAACCTAATATAGTGTGCTAGTTTAGTAATAACGTAGCAGGTGGCGCTATTTAAGTTTACTTAAAATGTATTTTAAGTAATGTTTGATTTGATTATATAATTTTGAATTTTTGTTGTGTGAAGATAATACAACTAGTTTTTTATTTAAAAGCAAAGCAAGGTAATTGTGAGAATATCTAAACAAAAAATAAAATAAAATATGTACCTAACCTATTAGACAAATGAAAAATCTCTATTATTAAAATATATATTATTTAAAAAGTTGTAAGATCTGTATTGATTGTACAAATACGTGAATAATTGGAAACTTATACCTATTTTGTCTAAACAATGTTTTAAATATCTTTTAAAGTTTTTAAAATAATTTAATTTTCATAAAAATATGATAATAATTACACGATTTTCAAAAAAAATCATACAACAGAAACTACTCATCTCTGACCCATGAAAGTTTTACTCGTACATTTCTTTCTTTGATTTATTTGGTTCATTTTCATTTATTTTACATATAAATAATAAAACTGTTAGTCAACTCATAAACATGTAGCAGATAGCGAAAGTTAAAACCAAACACTAAATGCCTACTAATTACACTAATAGACTTAACATTTAAACGATATTAATAAGAACTTTCTACTAACTAACAAAAACAATTAATTATTTTAACTCAACGTCACGCGCGAGAAAGCCGTAGTTAGGTACGTGAATTCGTACAAGCGTATTGTATCGACTCAGCCGATCGACTGGTGAAACATTGTCTATTTGTCTAAGTCTCTACCTACTAATCTACTATGACTAATAAGTCACTTGCTCGCTTAGCAACGAACGAAGGAAAGACGTATTTATGGCTATTGCAATAGAACTGATATTAGGACGGATAATTGGTGACACCCAGTCGTTGCTACTTGGCCGTTGTAATATCACTTCTATTGCTTTGGCAATAAATGTTTGTTTTGTTCACTCGTAAATCGTTCAATAAACAGACGCACCGCGGGCCGACCGGCCGGTGGTGGCATCAGCATAAGACGACTGATAGGTGACGACTGACGCTGACGACTGACGAGTGACAAACTGACGAGTGATCTTCTAGGTTTTGGAGTGACTAACTATCGAAATTGTTCAGTTACGTGAATGCATTCATTTAGATCATTCAGAATGAGATTACGCAAGTCTACTCCAAAACCTAGAAGATCACTCGTCACTCGTCAGTCGTCAGCGTCAGTCGTCACATATCAGTCGTCTATGCTGAATGCTGATGCCACGACCGGCCGGCCAGCCCGCCCACAAAGAATGATTTACGAGTGAACAAAACAAACATTTATTGCCAAAGCAATAGAAGTGATATTACAACGGCCAAGTTCCAACGACTGGGTGTCACCAATTATCCGTCCTAATATCACTTCTATTGCAATAGCCATAAATACGTCTTTCATTCGTTCGTTGCTAAGCGAGCAAGTGAAAAATTAGTAATAGTAAATTAGTAGGTAGACCTTTAGACTTAGACAATGTTTCACCAGTCGATCGGCTGAGTCGATATATTACGCTTGTACGAATTCATGTACCTAACTACGGCTTGCTCGCGCGTGACGTTAAGTTAAAATAATTAATTGTTTTTGTTAGTTAGTAGAAAGTTCTTATTAATATCGTTTAAATGTTAAGTGTATTAGCGTAATTAATCGATATTTAGTGTTTAGTTTTAAGTTTCGCTATCTGCTACGTGTTTATGAGCAAATTAACAGTTTTATTATTAATATATAAAATAAGTGAAAATGAACCAAATAAATCCAAGAAAGAAACGAAGTCCTGTTTGGGACCATTTTACTCAAATAGATAATCAAAAGGCCAAATGCGGGTTTTGTTTACAACTGATGAGTATCAGTCATGGATCCTTAGGTAATTTGCTATTAAAAACAAAGCATTCAACAATCCCAATTGATTGATTAATAAGCATAATTACCAATTATTGTAAATAGAATTGATTTTTAAGTACGCCAATCTAATCAATGCTATAATATTATTATCTTTAAATTGTTTTTTGTAGCATCAAAACATTTGTCAAAAAACTAGTAACTTTATGTTTATAAAGTTATTACCTATAGATTATAATAAATATAATAAATATTATACCTAATAAATAATAAAGTTATTATAGTTAGGTAGATTGTTAGGAATATAGTTATATACCTAATACCTATATCAGTGATGCGCTAATGCTCTGATATACTATCTAAATTAAATAGGTACGCCATAAATTAGTATTTATGATGTATGTACTTAACTAAGATAACGTCATTAGGTAAAATAATAGATATTTTAATAATAGAGATTTTTATTTGTCTAATAGGTTAGGTTAGGTACCTATTTTATTTTATTTTTTGGTTAGATATTCTCATAATTACCTTGCTTTGCTTTTAAATAAATAACTAGTTGTATTATCTTTTAATCAAATCAAACATTCCTTAAAATTCATTTTAAGTAAACTTAAATAGCGCCACCTGCTACGTTATTACTTAACTAAAACAATATCACACTTTATTAATATTCCAACAGATGGCGTAAAAACGTGCAATAAACGTGTCTTTCAGAGCTAAACGGTAAGCGACCAAGACATAATAACGTGAATAGGGAATCAATGACCTTCTGATCTAAGTGAGCAAGTGAATGTTATGGGACTAATGATTTGTTAAGGTGAATTAGATCATTGTGGTGACTCTGACTAAATGAATTGACTCAGATCAGTGAATTCAGACTAAACAAGCCTAGTTCAGTAGCAATTCACTAGTGAAACTAGTAATACAAGATATACTCTGTGAGCAATTCTAATTGTAGTAGTGGTTCAGAATTCGAAGTGTGTTCAAGTGGCAAGAAGCACTGAGAAGTGGTTCCAAGCAAATAGCAGCAACTCTTGAACCCAAACATTAAATACTTAAATAATCGAATGATCAATGGTGTCTGATAAAAGTCGAACATAAAATATCAGTAACCTAATTGCGTTAGATACAAAATAAATTCCAAGAATCAACTGTTGGTACGGTTGATTCTTGGAATTTCTCAGTGCTCAGTCGTACTTTCGAAACAGTGAAAATGTCAAATAATTCACTGGGTCAAGCTCCTAATATGCCCTCGATAGGGCCCATGAACACGCAAAATACAATTCAATACGTTAACAATCCTTTACAAAGTCCTCAGTTACAATCTAACACGCTACAAGGATCCCCTCAACATAGTCCAATGGGAGCTCAATCGCAAGTCGGCCCCAAATCCAGCCAATACTCCTCGCCACAAAACACACAGGTAAGATTTGGAAATTATTTTGAAGAGTTTAACCATTTTAATTATTGAGAATCATTGATTTAATGTTAGGTACGGGCAAAGGGTTTCTGAAACTACCACTCATAAAGTATTAATAATTGTTTTTAGAAATGTCAATAAGTCAAAAATATGTACAATATGTATAATAAATATGTACCTGGTACAAACTAGGTACTGTCATTAACACACTTGAAACTAACAGTAAATTATTTTTACAATGTTCATGTTCTGGGTGGTTCTGCTTCACTTCTTGCACTGATATACATGACCCTAGCTTAACCTAATCTATCAATTTAGAAATAGTGGACCGTCAACCTTTCTTGGCAGAATTTTGAATAGATCAAAAAGCTTTTGGCTGTCTTGTAACATTCTTCTAATTACCAACCCTAAACAATATATATTTAAAGGGTGGTAGTTTTGGAAACCCAACTATATGTTAAACTTGCCAAAGTTTTTGAGCAAAACCTAGGTATCCATGGATGTGCATAAAGATACCGCATCACCACTTCATAAATTTAGCAAAACATATGCCACTTGGTGTTATTATATTACTGATAGCACTGTGAAATAGAATTAATTGTTACATGTAAAAATCACACTGAAAAAGCAAAATAAGATTCTAAATTACATTTTATGTGCAATTTAACAAAATGTTTTAAACAAACAATGATAGTAATGTATGGTTTGTTTCAACTCTTATGTAATTTTTTTAGGTTTTCAATTGTTTCAAAGTATGAGACACTCCACCTTTATAATTCTCCTATCTAAATTTAAACCATAGTTTAAGCAACTTTACCTCCCTTCAAACATTTTACAGTGTTGCCAGACACTCATACACTTTTAGTACGCTGAAAAACCACATATAGTATGATCATGTAAAAGTATTCCACATACAAAAAAAAATTAAAGCGTCCGATACAATTGAGGAAAACTACAAACGTAGGATCATGTAGCGTCGTAATAGCAAATATTTTAAGTCTGAATAGAGGTATGCCCTAACCCTTTAAGGCATACAATGGTAGTGAGGTATACCTCAAAGGTTTTTTGTCTATAATTTAATGGTGTTCAGAGGGTCCGGGGCTCTTTTATTGTTTATGATTTTATGGACTATGAGTCAAGCACTCATAAAATATTTTAACTCAATTTTTCAATTTGCATTTATTGTCCGTCGCCCACCCTCACAATTCACCTGAATGGACCATGGAAAAAAAATTCCTGTGATCCACCAGAATGTTTGACCTGACGTTTACATGGTGGTATTACTAAAGAAAATTGTGGACTGATTTTTTTTTTATTTAAAGAAGAAACATGACTATCGTAATAGAGTTATAAAAAATACTTTTTGGACCATAAAAACCACTTTAAAAAATGTATATTTAAAATTGTTTATTTAATAACTGTAACAAACTCAACACTTTTATTAATTACTTTTTATTGAAATGCTGTTTCATTGTATACATAAATTTTAAAGTTTTAAGGCACCGTATTGTTCTTCTTGAAAAAAATGTTTCCTATGTCCCCCCAGATAGACTAGAGTAAAAAATATTTTCCAAGGTTCAGTGAACTATGTGGGTGGACCATGGGGAATGAACACTTAAATGCTGCACTCAGTGATAACTGTCATAAGTAAATATAATTTATATTGTGAAATATTATGGTCTTTTAGCTATTGAGCAGGCCACGATTGCAAGAGTTGGCGAGGGAGGTCGAGCCAACGGTGCAGCTGGATGAGGATGTAGAGGAAACCTTGCTACAACTAGCAGATGACTTTATAGACCATGCTTTAAATGCTTCCTGTGCACTGGCCAAACACCGTCATGCATCAACGGCAGAACTGAAGGATGTACAGCTGCATTTGGGTTCGTATATGTAGTTACTTAAAAAAAATAATTAGCTCTGCTCTAGCTCATGTGTATGTACGAGTATGATAAAATTGTAATTGACTATTTCCCGAGCTATACAATCATATAGGTTTAATATAGCTGGGACTCAAGGTATTTGTTTACCATTCCATGCCAGGGTGTATAGTCATTAGGTAACATTATGTAATTGGTCAGGAAAAAATTTTCTTCATATTTTCGATACAAATTGAAGAACCAATAATTTTAAAGTTAAATGACATTTTACTTATAAAGTATGCCATTTTTAATAACTTTTTGTCCTTTTTATCGTCTTATAGGTCATGATCCTATTGTATCCGTCTATAGAAATTTCAAGATTTCTGGCCAAAAATTGGGATGTTTTGAGTCTTTCTTGATGTTAATCTTATGCTACTTAGAGTTCTGAAGTGACTGAAATAGGTGAATACTCTGAGGGTACAAAGGCAGGGCTATATGGTGGATGCATCAACACTGCTCACTCACGATCTTTAAATTTTTACTGATTAGCTAATGATGTCTATCTAGTCTGGCATTATTATGATGAAGGAGGTTTATCAGCTCATGCCATTTTGTCTCTATTGCTTGCTTTATTTTTATCAGTCACTGGCAGTAGACATCAGAATCAATGATTTTTTTTATTGTTAAAAGGTTATGATAGATTTCTTTCCAATCCCACCATATGCACACCATTGTACCATATGAAATTGGGTTTTGACACTGTGCAGCTTTTTCGTTTTGACCATAATATTTTTTGAGTTCAATATTTTTTAACAGAGAATTACTAATGGCAATATGGTTCATGAGGTTTCTTTTAAGCAAGATTATATGTGGCACACAAATATTGAACAGTTTGGAGTGCCCAACGTATTGTAAATGACATAACCGGTGGGTTATCATACCCAGTTCCTAACTACTTGTATCGATCTTGCTCATTTTTTTCTAAGATAGTATTGATTTTATCAGTAACAGAGTACTCAAAGCAAGCAGCTTCTTTCACTTTAAGATTTTCAGACTTAAGACACTTGAACCCACTTTGTGCTACCCTTACTATTTGCTTTGTGCTGCCATTTATAGACCTAATATTACCACATTAGGTATATAAATGGCATCAATTTTGTTTGCAGTTTGTGCTTGTGTCGCAATTTTCCCTTTTTTGTAATAAAATAAAGCAAACTTTATCACTTTCATTCATTTTCGCAAACTGAAAAAGAATGTGAATACAGGCCAAGTGCGAGTTGGACTCACATACCGAGAGTTCCGTAACACTACAAAATATATTTATGTTATGTATTTACCGAAAAACATTTTTTCTATCATTGAGTTTGGGGTGCTTAGGGCGAGCCCGACTACACTTGAGCAGTTTTTATTATGTTGTTTTATTTTAAAAGGTTTTTTTTTTTTAAATTGTCAAGATATCTGCTATAATACCACATAATAAAAAAACTGTTTTTGTTCATCCTGTAGTTGTGAGCCCTTAACACCAAATTGCCCGATGTCGACTCTGTGCCACCACGCCAGCTGCCGAACTTAACCAAATTTTGCCGAGACCATTCGAAATACTGACCGACCAATAAATCTGTGACATATCGGTTTCAACACCCATTTCAAAGTGCTGTATTTATGTCACTACTGAAGTGGCTATCGAAGCCAAAATATGGGTATCGGGTTCAAGACCACAAATATTTCCTTTTTTTTATTTAAAAAATGTTGGTTCGGCAGTTCATACCTTGTAGATTTTTTCATAAAAATTATTTACAAATAGATAAATAGAAAAATTAAGACCTTTATGCTTTTCTTTTATATTTTATTAGCATCGATGTATAGACAATAAATAATTAAGTTTGGCACTCTTATTCCTGTTTTAAGTATCTGTGAGACCACAGTCACGCTTAATATTATTTTACAGTACATTTTTCATGAAAATTATGTATACAACAATGGAATAGTTTATGCTGTTTATTTCTTTTTCAACTTAAATTGGTCTGGGTGGATTAATATCTGCAGCAAAAACGAAACATCTTTATAGTAATTTTTTTTTTCTGATTTGTTCTTAGAGAAACTAAAAATATAAATATTATTGTAAACTTTCATATTAGATTTATTGGCAATGATAATTATATACACACAATAATTAATAAGAGTGTTGAACCTAATGATTTATTTTTTATTTATCAATTCTTGTTTTTTTTTTTTTTAGTATTTCTTTCTGTTCAATGATTACTTTGAAAATTAAAGAACCAAAAAAAAATTGGTATGATAGAATCACACAAGATATGGTCTACCGCAGAAGGAGCACCGAAAAACTGAGAGACAATAAATTTTTTTGTCAGTTCTTTTTCATATTTATGTGAATTAAAGAGCAAAAAAGACCTTCTTTAAAAATCTCGCCCAGGGTGCTAATATTGCTAAAAAGCATAATGTTAATAATAACCAGGATGATGGATTTTACCCATATTTATACTATGTCTGATTCTCCAAAAAGAGTTAACTTCAAGCATTTTTCATTGGAGTTCATTTCTACACAGGAAGGTAGTGATTTGGGGTTAGAGCTATTGAAAATCTCCAAGCGTTGAAGCAAAATAAGCGGTCCCATTCATGTTTCGGTTAACCTCATATTGTGGACTGTATGACATTTTGGTGTGTCATTGTGAAAGGGTCTTCTCGTTTTCATTGGTCTCTCAATAGATATTGCAGAATGCATTATGACAAATTACAGGGATTCACATGTAGAGAAATTGAATGATGTAAATAAAGCCATAAAAAGCTGCTAGTATAGGTCATTCAATTTAACTATCCTTTGCCACATGTATTTTTTACAGTACTTGTAATAATTGAAATGGGTTTTGCTAAAATTTTTTTTTTTTTACAGAACGTCAGTGGAGCATGTGGATACCAGGTTTTGGAAATGATGAACTACGACCGTACAAGAGGGCCTGTGTAACAGAAGCTCACAAGCAACGTATGGCATTGATCAGAAAGGCTATAAAAAAATTGTATTAGTGGAAATGTGATACAATTTTAAAATTCTATTATTGGCAAGTTGCATGAGAGATTATTTAAAATCATGTCAGTATCAACATCTTACATCATTTTAAAAACAAACCTAATTTTAACGTCATCGCTGAAAAACAGAATTACTTGGTTGAAACAAATCTAATAGATAACATAGAGATCAGAATAGACAGCAGCATATAATACAATAGAGAGTGTGATGTCTGTTTAAATATGGAACAAGATGACCGTTCAGGCAGCACTTAGGGATAGTGTATCAATCACACAACTCTGCTTCGAGTTCTCATTTTAAGATTAACTGTTCCGATGCCATCCTAGCTGCTACGCTATAATGACAGCTAACTGCTGCCGTCATCCTGGCCGCCTCCGGCAAGTTACACCTGCCGAAAACACGTATAAGCGGAAAGCACTAGCGACCGATATAATGCTTCTATCAAAAAGCGCGCGAGCACCATAAAATTTGAACTCAGTGGTTTAAAACAAGAAATTGTATCTAAGGCAATAAAACAAAAAATGCAGAACTCTGAGTTTGAGATTGAGTTATTATTTTATAAACAGAGTGTAATTTGAGATCACATTTAAAATATAAGGTGTATATGGAATATCATATTGAATATTCGTTATAATACATAAACCAAAATATTTGTTTGTTTAAATTAATTTCCCAAAAAATAAGTTATACTCATTGTGGGCAAATAGTATGAGTGCATTACAAATGTAGGCGCCCACACGCAAATGCAACGCACAAAAGTCTTACTGTCTAGACATAGATCTCATTTTCGTTAGCTATGACTGGGGGTGATTACATTTTAATTTTCTTAGAATAAACAATTACCTATACTAAAAATGGCTAAATTCAATTCAGTAGCCAATTTTTAGCAAACTACTTTCAGGGTGTACGTTAATTATGTTACACGTTCTGTAGGCCCAAGATATATGTCTGGCTGACACAGACCAGTCAACCTATAGATAACGCTTTAATAAACGTCAGTACTAAAACGAAATCGCCAAAAAGTGGCGGGGTGCGGGGAGAGGTCGGCTAGTTTTCATTGGCTCGTTCAAAATTGACAATTTAATGGCTTCCAACGTGCTTCCAACTGACGGCTCACTAGTGACTTAGTTATGTAGTGTCACTACTTAGCCTTGGCGAATGCTACTCCCTGTCAAAGCGTGGTCTATAAGGTTGACTTGTCTGTGCTGGCTGAGAATATATTAACTTTATACAAAATATATTTAAAAAAATTTATTCTGTGGGCTTGCGTCTATTTCGTTTAAACAAAAATATTAACACAATTAGTTAAATGCATATTATCGCATAAACACAGTTAACTTCATAAAATTACAGTCACTAGAACGACATTAAAAAGTATTGTCTATCTTTGTTTTATTTCTCAAAAAAATTAATATCTTGATAATTCAGTAACCTTATAATATGGGATTTATTATAATTATTTTTATTCTACTTCACTGCATTATTGTTTCGAATAAATGTCAAATTTCAAATTACACACTTTACAATTTCATTTATACTTTTGCTTTTAAACTAATTCATTCTAAATGATGATACTGTAATTTAAGAAATTTAAGAAATTTAAAGCTAAATCCTTTATGAATCACATTTCATATGAAGTAAAAGGTTTAAAGTGACTGCAGTGAGTTTCTAAAAGACAAATTGAAAGGTGTGAGACAATGAATCTAAAGTGTAAATGTTCCCAATACTAACTGATCTAGCAAGCAATGTTGTAAACATTTATAGATCTATTTTACTATTCTGAGAGCCATCAAAATGTGGCCGAATTTAAATATAAGCGATCGCGCAGGGCAGGTTAAGTCAACAAGCGCTTATTTAGACCATTCGACCACATGAACTAGTTTTAAGGATTTATGCACTTATTTAATTTATATGTAAGCTTTCTAATCAATCGGACAATTTTAAATATGTTTTATGCAACATGCTGCATGGCATATAACTTGTAAATGAAAATAGTTACATGACTCAACGTATGGATCTTTGCTGCTCTGATTTGCCTGCGAATAATTCAATGCGCAGGTATAACGCTGTCAATAGATGGCGGTCGTTACAGTTCCCAACCCGCTGTGGAGCAGCGTGGTGGACTTAAGCTCCAAGCCCGCCTCCTCACCCTGGGGGAGGCCTAAGCCCCTGCAGTGGGGTAAAAATGGGCTGATGATGATGATGCAGGTAAAACGTGCAGGCATAAGGGTAGTAGTGGGAGACGGATGCCGCGCGCGCGAGCGACCCGACCTCTCCTTCATCTTCTCGCTCCTATTCTATGTTACTGCGACGCTTTCTGTAAATAACTTCATAGTGGCAAAGATTCAAGCGTTGTACTGTACTTGTACATTAAATTAAAGCTGCTAATTTGTTTTCTTTTATTTACAAAACAACTGAACAATAAAATATTAAGTTTCTGTAGTGTAGTTTTTGAAAAAGTTTAAAGATAATGTCATATAATTTTTTTTTTAATTGTACAATTCACTTTTTATATTATCAGGTCACATTAACTTGCAGCGAACAAGAATCTAAAATTAATTTTATTTTACAGTAAAACCAAATGTGTCGCGAAAATTAAGAACTCCCTTTGAAGCAGGGTAGTTCCACTTATCCTCCTGCTAAAGATAACAGAAAAAAATTTACACTTATCCCTACCACCTAATGGCTGGTAGGCATAAGTGGAATATTATTTCCATTTGGCTCTACCAATACAGTTACGTAGCTTATGATAGTAATTTTGCATAGTTTTGATGTAAATACGTATTAATTAATTTATATTGTTACGCCGGCACTATCGTTCGGTTTAAAATAAAAGGAAAGTGAAACTTGTAAGATTTTTATTCATTTAGGTACACTAATATTCTCGTACTATGAATTTCACTTACTCGCACTCACTTCCCTGTACCTTGATTGACTTTGTTGACTTGCTTTCTCGGGCTCGAACCACTCGCTTTTATAATCCAACCAGATTCGATGCTTTTCTATAGCATGGCGTCGGGATGAGAACATGATGGGGTGTCTATTATTTTAGCCGTAGCTACATTGCTATTCATTATTTTCTGTGTATCACATGGTTCGGTAGTTGGCGCTATTTGTTTACCTAGCCATTTCGGACCTTATTCTTGCGTTTTATTTATATGCGGGAGTTCATTCTGTTATTTAATTTATTCAGTGATGCGTATTCAGGCGATGTTTGTAAAACTGTCTGATTTTTTAGTAGTTTTCAACGCAGACATGCTTCTATGCATAAACGTCACAATATAGGATTGAATATAAAGAGAATAATGATAAATAAAATAATAATTGAATAATCTTTTAAAATTACATTACCAATGAAAACACTTTAAGTCATAACATTAAGTCTTTATTTTTTGATGTTAGTAAATTGAACATTCGAATTACAGGTACTGACCATAAATAAATAATGATGTGTTTCAGGGTTTTTGGATTTCCACATTTCAAGGAGGGGGAAACGGGGAGTGAAAATTTGATAACATTTTGGTTTTTTTCAAGAACTTGAGAATTCGAATTGTAGCTAATCATCATAAATAAAAAATGACGGGTTTTAGGCTTTTTGGATTTTCAAATTTTAAGAGGGGAAACGGTAAGAACTTTTAGTGATCATTCAATACTATCCAAGTATCAATACCTACTAATACAAGTAGTATGCAAATCGTCTTGCGATATTATTCATATGAGTTCTCCGAAAGTATCGATACTTACTCATATAGATACTTATGCTAACGTAGAAGTGTATTATTGTATTGTGAATACTGGCATGTTAAAATAAATTGGATGTTTTACCACAAAACTTCATTTTTAAAACATTGGTTGCACTTTGCCATGGTGATATTTACTTTTGTAAAGTATACCCATACTTTTAGATTTATAACTTGGAAAATGGCCTGACGAATTTTATTGATGAAAATTGGTACCTATATGTATAGTAAGAATATGACATGTGATTGCGTAAATAGACCACTTATGATTTTAAGGGTCAAGGTTTAGTCTTTATCTTTTGGAGTCAGAAAATTGTCGAGTTTCAGGGTTTTTGAATTTTCACATTTTAAGGATGGGAAACGGGGGGGTGAACATTGGTATGAGAGTGTTGGTTTTTTTAAACGGAATTAGAAAATTGGAATTGTAGCTAGTATTCATAGATAAACAATGTCGTGTTTCAGGATTTTAAGATTTACAAATTTAATGGGTGAGGCAGTTGATAGTTTGTATACATGAGTAACCACCAAAATTGGTACCAGCAAAAAGTATGCAGAAAACATTTTGAATGTTAGTAGTAACTTAAATATGAATGTGTAATCTACACAGGCGAAGCTGCGTGCGGCCGCTAGTACATTAAAGAAAGGAATACGCACACACACTATAGGTACTAGTAACATTTGTTTTCAGGATTCAAAAATACTATTCTAAAAAAAGTCACAATATATACTGCATCTACTTTTTTTCTGGTTAGCTTTACCTACTCACATGACAAAATCATTCTCATAAATAAACATATTGAAACAGAAACTCCAAAGTATAATATACATATATATTATATAACATTCTAATAAACATTGTAATTATAGCTTTATTTATCTAGTGCTTTAGTAATAAAATTTTTAATTTAGTATTTACTTTTGTAAAGTATGCCCATACTTTCCATTGTTCACAATGCACTTTTTAATTTAGTGTTAATTTCGAATTTAATTTAATACTTTGTTAATACAAGAAACTAAGTTCAATATTTATACTTAGTAAAATAAAAATACATTTAGTATGTTTTTTTTAAAATTCATCATTTCTTTCTATTTTCACAAGTTCTACATGGAATGTTAGTGTTGCAGACTTAGGTATTTTCGGTGGTGATCCAGCTTCCCCATATGCCAGTTCTGGTGGTATAACAAGTTTTCGCTGTTCACCTTCACACATGCCCAAGAGACCTTGATCCCATCCTTTAATCACTTGGCCTGAGCCTAAAGTGAATGTTAATGGATTACCTCTAGGAATAGAACTATCAAATTCAGTACCATCTTCTAATGTACCCTGAAGACAAATACAAGAAGCATGTTATTTGTTGCAAATTAAGTTTAAATTTTTAAACTATTACACTAATTTAAAAAAAAGGCAGGGGAGAGGCTTACTGGAGGCCTCCTAAAAATTTTATTTAAAAACATTAAAATTAATAATATCTGTTTATATAAAATACCACACACTGCAGTGAATCACGCCAAATTTGGACATTATTGTTTCATCAGAAAGTAAATAGGTATGTCGTATTTTAAGATTTTTGAGAATTAAACCTTTATTGGAGTAAAATAAGGGGGTCGGCTTTCCAACATAGCCTGGTTCATATCATCCATCTTGTATAGTAATTGTATAGTTTAGGTAATTAGAAACACACTGTAAAAATATGGATTCACGGAAACACTTTTATTCCAGTTTAAAAAATTGAAATTGTTTGTATTTTCTATGTAAAATTACATTAATATAATGGTTTTAGAAGCCATTTTTGCATTCAAGTTTAATTAATGTTGCTTGACAGGTGATTGATATTTAAGTAGATTGAATGGTTTATCGTTTTTATTTTCACAAATCTTGAATTCAATCAATCGATTGATTGAGATTGAGAAACTTAAACCACATATTTGTCTTGTTTCTCCTAGATATTGGTGTTCTATTTTCTACTAGTTAAAATAAAATGTAAGTTGTTTTGTAAAAAATTTCATTGTTACCTATTTTTTATCAAACGAATAAAAATAACAAGAAAAATTAGCTTAAGTAAAATACTTACAGTAGCTAAACACTCGACACTGGGAATATTTCTATAAACCGAAAGCACCTTAATTGAGTAATAATAATGATAAAAAGGAATTATTGAGGCAATTGAGAGAGTTATATTCATATAATACATTTCTTGGAGAAAAAATAGTTATTTTTATTAAAGAACAACTTGGGAAAAAAACATTAATATAACTCCTAAAACCCGAATAAAATAAAATTAAATAAAAATCGAATATACGGACACTTCGACTACTATTTAAAGCCATTAGGAACATAAAAAACGCGCGAGGCGAGCGAGCGAAGAGAGCGTGCCGCGGCAGCGGCCGCCGAGCGCCATGCAAATCGAATTTTCACCCATTACTAAAGTTACGTATTTAAATATTTAATAATTTGGTTTACTTTTGTTATTTGTTGGTGTATTTTTAGGTTCCTTTTGGTATTTTTTTTTTTTTGTAATATAGATATGGTTGATAACTTGATTTTTACTTCGTTTGTCAAGGTAGTGGCGGTATGATTCGTTCAATCCAATCAATCAGTCTCAATCAATCTCAATCAATTTTTTCATGAGTGTGGAGATGATTTAGGTTCATTTTGGTCGTAAAGTGGATTTATTTGGATATATCGTACGTGACTATTACAGTGAAATTACGTCTTAGATTATTTTCAAAAACCATAAGTTAGTTAGGAATTTAGTTTATAATATTAATTTTGTGTTTAGTAATTTACCTACTACGTAATTTTAAGTGTTTTAAGTTAAGGAATAGCGGGAAACCTGTGTTGTAAATACGTATTTTAAATTCTTTTTTTTTTTAATTTTTTTGCATTTCCTGTCAAAAAAAACTACTAATTGGAGTTTCTTCTTCCTTCCGCCTTCCCCCTAAATGCATATTTCCCCATTTTTCAACGGGCTATGTCGTAAAGTGCTACCAAATAAGGGATGCCAGTTTGTAAAAGAATTCTGTCATTCTTAAAGTAAATAATTCCATGAAATTCATTATTTGATATATGTTCAGAAATTAAGAAATATGTGTTACAGGATTTATGGAAATTTAAGCCCTGAAAGGATCCACCCATCAGCATCCTCAGTAATAATTAGTACCATTATGGGGTAAAATAGGGGATGAAAGTTTGTACTGGAATCCTGTAATTTTCAAGGTTAAATTGGTATTTAGCCTTATATTTGTAAATTGAGAAAGACCTGTTTTAGATATAAAAAAAATTTTCCTTTTAATTTTTTTTTTAAATAATTTAATTTGGTATTTAACCTTTTATTTAGAAATTAAAAATAATTAAAAATTAAATGTTTTAGTGTTTTATAAACTGTTAATAATTTAATTGGTAAATGGATACGGGCCATAAATAAAACCATAAATAAACCTGTTACAAAGTTAAAATGAATGGATTGTCATTTTTCATAAAATGGTGAACCATAGTGATCCAGACAATCCATTTGTGGCCGAAGACAGAACTCATACACAACATATTAAGTCTCAGTGGAGAGAAGCTAAAAGATTCTTTTACAAAGACAATCACAATCACCCAGAAAATTTTGCTGACGTGTTAGTTGAATATATGTGAAGAAAATCCAATTTAAAATATAAAAGAGATCCCTTTAGGGATTTAATAAAGGCAGTGATAGAGAGAAAGGCAATATATAATAAATTAATAAAGAATTATAAAATATTTTCTATTTCTATCGAGTTGAATCCAAAATGCAACTCGGGTTAGGTACTCTGAATATAGTTTGAGTTGAATACAAAACTCAACTTGGGCTAGGTACTCTGAATACAGTTTCAAATTTGTTTTAAAGTATAAGTCAATAGTTTATTTTTCCAAATTGTTGGGTTAGTTAGGTTTGTTTATGTCAACGCGAGAACTAAAGTGGAGCAGAGCGATGAGCCATTAAGAAGCCTATTGATCAATTTCAAATTTGGTTCATTATAGGTTGATGGTTTAATTTTTAAAATTATTTGGTTAGGTTAGGTTTATGTTTAGACTGTTAACAAGAACTGATTCAGCACTATTTCAGTCTAAAATGTTTGGAGGTGACTTAACCTCATATTTCAGTACCTATTGGTTTCCATGGAGGGGGGCCACGGTACAGGGGGTAGTCCTGCTCCCCCTGTCTCCTCACACCTTATACATATAAAGACGCAAACAAATGCAACCCCTTCAAATGTATCAAAAAGCTTCTGTTGCCTGATGAAAAGTTAAACAGGTAGAGATATTTTGGAATAAACAATAAAGTTGGGAACCACCCGCAGTAAATATTTTTGTACAGAAATACGAAAAAAACTTTATTCTGACTAGTCGCTCCGCTCCTCGCATTGACAAACAAAACCTATCCTATTTTTTTGAAATAATAGATCATCAACCTATTTTGATCATTGATGTGGACACAACTTTCACCAGGAAACAATGAAACGCTGACTCCATTCTTCTACTTCCCAATCCTAAACAATGAATATTTAAAAGACATTAAAACGGTGGTAGTTTTGGAGGCCCACCCCAAAAGATGATCTAAAGTACCTAAACTATGAAACTACGAATGCTGATTTTTACAATAATATTGAAATATATACGTACCGTATAGTGCATGTGGAGTAAATCTCCTTTTTTACTTTTTGTAGGGCATTCAGCTGGTCTCTTTTTAACACCGATTTGTAATTTTTTTGGAGTGGAATTAGCTAGTACAGTAATATACAGGCTAAGACATAGTAGTAATGTTAACAATGAATAATACATTTTTTTATTAGAAGTTTTCAATTTTTATATGAAATTCAGTCATATAGTCCTTTCTTTTGGCTAATTCCCTAATTCACAGGGCTAATTTGGGATGTAATCTTTGAAATGAACCACAGATGAACACAACCACAACACTCTGTGCACAACGCACAACACAACTTTCTTTAGCACCTCCCTCACCTTCACCTTCTTTAGCGAGCGCCGAGACAGGTCTCAAGTGGAGGAGATGCTTTCTCTTTTATCCGCATAGCGTTGTCTCTCTCTGGCGCTCGTCTCCACACCACAGTCCACAGCAACTCTATGGTCCACAGACTCCACTCGGCGAGCGTAAACGTGCCGGTTAACGGTTAATCTGTGGTGCCGGCTAGCGTGACTGAAGCTTGAAGCACCCAACCCAGCAGGAGGCTTAACGTACGATGCAATGTATTAAACCACTGCCTTCTATAGTTACAAGCCATGCTATTACATTTGGCAACGTCGCATTAACTGTCACTTGTAGTCTGATTTATTTCGTCAGCTGACAAGATGTCATGATTTAATAATTGAAAATATGGGATTTAAATAACTAAATATGAAATTATCGGTAGCATTTAACAGAAAATAGAAATAGGAGTATCTATTAAATTATATTAGCACCCGCCCGCGACTTCGTTTGCGTGTCATAAGTGGATTTTACGAATAGAATAGAATCATCAATAGAATAAAAAGAATGGTTATTATATCTCATTTCGGTTAGTGTTACTATGATTTTGTGCGTTTATCACAGGCTATATCTTAAAAACTAATTTTATTGTATAATGTTCTACGGGAATGTACCGTTCCCTTGCAGTTTATTTTTCTTCCTGGGTTCTACGTAATCAATCTCGCCGGACCTGCTGGTGGCTAGCATGCGGTTAAAGGGACCATGAAAGGTATAAGTATAGTTCCCCGAGATCTTCCAAATTCCATATCCTCGAACCTATTCGAAAAATGATAAAAATTTACTGTAATTTGCACCCAAACGTGACGTGAAACGAAAGACGATTATGCTGAAAATATCAACTTACCTTACTAATTACGAATAAACACGATGCAAAACGTAATGTTTAACTCTGATTTATTATTTTAAATCAATATCTCTGTTTACATAACGTTTAAATGGAAGAAAACGCGAATTAATGACCTGATTGATACTAAGGCTCGGATTACACGCAACGTTGCCAGATTGTAGTAGCATGGCTTGTAAACTATAGATGGCAGTGATTAAACTGACGGACTTGACTCAGTCTTTGCGATATATCGATAAGAGACAATACGATTTATCGATATATCGTTTTAAAAAAATCGTATTCTAAAATCGATATTTAAAAAAAAACTATATATCGTCCATCCCTACTGTTGACATATTTTTTGTGTATAGTTTGTGTTTTTGTGTATCTAGAACTCTAGAACATAGTCTTTAAAACATTGAGTTAGATTTGATTGGATTTGATTCTTTCAATTTTATTTTCTGATTTATAATAATTATGACAACGCACGATTTTAACTTATACAAAAAAATGCTTCTGAACAATATTAGTGATAATACTCAGATCATTGATTTTCTTGAATATTGCTTAGAGCAAGAAAGTGAAGTTGCGGATCACACGTACCACAAAATAATTGTTAGTTCTTTTTGTTTTTATTAAATTTTTAAATATGTTGATAACGGAATCCTTGTTTATTATCAAGTTTTGACTATTTTAGGCACAGGACTGGGTTTACACCATAGAAGAATTGGCAGATTCAATCAAAGAACATTTCTCAGCTACATTTATACCAGTGAATTATGTCGCTGGACAAAAATTTTGTACATTCTACACATGTAACCTGAATCTAATACTTCAAGCTATCAGATCAGATTTTCAACTACCGTACAAGAACCAGTTGAAAATTCGCTTGGTTATATATTTCAATGACAAAACTTCTATTGACTTATTTGGGACTAAAATATCTTTAGATGATATTGTATCTGGAGTTGTCAGTAATAGATTTACTGAAAACTTTGAATTAAATTTATCGAATTTCTGTAATGATTCTGGTAAGTAATAAACTGAAAATGCCTAGTTATTTAACATTAAATTTATTTGCATGCAAATTTTAAATTTTTTCATATGACGGGCATATAAATGCACAAATTTAAACATCATTTTAGTCGCTGGATGTCCTTTGCTGTACATACATAGCCCATTCCCCTAGAGCTCTACAACACATGATCTTAGGCTACCTGTTGTAACGTGTGAGAAATGGAAAGTTTGGAATGGAATGGAATATTTGCCCATTCCACGCCCATAGGTGGAAAATGCTGTGTGCACGACCGAAAGAATGAAATCATAAGTTTTGTACAATTTAAATTTATAACAGGGCAGGTTTAACATTTAAAACATTTAACATGAAAAATACCGAGATATTTAAAGTCTATAAAAATTGGACGGGTAGAACCTGAGTGCACTCACACTTTCCCTGTTCGGGCGCCATTGTAACGTGTAAAAATTGGGAAGTACGGTATTTGTTATAGGTATATGATGTGTATGACACGGAGCTACTTACGTTACAAAATTATCGATGGATGGAGGTCGCTGCCGCCTGTCCTGGATCGAGCCTAGTCGGCAAGCAACGGACTTTTGTATCAAGGACCGTCTGTATGGAATGGAATAGAATGGAGATTATACGATGCTGTGCGCTCGGCCCAAAGGAATGAAACACGTTTCGATCAATTTAGATTTAACATTTACTTCTCAAAACTAATAGGATGACGCTATTTGCACTAAATACATCCGCCGCGCAGGGCGGTGAAAAATATCGGATATTAGTGTCTCTATCGGTGCCGCGCGCAGCCGATTATCAGACGGGGCGGGATTTAACCGCTTATTCGTTTCACTCGCACTTTGAACTTGGGCTGAGCCCCATAAAACTGAATCGTACCGTTTTCCTTTTGTCACGATGGAGCTTGCCAACGGGCAGCTGAGATTCCGCCGCTCCGTTTTCCTTTTGTGGCGATGGAGCTTGCCAACGGGCAGCTGAGATTCCGCCGCTCCTTCGATCTTGCTCGAGACGGAGATTCGATCTTGCCTCTTCACCTCTTCTGCGGCACTTCGCGACTTTCGCGTACGAATACAAAAATATCCCTATGCGGGAGTACGTGCCAACAAACGGTTTTTATTGCTATTTATTCTATGGCCATCTGCCTTAAGATTGCGTCGACTTTTCTCGATTAAATATCGGACTAAAAGGTTTGCCATTGTTCCTGCCTCCGCCACCGACGTTGTCGCCGTTTTCTTTATACCTTCTACCCCCTAATTTCTAACGTTTAAATCTACGTCCGCTGCCATGGTGAGGCAGTGGTGAGAGCGTCTATCTATCGCGCAGTCGGTGAAGTGAATGATCGTGCGATCTTCACTCGGTTCGGCACGTAGCCGGCGGGCGTTAGTTTCACCCGGCGGTCCGTCCGCAGGCGGGGCGCCACCAACCTACTGGTGTGCGCGCGCCATCTACCGTGTGGCGTTGACGCTTATGTCAACGCTCGATGTTAGTGATTTCTGTTACGCACCCCGGCACGGTGGCGTGCCTATAGGTGGCGCTGTTTGGGTTAATAATAATGGACTATACATAAATGATTTGTTATTCCCCAGGTACTCATTTGTAGGTGCTACACTGTAACTAAAGACAGCCCACTACATTAGGTTATCGGTCTACGTAGTTGGGAGTCTTGAAGGCACTGAGGTGACTTTTCGAGCGTTAAACAACCAAGTAGATTTCTTATCATTCGACCTCTCTATCAAAATTAGACATCATATCGGACAGTCTGTCCTTGGGGCTAGTAGTTCCAGCAAAATATTTCCTTGAATATAGGAGAAAGTTTTCCTGAAAAGGTATTACACCTTACAAATTATTTATCTATAACTTGACATAATATAAAAAGTAGGTGGTCTACACGGACATATTACGCTACTTTTTGTCTGTCTGTATGTATATCCTTTCATAACTTAAAAGAACAGCCTGACCAATTTCGATGAAAATTGATTTATAGTAAGAACATGATGTGATTGCACAAATGATAGACAGGATATTGTTTAAAGGGGGTGATGGGGGGAACTAAGTATGAAAGTTTTTGTTATTTGAAATTAGAAACATAGAAAATTGAATTATAGCTACTGAATATAAAAAAAATTAATGACGTTTTTCATGGTTTTTGGGTTTCTACATTTTAACTAGGAGATACGGGAAGTAAAATTATAAATGGGAGTACCTATCCGTTTTTTAAAAGGTAAAAACTTGAAAATTGGGATAGTAGCTACTCATCATAAAAACATAAGTTTATTTTTTTTTTGGAATTTCACAAATTTAAAGGGGGAAACAAGGACTAAAGTTTGTATCAGAGTACTTATCAATTTTTTAAAGGTAGGAACTTAAAAAATTTGGTTTGTAGCTACTCATAAATAAATAAAGATGTTTTTCAGAATTTTCGGATTTCTACATTTCAAGGGTAAGAAATGGGAAGTGAACGTATGTCCATGCAAATGTTCACCAAGGGTTGGATTTTTTAAAGGTAGGAATTTGAAAATTAGAATTGTAGCTACTTATCATGAATAAATACACAATGACGCGTTTCAGGGTTTTTACATTTTAAAATTTATGGGGGGAGTAGGGGTCGAAACTTTGCATGAGAGTAACCAAAATTGGTGCCAGCAAAAAGTACACAGAAACCATCCCGAATATTAATAGTAACTTTGACTGGAATGTGTAGGTTATGTAGTCTACGCAAGCAAAGATGCGGGCGGCCGCTAGTACTACAATAAATAAAATAAATGATGTCATCATAGCAAATATTTAATAGAAATAAAACATGTCTTTTAGCGCATGTTATTTGATTGTATAGTTTATGAGATTTGTAATACACAAACTCCTATAGGATGAATTTTATCATCTCACAGACAGTAGTATGAAAATAAGTATACAGCGCCAATAAAAAAAGGGCTCGAGCCATTGGAGTGCATAGAAATGCCAAAATTTTATTTGTATAGTATAAATATAAATTTTAAAAAATTATAGTAATTAGAACTATCTTTGGATGTAACAAGAATGTGAGGATATCAAGTTAAAGCCGAAATAATATAATCACATAATTTACTTAGGCCGCTAGTAAACATAATAAAAAACAATAACAATAGTTACAACATATACTTACAAAATTAAAAAAATTAAAACAGTGAACTAGTGAATAGAAAAAATAATATATAATTCTAAATGAAGTAAAGTACAATAAGTAAATAGAACGTCCAAGTCAATCCCATCTCGAATGTAAGAACACAACCTTTGTTTGCTTTTTCATGCCAGTAAAATTACATAGGGTCTAATCTTATTATTCGTTTTCAATACTACATTTTAGTATAAGCTTTATCACTAAAAGTATTTTAGCACTAGCTTTTGCCCATGGCTCTGCTCATATGGCAATGTATAATGTCTATAACTATGTTTTCGTATTCTTGTTTTCGCAGACGAATAATTTCTTTTTTTACTTGAGTTATATTCACACTATTGTTCCATCTTAAAGCTTGTTGAAATTTTGTTATTTATAAAATTATATTTATTTTATTTACATTCTCCTTTTTTTTATGTTCGCGTAATAAACTATCATGGTAAAACAATTTTTATTTCTATAAAATATCGGAATACTTATTACAAGCTTATAATCAACTAACTTGCAACATTTGTATGGTGAGTGGTTGGGTCAGTAGGTTGCCTATTGCAGAATTTGTAATTGGTTTTTTCAGCTAATTCCTATTAACCTACGAGGTTGAAATTTTACACACTGTAATTCCAACCTCATTTTTTCTTTGAAGTTAGCATACAACCGTAACATTTCTTAATTTATATATTTCTGCACTTTTGACACTATCTCTCTATTATTCTAGATATTCTCTATCTAGCATCTTTTTATCATTTTTATTTTGGAACTAATCTTTTTTTAATTCACTCAATCATTTAAAAATGTTTTATAATTCTATTTTTCATGTTACAGAATTTTTGGACAAAAATTTAAGCTTCTATAGATTGACGCTTCTATCTAAGTATAAGAATTTGATGTTGAAAATAGCACCATCCACGAAAACGTTGAATTTAAGTAATAACAATTTAGTGTAAGCGATATTATTCATTTTCTTCATTGATATTATAATTTTCTTTGCATTAAAAAATACTATTATTAAAATATGTACTAAATGAAATTCTTGAAATTTCAGACAAATTCCTAGTGAAATATTGAATTTTTTCATAAAAGGTGATTTAACAGATATAAACTTAAGCCACAATAAAGTAAGTTGATTACATTTAATAACTTTTAGTTAAGGTTACACTAAAAAAAATTAAAATGAAATATTGTATTTTAGATTCCATCTATTAAAGAATTAGTTCGGATAAGCAGTAGAATAGAAAAACTATGGTTGGAAGGTAACCCATTATGTTCTGACAAAGATGCAATGTCATATCTCCAAGAGATTTATAAAAAATTTCCTAGGCTTAAAGAATTGGTAAGTGATTTAAAGTAATTAGTTTTGACGTGGATATGCTTATGTTTACGGTTGTAATAGAAGTCATTTCTTGAACAGAAACATAAGCATTAACTCTGTTGGTGCATAAGTGAAGAAGTCAGAACAATTTCGCCAGTGTCGAGTTTAGATATTAGTTCATGTTGCTATAACATGACGGTAAATCTAAACACGTGTGTTTTGCGAAGACGTTCTGACCGAAGGTTTTTGTGAAACATCTATAATATTTTTTTTAATAATATACCTGGGACAACCCACACAGTATCGTCTATTCCCAAACTAAGCAAAGCTTGTATAATGGGTACCAGACAACTGATATACATACTTAAATATTCTTTATAATATATACTTACATATATATTTTTTACACCCAGACACGGAACAAATGGACATGTTCATGCACACAAATATTTGTCCCGGGTGGGAATCGAACCATGACCCTTGGCTCCACAGTTAGAGTCTCTAACCACTCGGCCAATCGATCAGTCAATTGAATGCACTTTTTCAGTAAATTGAAAAGTAATGTTCAGTTTAGAGTCCCAGTTGTGATGTCGTTTTTTTAAAGAAGTTTGTTACCTAACACCTAAAGCTGTTCTCTGATGCTTAAAACCGACTTATGTTGCATCGTTAATATTGAAGTCATTAAAATTTAAATTTATTGTTTTCAGGATGGTGTTGCTATAAATCAGCATGGAATGGTTTGCCCGTTCTGGAGAAACTATGTAGTGAAATGTGACAGAATGACAAGAATGTTAACGGAAAAATTTATATCACTCTATTTTTCACACTATGATGCAAGTTCTCGTAAAAAGATTGGGTCGTTTTATGATGACAATGCCACCCTTACCATAAGCGGTAGTCTTACTGGTAAGTTTCAAAATATATAAGATGCCCATTAAAACTTAAATAATATGGGGATGTAACCATAGAGACAATATAACTAGAGCAGGCAAGCTTCATAAAGACCTGTATGTAACGGCGCGGCATAAAAGGATGGAAAATAACTGTACCATAATATAAATCAAGGTACTTCTACGGGGTACTCTAAAGTACTCTTATTCTCTGTCTCTTTCTGTTGAGACCCATATTTTGGATTGGCTTGCCTATTCAATTCTATTATCTGTGGATGTAACAGTTTATGGCTAATCAAATAAGCACATGTATTTATGTACGATGTCTTATAATTTAAAAAAATGAAGCTTTTATTTTAAACGTGACTAGTTTAATTTTTTAAAAGTTTTATAATGAACTAGCTTTCCGCTCGTGGCTTCGCTCACGTTAGTACACAGTCATACTGAGATTGCTAAAAGAACGCGACGCTCTATGACATTGTGAGACGTTCTAGAACATTCTGAAAATTATCTACCTAAGAAATCGCTATACCAAAGTTTATCAAAATCCGTTTTGCTATTTTAGCATGAAGAAAAGCTATCCCACAAGAACCGTGTTTATTTCCGGGATTAAATACATCCCATGTATTATTCCAAGCCTTAAGACACTTTTGTAATAAATTTAATCGAAATCCGTTCAGTCGTTTTAATATGAAAAATATTTTTCCCACAAGAACCGTACCTTTTTCCGGGTTATAAAGTAGCCTATGTCACTCTCCAGCTCATAAAGTTTATACAGATCACGTCACCGCCGATCGGATGCTGTGTAAAAAAAGGACAAATCAACAAATACAATTTCGCATTTATACTATTAGTAGGGATTACTGCTAAAAATTAAACTTACTTCCTTCTTTTTTTAATACTCATCAAAAACAATAATATTATAACAGCAACTTTGTTTTGATTAGAAAAAATATATCTGAGGTTTCTTTTCGCTAATTTACCAGAACCAATAAACCACATTTTTATTCCGTATCATAAACCTTCTTCCAGCTACTCAGCTAATATTCATTCATTTGACTCTTTGTTTAAGTGTAGTGTTGTTTAAGTTGACACCAATCTTAAAACATGTTGAATACATCTATAGAGGCTGTATATTCATTATTACTAATATAGGATTTTAATGGAGCCGTTAAGGCCTAGTGGCTAAACACCCCACCACCGAACTTTGACTGTAGCAGACCAGAAACCGCGCACTTGTTAAAGTGAATGACTCAAAGCCCACTTTGTCAACTTTATTTGCTTTAAATTTTTTTAATCGGTATCTGCCTTTCATTCAGTAGAATGTAACGTGTGTCGGATATTACACAAAAACCTTGACACAACATACTTCTAAGTAGCCAATCATGTGGGCCACACGCGCGTCCCGCCCGTCTTTCTTCCTCAACCTATTACTCAAATCTGATAACTTTGGTTCTGAAACAAAAAGGTCAGATTACTTCTCTTTTGAACTGATTCAAAGCTCAGTACACCCCACCTTTCATACAAAGGTTTTGGGTTTGATTCCGATCAGTAGGCATTTTGATAAATTAGTTTTAATTTATAAAATAAAAATTAACATACGCCCTACGACATTGTCACTTCTGTGATAGTGGAGGTTAACTAAACTTCTTAACTTAAAGTTGAAGGACTGTAGTGGAAGCTTGGAAGCCTGATGATGATTAGTTTATAATATAATAGTTATGTTTCACTATTTTGTGATTTTTTGAGTTGATTTGTTTTTTTTAATATTTCACTGCGATCGTATTTTTTTCACGTTTCAAATGCCTGCCTACATCCTTCCTCGCAACCAAACTTCTTCGTAAATTATGAAATATATGAGCACACATATTAAAATTTATAAATACAACTAAACACTGGTAAAATTATCAAAATCAAGATAGTAGCCAATAATAAAAGAAGAAGAAAATTTATAAAATAAAATATATAAACAGGAATGACCATTGAATCGATTCAAATCACAATATAATTCAGTTTACCACGTAAGAAAAGTCTGCTCCACAACTCGGTCAACTTTAAGCATATAAATTATTATTTGAATAAAGTGTTTTCCCGTGCGAAACGAAATCGATTTCCGTTTTCTCCACTTTTTTTTTTTTTTTTTTTTTTTTTTTTTTTTTTTTTTTTTTTTAATGAAATCCTATCAAATTGCGTCTACGTTTATAAAATTTTTATTAACCATAACATCTAGCAAATAGATTTACTCAAACATTTAACAACCACGTCAAATAACCAGTACCTAAGCATGCAAACAACCACGTTACATTTTAAAAACTTTAACACATAAACACTTCGAATTAGTTTAGTGTGGCACCCGCAGAACACGTCCATATGCACCCGCCGTTAGAACGAGACTCCATATACAACACCCACCTATATTGTTATTAAATTAAATTAAAAACAAAAAACGAGAAATTGGGCCTTGTAAATTCCATGATATTTTCGGGAGTTACTATAGAGGCGAAATCGCTATGATATTCTCATATTATTAACTTGTTAAACGCTCAATTCTGCAGCTCACGCCGTCATAAAGATTTGCATCCGTTCAAAAATAGAAACCGTGAGATTTTCGTATTTTGAGAAACCGTATTTCAGCAGTTTTATGATTTGATGACTTAAGGCATTCAGCTGTGGGAATAGAACAGCAGCTGCTGATGTATATACAATTTTTATATTGTAGAAGCGGGCTGTTCCTGCAATTTATCAACTAAGGTGAGGTGGTGCTAGTAGGGTCTACAATATCGATTAGAGATAAGTTTAATGTAAATATTGCATTGTTTAAAAAAAAAACCTTTTCATTGACAATGTGAATGCATTTACAATATGGTCCCAGTTGCCATTCAGGATTTATAACAAGTTTTGAAACAACCTTGAAATGAAAGCATTGTACAAAACCTTATTATAAAAAATCAGACTGCTTAGATGATAGACATCCATAGGTTTAGTTTAACTCGCGCTAAGGATCCCGAACTCAATGATAGAAAGCACAAGTACGGAACCCTCGGTGCGCGAGTCTGACTGACACTTGGCCAGTTTTTTAAGTATCTAAATTTCATCCATCTTTTGATAGTAATAAATTATTTGGTGGTATTATTCACAGATGCTGAAGCTCAAGGTTTGATACAATACAGTTATTATTCAAGGAACATTATTCACCCTTTCAGAAGACAATATGTGGCCAGCAATCAAAAGATGTATAACACTAAAGAAGCAATTGTTGAAACACTCTCCACTTTTCCGGACACGGTGCATGACCCTACAACTTTTACGGTCGATGTGATCAAAGATGATGTTAGTATAAACATATCAATTTAAGGAGCTAGATAAATCAGGTCTGGCGCACTCCGCATCTTAGCCATACCAACCATACACACGAGGCTGAATAACAATAACTCAAGTGAATACACTGAAACGAATTTATCACTGCGGTCATCAGGTCCAGGCAATCACACCACGGCCAACTTTGGAGTGGTTTTTGGCTTTGGGACAATGAGTTAAGAATATACATCTACAGATCACTTCTGACTCTAATAAACTTTCAATGATTTTTGGTTCAATGAAACAAAATACACACCCGCTATAGGCTTTCTGACCAATGAGTTTTTAATTTATAAAAACCTAGGTCAAATAAATATCACAAGCTCCACGGACATCTTCACTTCTGTGATGACGGCGTGGTGCGGTGGTGATCAACAACCACCGTTCTGCATCGGACCAGCTCGATGGGCTTATTGTCTAAACTTCTTAACTCCTGATGATGTGTGATATGAGATGAGACATGAAAACCTGATGATACATGTACATTTATATTACAAGTAAAATTTAATCTTATTTCAGAGAGCCAGTGTTATCATCATAGTTGATGGGATATACAAAGAAATTTATAATAATTCAGAGAAATCCGATCGCTACTTCCAATTCAGAAGAACATTCGTATTTACCCAGACTATGTTTAAATCCAACGTTGTGTACACAATTAAAAATGAAATGTTTTCAATATCACTCGCCACCACTGCACAAATCAACAATAGTTTTAAGGTAAAATTTTATATTACTATCTGGTAATTTCAACTTAGTAAAATCAAATTTTTGTCTGATTTGAGGCACCCCGAATACAAAATATAAATAAAAAAAAAAACAAATAATTCATATATTTAACCAAAAAGTATAATTAAATCTCAGAAAATAAACAATTTTTCGATTTCGACATTGTTCACCTAAGAAAGTTCACTTCATTATTTACCATACCATTTAATATTACAATAAGTACAGTACGACGCAAGCCAAAGGTTCCATCGGCCTTCCCCATATAAAATATATTTTTTGTCCACACAAAATCATATCTATGCCCACACTATAAAGACGATAATGCGTTGCGAGTTAAGCCTTGATTACACGTACCGAGTAAACGAGAGAGACAGTGAAATTGTACTAGGCCGAGACAGCAGCGACGGGCGAGTAGTGTTTACACGTATTTTAGTTTTTGGAGGCGAGTCATTTCACTTTTGAAGCATGCTCTCAACATGGACCTTTAAAAAAATTAATTAAATGTGCCGAGTGGCGAGTGCACACTGACCGAGTGCATGTTTATACATGCCGAGCGAGCGAGCGAGTCAGTGCGGGGAAGCGCGGGGGTGGGCACTCGGTCTAGTAAAAAGATTAGGGTCGAGTGACTGTCTCGCCCTCTGTCTCGGCCGAGCGCTCGGCCGAGCACTCGGTGATGTGTTTACACGTACCGAGCACTCGGCCGAGAGTACTGTCTCGCCAATATACTCGGTACGTGTAAAGCCTTGATTACACGTACCGAGTAAACGAGAGAGACAGTGAAATTGTACTAGGCCGAGACAGCAGCGACGTGCGAGTAGTGTTTACACGTATTTTAGTTTTTGAAGGCGAGTCATTTCACTTTTGAAGCATGCTCACAACATGGACCTTTAAAAAAATTAATTAAATGTGCCGAGTGGCGAGTGCACACTGACCGAGTGCATGTTTATACATGCCGAGCGAGCGAGCGAGTCAGTGCGGGGAAGCGCGGGGGTGGGCACTCGGTCTAGTAAAAAGATTAGGGTCGAGTGACTGTCTCGGCCTCTGTCTCGGCCGAGCGCTCGGCCGAGCACTCGGCGATGTATTTACACGTACCGAGCACTCGGCCGAGAGTACTGTCTCGCCAATATACTCGGTACGTGTAATCAAGGCTTAATCAAGGCTTTACTGAAGTACCTTATATGCGCGAAAGAGCAGATCTCCCCTTCTCTTTTACCCGCATAGCGCTGTCGCGAAGCTCGGATATACACGGAGTAGGTCGATGGAACCTTTGGCTTGCGTCGTACTGTAAATTTTTGTTTCATAATTAATGTGTAATATTTTTCAGAACCCGGTATTTAATTTAAACACTCTTGCATTGGTAAACCCTGCACCGGAAGATGTGGAAGTACTATACAAAGCATTCAGTTATTTGACAAACCTAAAAAGAACTGAAGTGGAATAGTAAGTAATTCAGAACTATATATAATTTTAATTCACATAAACATATTGGTCAAATCAAAGGCTATTCTGGAATATGGTGAAAAAAGGTTTCGATCAAGTCCAAGGCCTCTTATGAGATGACGATGGATGATTATATTGAATGAAGAAATATTGAAATGTTTTTGCATATAAGGAAGCAGTGGTAGAAAATGATGTCACTGAAATGAGATCAGTATGGAAGATGTGAAAGGCAGAAAGAAAGTATGGCTGAGTTCCTCAAAGCATGCCTTCTAATCAATCGTTATTGAAAAGTTTCTCAACTATGTGTTGCTAGTTTTAAAGTTTAAATGTGAATGAAATGCATCATTTATCATGATCATAATCTATATTATACGTATATTACGCTTATTGCGTAATTTGCGTATTTTATCTAGGTATTCAATTCGTTTGTATTGTACATCGTGCTTTTCCACAAGAACTTTTCGATTATTTCTCATTTTAGTGAACTGAAATCCCATCTCATGCAGTATTTTTCTCGACGTCTTTTCAGATCCATTATAATTAATAGCTTCAGATAATTTAGCTTTTAATGATTTTGCTGTCGATAGTTTCTTAAAACGCACGTGAAAATCGTACACCATTCTTCGAACAACATCATAATCAATACCGCCGGGTACTGTAAGTAGTACCCACACAGAACATATTATCATGATAGAATAATTTAAAAAAAAACATTGACAGAAAACACGTTCCACTATTCACACGCTTTACTATGGAAACAATCAATTTAATACTTATAACAATCATGTTTTAGGACAAACTATGATTTACGTTCTAGCATCAGTTGATTGTAGACTTGATAACAGGGAGTGAATACTGAAACCTTTTTTTTCGTATTTCTTAGTATACGCCTCACAACGAAATGGAGATGTGATCTTTGCATCCTAAATGTAAACAATTTTTAAAAGATAGATGGAAGAATAGTGACGTGGGAGAACGGTGGGATCGAAAGAGGATGTATAACTAGACTGCAAAATGGAATCTGGAGGTTTTTTAGTCATATGGTAAAGACGAGTTAGAATGACAAATCTATAGAGCGGTTACGTGTAATGGAAGGGTCGGTTGGGGCCGTTAAAGAAAAACTTATGTCGACCAAATTGGTAAAATAATAGTCTAAAGAAGGGCTAAATATTAAGAAGGGGCTGCGTGCGTGAACTCCCTAAAAACGCTCGAAAACGTTTACGACGTTAATACGTATTTTAATTTTGAATTGTATTTTCATTTGCGTTAGAATTAGGTTTACATAGAGATTTTTTTTTGAAATTTCTATAAACATCCTAGTTATAGAAATTTCGATCGATCGATCGAAATAAAAAAAAAATATATAAAAATTATAGTAATCATTTGCGAGCGTTTGTATGGGCGTTCACGCACGCACCTTCTTAAGCACCCGAAACCAAACCTGCATAAAACGATTGATGAATGATGAACAAAAGAATTTTGTAAGGACCATTACTAGTGGAAGCCTATAGTATCTGCCTACAGTTCCAATCAAACTTTATGGCGGATCGGAATACAACGCTTTATGCATACTTGCGCAGGTTCAGCCATATGCCCCTCGCTCCACTGCGTCCTGCTACACCTAGAACTGGTTACTGCGACGCGACTTGTGCCTATGTTTACATCTGCCATAAAGGTTGATTGGAACTATACCTCTATGGAAAACAGTTTTAAGGTTATGTATGTATAAACAATAAATATTAATAAATGATTTTATTATTTTCAGTCGATTGAAGAAATGTAACTGGGACATCGTGCAAGCATTGCAAGGGTTTTCAAATGATCTGAGAAATGATAAAATCCCTTTACATGTATTCAATGAACAGAATACTTTATACACATTTGATCATGAAATAGATTAAATATTTAGTGAACTATTATTGTTTTTTTTATAAGTATAAGCAGCATCCATCACTACATATTATAAAATAAAGTCCCCAGCCGCGTCTGTCCGTCTGTCTGAACGCGATAAACTAATGCGTCTAACTTTACTTCGAGGACGCTTTTCCCGAACTTTTTCTAAGACTCTGGGCAAGCAAGTGTTGATATATTAATCTGCAGTTAGGGACTGTGCTTTGGTCTTCAATCAGTGACACTGTTGTGTAATGTCCTGATTTACTGAAAAAAGAAGCAACTATTTTCTTGCCAACGGTTCGACTTTTCTTTACTTTCGTTGGCAAATCTTCAATAGGAAGGACCCATTCTGCCGATTGACTTTTTGTTTCCGGTTCAAAGCAGTACACCCAGGTTTCGTCACCTATCTCGATATTATAGACAGCTAATGATTGCCCTCCATTAAACTTCGCTATCATTTTGCGACACCACTCTACACGGAGTCGTTTCTGGTCATCCGTCAAATCATGCGTATCCATCGAGTGTAAAGCTTCCGTAACTTCAGATGCACATGTAAAATCTTTTGTATTTGACTCATTCCAATGCCTAATACAGTACGAATTTGCTGACATGTGATTTTTTTATCAGTCTCCACTAATTGACGTATATACGGTATCAATATTAAATTCGGTAACCGTAGTCGCTGCTCGAGCTTCACGTGCATCGTCATGGAGATAATTACGTCTACGTCTAAAACCACTGAACCACGTATACACAGAGCTACGATATGGAGCTTTATTACCAAATGCCGATTGAAGTCTCTGGCAACTCTCTAACTGACTTAAGCCGCAACGAAAATCATAAAAAATCATAGCGCGTAAATTTTGTAATTCCGACACAATTTTCAAACCGACGACGCCACAATCAGGAAACAAATGACTACCTAGTAATTTAAAAAGTGACGTGTTCCCAGAGAGTTCCATTTTAAAATTTCATAAATGGCTTATTATTTTGTTCTATTGTAAGTGTCCAGTTCCATAAACTTAAGTATGCCCGATGTATTACTGAGAGGTTTCATACTGAAAAATGAAATACGCAAAAAATTAATTTCGTAACCATCTCTCTGACTTTCTCCTGTAAAATATATTAAAAATGGCTTGTTCAAGAAAAGAGGCGAATATTAGTGAAAAGCCGGCAACATCAAAAATCACATAGTCATCAACACACATCAACACCAAAATTGTTATTTGTTGCCAAAACCAATAGCTTTGTAAAAGTGTAAAATCTTTTTTGTAAAAGTAACTCATGTAGCATGTAACTCATGTTTTATGAACCCAGCCACGTGTACAGCGGAGGAAGAAAACAACACACCAACCAGCCTTTCTCTTTCTCTCCCTCCGCCGCTGCCGCCTCTCACAACTATACGCGATGTATCGTTTATCCCTTCCATAAGGCGGTAACGCTTTTTCGTGACCGAAAAATCCTAATATACCCCGTCTATACCTAGTCTGGCCATAAATACTGTTACAATTAAAAATTAAAAAATATTACATTTGAATGGGGAATCAGGCATTTTTATATGATTGTTCATTGTGTTTTCTCATTTTGGCGCCAATACATTGTACAATATTTTGCGATATTAAAATGGAGTGGGGTGATAAAGAGAACCGATTCGCTGAGATTGCATTAGACAAAGTAGGTATGGAACCAAATACAATTTTTAAAACTCTCCATACGCTTTGTATTAGTCGAATGTTTGTGTACCGGGCTATTAATAGGTACAATGAGATCACTGTTTGTGACAGAAAAAGATCTGGCCGTCCACGTAGTGTTCGTACAAAAAAGGTGATCAAAGCAGTAAGGGAAAGAATTCGAAGAAATCCTGTCCGAAAGCAAAAGCTTTTATCTCGAGAGATGAAGATAGCACCTAGAACTATGTCGCGTATTTTAAAAGATGACTTAGGACTTGCAGCCTATTACAAGCGTACTGGTCATTTCTTAACTTATAATTTAAAAAGAGAATAGGGAGGTAAAATCGAAACGACTACTGAAACGGTGCGCAAAAGGAGGTCACAGAAAAATTTTGTTTATTGAGCAACATTTTAACAAAAAAAAATTACTGTATTTATGCTCAAAGCTCTAAGGAAGCTTCCCAATCAGTCGACAGAGTGCAACGTGGCATTATCCGACATCAGTAAAAGTTTGGTGGGGTGTTAGCTATGAAGGAGTGGCTGAGCCATATTTTTGTGAAAAAGGTATCAAAACATCGGGACAAGTGTATTAAGATACCATTCTTGAGAAGATAGTTAAGCCCCATAACAACACCATGTTCAATAACCAAGTATGGACCTTCCAGCAAGACTCAGCGCCGGGTCATAAAGCTCGGTCCACGCAGTCTTGGTTGGAAACGAACGTTCCCGACTTCATCAGAGCTAAAGACTGTCCGTCCTCTAGTCCCAATCTTAATCCGCTGGATTATAATTTATGGTCAGTTTTAGAGAGTACGGCTTGCTCTAAACGCCATAATAATTTGGAGTCCCTAAAACAATCCATACAATTGGCAGTGAAGAATTTTCCCATGGAAAGAGTGCGTGCTTCTATTGATAGCTGGCCTCAACGTTTATAGAACTGTATTTCAGCCAATGGAGGCCACTTCGAATAAGCTTTTTATATTTTAAATTGTTTTTTTTATTTATGTATTCAACTAACACACTGTAAAAATAATAAATGTTATTTGCACTAAAAAAAAATATTTTTTTGTAGCAATATTTATGGCTAGACTAGGTGTAAAAGATTCACTTCAAAAGGTTGAAGATCGCTGGTCTAAGTAGTCTGATACTTTATTTTGCTTAAAGCTTTCGTTTTATTTTAGGTAGTTTGAAACTTGTCAAGGGGTAAATCTTGAATGTAAAATGGGATTTTGTCGTAGGTTGATACATGACGAATCAGTGGCGTATCCAGGATTCAAGCTTGGGGGGGGGGGGCATATTTTTCATTAAACTTAAAGCCTATATTAGTGCTATATACATGCAAGACACGTTCTACGATCTTAATACGGAAGCTAGGGAATTTTCGTTAATTCATGAAAACATATCATATAATAAATAAATTAACCTAAGTATTTGATACTCCTTGATACCTCCACGCGTTCTGGAGAAAAAAAAGGTCTGGACAGACTTACGGACGGACAACGAAGTGAATCTATGAGGGTTCCTTTTTAGGGTCCCGTACGTCAAAGATGAGAAAAGGAACACGTATAGGGTCATTCTGGTGTCCGTCTGCCACACCTTCTTTCTCCGAATCTACTAGATGCAAAAGTTGAAATTCGATACATGTACAGAGTTTGGTGGCCCAATAACGAACGTATAGCGTAAATGAGATATTTCCATTTTAGAGAGCAAAGTAGAAAATGTCAAATGAAAGTGCTTATTACAAAAAGTACAAGCATATTTTATTTTTAAATTTAATATCCATGGTTTCAAAATTAAAGAAAATTTAATATCCCCCCCTTAACCCCGAAACTGTAGTGAATAACATTTGGAAAAAAAATACGGAAAATAGAGCTTCATTTATATTTTACAGGAAAAACTAAACGATAAACAAATAATATCATTTTGGGGGAAAATTATACTATTAAAAACAATTCTCAAGTCCCTATCCCATGGTCGCTCAGCGTGCTATGGAGCGGGCTTTCTTTGTTTCTTTGATGGATAAAATCAGAAACACTGAAATCCGGAAAGAACCAAAGTTGTCGACATAGCCGAAGCAATCAGCAAGCTGAAGTGGCAATGGGCCGGTCACATTTGCCGTAGAACTGATAACCGATGGGGTAGACGAGTTCTCGAATGGAGGCTACGTACCGGAAAGCGAAGCATTGGACGCCCCCCGGCCAGATGGACAGATGACCTGAAGCATCATACCGGGGGTAGTTGGATGCATAAGGCGGAGGACCGAGTGGTAGTGGCGAGCCTTGGGAGAGGCCTATATCCTGCAGTGGAGAGACACGGGCTGATGATGATGATGTCATAGTTCATATCAAATGAAAGTGCTCGTTATGAGATATATATATATTTTTCATAATGTTTATTACAATTTTAAAATGCGTAGTTTAATAGACATTTAAGAAAATATATGATAATCTCCCATTGCCCCCTTTATCTCAGAAATTCCTACGCCTAAAATTAAATCAAAAATTCGTAATATCTACGAAAGTTTTCTCATTCCCGCAGGAAACGCGAAATACCTATTCATGGAGAGAAAATGCATAGATATAAAATGTGTTGCGAATTCCCATACAAACGGTGATAACGGTTGCGCCCCACTAAACCTTAACCGATTAGCGCAAAGAAATATATGCTACTCAGATCAGCAAAAAATAGGTTTATACCTTTTTAATTTTTTAAAATATTTTGATACATCATAAGAAAAAAAAAACTTTCTTATGATAACTTGAATGCGCGAGATTTTATTTCTATTTTTTTTTTGTCTTTTTTTACATGTTCAATATAAAACTAATTGTATTTTCACATGCTGTGAAAAATATAAAAAAATAATGAATTTTGATGAGATGTCAAAATGCAATTACTTTCATGTTGAAAATGTGAAAGGTGAAACAATTTCGAGAAAAATCTCACGCATTAAGTTTTTTTTCTTACGATATATATAGGAAATTAAAAAATTTACAGATTTTGCAGTTCCCGCTACCATCGTAGGCATTGAATTTGACTTGAGAAGTTTTAGAAAAAAATAAGAATTCACGTACCTATAGTGTTAATTTATTTATTTTGAAATCATGTAATATGAAAACTAAACAACTCAAAACTTAAACCAACCAGCAATTATACATTTCCACATAATATACCATGCCCATATCCATAAATACAAGTTTTTTGAAATTTGTCAATTTTCAGGGCCCACCTACAGGCCGCAATTATCAACCGATTTTCAAACCGTATTCACCATTCGTTAGACAATTTAGTTCCTTAGATGGATTTTTGGCTAATTTTCGATAACTCAAATATTTTCAAAAATATTCACATTTTTGTATAAAACGACACCCGAAAATCCCCATTTTTACAGACATAATTTCAATTTAAAAAAAAAATTTCCAACCGATTTTCAAAATTTCCAACGGATATACCCGATAAATTTGCAACTTTTGAAACCCATAGGACCGCAATCCCTCCGTTATCCTCGAAGATATAGCCAAATTCACGTCTCACAGAAAAAGGATCTGATAACCATTTCCAATGGTAAAACATGTAAACCTAGTTTTTGCTGATCTGAATACCATATATTATTTTTTGCGCTGTTCGGTTAAGGTTTGATGGGGTGCAGCCGTTGACGCCGTTTGTATGGAAATTCGTCACTCTAAAAATGCCATGTTTGAACAGATCTTATTAAGTAAAATGTGGTCAGCATTCAATAATATTTAATTGTATTAGGTACTTTGGTGGTGTAAATAATTTACTATTATATTGAGTATTAAATAGAAATGCATAAGTTTTTAATTGCAGTGTAGATCTCCTTGCAGAATGTTTTTAACTGAATTTATGTCACTGCGTTTGGGGGGGGCCCGGCCCCCACGCCCCCCCCCCCCCTGAATACGCCACTGTGACGAATGTACTTATATTAATAACCAGCGGCCCGTCCCGGCTTCGCACGGTTAGTATTCGCTTCTCTTGAGAATCTCTTTTTTTATTTCAGTCTTATCTCATTCCCGTTCTTCTTTTCCCGTTTTCGTTCCCAACGCAAAAACACTTAATTGTTTCCGTTCTTGGCCCTGGTGTTCATTTTCGTTTCCATTCTCATCAAGAATAACTTTTTTATCTTAGTCTTATCTCATTCCCGTTCTTCCCATTCCCGTTTTCGTTCCCGCGACACAAATGCTTTATCGTCTCAATTTCTGTCAGCCGTAACTAATTCCCGTTCTTCCCCTTCTCGTTAATTAAAATTAATTAAATAAATTACACTTTCGCGACGTACATATTTATATAATATAGCTGTGACCCGGCGAACTTCTTACCGCCTCAGAGCTTAGAACAGTTTAAGACGTATATGTATTATTTAAGAACTTGCTTTTACGTGATATCTAAGAAAAGCGAAAAACCACGTCAAAACCCTCCCAACCGTTTTAGAGAAACATATCCGTTACAGTGCTCCCTGGTGGCCCATGACCGCAAACCTTATCGAAGAACACGCTCTTAGATGATATCTAGGTATATAACGCAAAAACCGCTTACATATCCAGCCGTTTTGGAAAAACGTATTTATTGCAACGCCCCCTGGTGGCTCATAGCCGCAATTCTTAATTAAGAATCTGCTATTAGATAATAATATAATAATAATAATAATAACACACACAATCACAACAACGTCTTGGCCCCAAACTAAGCATTAGCTTGTATTTTGGGTACCAAGCGAAGACACCACATACATATAACAACCAAGACCCGGTACCAGTATTAATATTCGTCATATAAATACTGACCCGACCTGGGATTCGAACCCGGGACCTCCAGCCCAGCAGGCAGGGTCGCTGCCCACTAGGCTAAGCGGTCGTCGAAGATGGTATTTATGTACACAAAAAACCGCGTCAAGGTCCTCAGAGCTGTTTTAGAAAAACATATTTATAACTTTACCCCGGCCCCCCCTCGTGGCCCATGACGGCAAATTTTATCTAACATGTTCTTACAAAATGCATCGTCGAAATCTTCTCAGTAGTTTTAGAGAAACGTATTTATTGCAACGCCCCCTGGCAGCCCATAACCACAATCCCTATCTAAGAACTTGCTTTTACGTGATATCTATGTAAAGCGAAAAACCACGTCAAAATCCTTCCAGCCGCTTTAGAGAAACATATCTATTGAAGTGCCCCCTGGTGGCTCATGACTGCAAACCTCATCTAATAACACGCTTTTAAGTGATATCTATGTAACACAAAAAATCCCGTCAAGATCATCAAAGCTGTTTTATTAAAACTTGCTGTAGCAGTGCCCCCTGGTGGTTCATGACAGCAAACTTTTATCTAACATGCTCTTAGTGATATGTTTATAATGTAAAAAACCACGTAGAGGTCCTCCCAGCCATTTTAGAGAAATGTATTGCTTGTAGGGCCCCGGCTCATAGCCGCAATTCTTATTTAAGAACCTGCTCTTAGAGTATATCTATGTCACACAAAAAACCGCGTCAAGATAGTCCCAGCCGTTTTAAAGATACACATTTATTGCAGCGCCCCCTGGTGGCCCACAATTGAACAACTTATTTAATTATCTAATCGCAAGTGATACTCATGTAATGCAAAAAACCAAATCAAAATCAGTCCAGTCGTTTCGAAGATACACATTTACTGCAGCGCCCCCTGGTGGCCCACAACTGCACAACTTATTTAATTATCTAATCGCAAGTGATACTCATGTAGTGCAAAAAACCAAATCAAAATCAGTCCAGTCGTTTCGAAGATACACATTTACTGCACCATCTCTTGTGCTTAATAACCATAAAACCTATTTAGAAACCTGTTTTGGAATGTTATCTATCTAAATACATAATTAGAGATAACCTATAAAACTGACGACCGCTTAGCCTAGTGGGTAGTGACCTTGCCTACGAAGCTGGAGGTCCCGGGTTCGAATCCTAGGTCGGGTTAGTATTTATATGATGTATATCGATACTGGTACCGGGTCTTGGTTGTTAAATGTATGTGGTGTCCTCGCTTGGTACCCAAAACACAAGCTAATGCTTAGTTTGAGGCCTAGACGTTGTTGTCATGTGTACGTTATTACTATTATATTAAAAAAAAAGAGTAAAGAAATTGATTTTTGAATGCGCCCGTTTCAAAGGTACGAACAATTTGTATGGGAAAATGAAGTTGTTGTTTTTGCTATATTGTAGTTCCTTGCATTTTTTTTTATTTTCTCACCTTTTAAACCTTCCTTGGACTACCAGAAATATTTCAAAACCTAAATTAGCCAAACCGGTCCAGCAGTTTTTGAGTTTTAGGGAGACATGTAAAAAGCTTCATTTCATTTTTATATTTAAGATATATAGGCTATGTTCGTCCTAAGAAACAATTTTTGAAATTGGATGAGTAGGATGAATCCAAATTTGTTGTAGATTACCAGGGCGCCAAAACGAACCGTGTCGCCCCGCGCGAGTATTAGCAATTGATATAATTAATTATATAAAACTGCTACGGCATTCATTGCTGTGTTGAATTTCGTAAAGAAGTTGAATGCAGTTTAACAGGCTTAAAATTATTACGGTTATTAATATTCATGTAACAATAATTAAATGACAATACCTACATCGCAAATAATTCTTGAGTCATAGGAACGTCGCGAAATAACTGAAAAGTTTCATCTTTAAACCAGAACAATGGAGTTGGCGAGGAGTAAAGTGGTATCTATCTTTTGGTGCTGGGCATAGGCAGGTAGGTCCCAAAGAGTGACGTTCTGATTTCGTCATTCCATCAGTCCTTTTTATACCCCACTACAGGGGCTTACTGTAGCTGGGCTACAAGGGGCTTGGCGGATTGTTGCGACCGCCATCTATTGACAGCAACCGGGACCGCCTGTTTAACGTGTTCTCCGAGGCACGGCTGATTTCGTCAGCTGCTGAGCTACTCATTTGACGATGTCCTGAAGACATGCAATATGCTGGACACAAGGGTCACAGGGGGCTCAGAAAAATATCAAAAAACGAAAATGCGGCGGGGGGTAAGAGGGGAGCGCTCGGATCGCTAAACGCATTCTTTGCTTCTGTTTCGCGAGCCACTTTGTCTTAGCATATCATCTATACTAATATTATTAAGCTGAAGAGTTTGTTTGTTTGAACGCGCAAATCTCAGGAACAACTGGTTCGAATTGAAAAATTATTTTTTTGTTGGATAGTCCATTTATCGAGGAAGGCTATAGGCTATACTACATCACGCTACGACTAATAGGAGTGGAGCATCAATGAAAAATGTTGCAAAAACGGGAAAAATTATTCCTTTTGAGAGCTTCCGTCGCGCATGCTGATTGATTAATTGGTTGTTTGTTGGTTGGTTGGTTCGTTCGTTTGTTTGTTTGAATTTGTTAATCTCTGAAACTACCAGTCGAATTTGAAAAATTCTTTTTCCCTTTGATAGCCTGATTCTAGCGGAGAGTTATACACATGAAAACGAACTGTCTGTCTATTCGAGCAAATCGGCTTCGGCCAAAACGGCTTAACCGATTTTGATGAAACTTTACACATATAACAGGATGTAATCTTTTGACTACACCCTTTCCATATGTGACATACAGAACTTTTTGTATGTCTGTCTGTACGTCCATATGTCTAAACCTATTTAAATGAAACATCAATGAATATGAAAAGGTCATTAAAACTAACAAATGTTGCTTTTTGTCCGTCTGTACGTGTATCTGTCTATTTGAGCTAATCTCCAAAACGGCTAAACAGATTTTAAGGAAACTTTGCAGACGGGAAAGAAGGTTGTCAAGATATTTGACATTAGCTACTTTTTGTCCGTCTGTTTGTCTATTCAATTCAATTTTATCTATTCGAGCTAATTTTCAATACGGCTGAACAGATTTTAATGAAACTTTGCAGACGTGAAAGAAGGTTGTCAAGAGTGTCATAAGCTACTTTTTGTGTTTGTCTGTCTGTCTGTCGTTTGTCCTCACTGATCTAGCAACGTACAGCCGAAAGCACTAAGTCTAGGAAGCTTAAATTTGGAACATAAGTTTATTTTATAACGTGAGCATTAAAAAATTAAGAAAGGCTTTTTTAGAAATTTCAAACTTAAGGATGGGAATGGAGGGACTTAAATAATGACGTGTTTCAGGGTTTTTAGATTTTCACATTTTAAGAGTGGGAAACGGGAGATGAAAAATTGTATCGGTTTTTTAAAGGGTGGAAGGAGAATGAAGATTGAAAGTTTGAATGGGTGTGACCAAAATTGGTTCCAGCAAAAAGTACGTATAAACCATCTCGAACGTTAATAGTACCTGTAACAGGAATTTGTAGTCTACGCAAGCGAAGCTGCGGGCGGTCGCTAGTAGACCTAATAAAACTTGGAGGCGGCACATATCTAATATTTAATAGGTAATCAATTCAATGATTGTTGTCATTGTTTCATGCTAAAAAAGGAATAATTGTTTATATGAATTTCGAATAATTAATATTTGATGACAAACATTTACTTGTCTTTTTGGTTCTAATACATACTTCCAAATCAGTGATAATTCAGTAATTTTTTTCAAAGATATTACGGAACATTAAATGTGTGTGTAAATTCTCTTACGCTGCCACCAAACGTTAGAAGGGTTTACAGGTTTCTCTTAAAACAAAACAATTAATTTCTAAATACAAAACTTTATTTAAATTTAATTACACTGATTTTACAATGTTTTCACATATTAGTATCACTTTTAGCAGTTTGATTTAAAGGTTTATTCGCAGGGAACATCGGAAACAGACTGAGAGTATGAGAGCGGCAAAGGTTTATATAGAAAGAATGATGTATCATAACCAATGTCGCATATACAAGCTAAGAGTATAAAAATACGAAGTTTTATCACATACAACTAAAAGCGGTTTCTCGCTGTTATGTACACGTTTTCGTTGGAATTAATCTACAAGGTTACAAATCTAGCTTATATTATATATATTTAACAATTTAAGTTCCTAATCGGTGTGTATGCCATATCTTACCATGTCAGCCCATTATGCCCCACTGTAGGGACTTAGGCTTCCCCACGGAATGAGGGTGCTTGGAGTTTAGTCTACCATACTGCTCCAGTACGAGTTGGCGATTTTAATGACTGCCATCTGATGATGGCAACAAGGACCGACGGTTTGACGTGCTGTCTGAGGCACGGAGTCAGTGATAATTATGTACTCAAGAACACATGAAACTAATTGCATTTTTACGACATCTCATCGTAATTCTTAATTTTTCGAAATTTTCTTATTTTACACAACATGTAAAAACGCAATTAGTTTAATGTTGTACATGTCGTGAAAAACGAACCATTTCGAAAAAAAAATCCCGCGCATTTAATTTTTTTTTCTTATGATGTATCACAATATTTAAAAATTCAAAATGTATATACCAAGTTTTTGTTGATCTGAATACTATATAAATTTTTTGTGCCAATCGGTTAAGGTTTAATGGGGTGCAACTGTTAACGCCGTTTGTATAGAAATTTGCCACTACACAATCTTCTTAAGTCAGAAAAAACTCATTGGTAAAGGGTGTCTCAGCGTCAGTTTTAACTTTAAACACGAATAACACGGCAACCAGCGGGGCTAGCAGGAGGGGAGCGGTAGCGTTCGGTAGTGTTTCCACTTTTAGGAATTTCTTCCTTGTTTAGGGTAAAATGACGGATGTTATGCATGTCTTAGGGACTATTTTATTTTGACAGGGATTTAGGAAATTTTAGGGTAAAATTGAACTTGAGTTGGTAACCCTATTGTTTATAGTAGGCACCACTCAATGTACTACTTTACTCTATGGCGTCACCGATTTATTAAAGAGGATTCGCTCAAAATTACGAGATTGAATGAATGTAATCCGTCTAATTTAGTTTACCATGTTAATTGTGCTATTAACGTGGCTAAAGACAACATCGAAACTAAGTCGCATTGTACCTAGAGTTGGTTTGTTTTTCATTCTGCATCGCGAACAGGTCGCGATAAAATATTTTTTGAATTGAAAGTGTTCTCTAAGTTCGTTTAAAAGTAATTTTAAATAAAAATGGCACACAATGATGAGCAAGTCCAAACACCTTCTTTGTCCCAAGATTTAGAATCATCAAGATTAAGTATAAAAAAAAATGTACAAAAATTTAAAACTTCTTGGTTGGAGCACCCAGATTTTAAGTCTTGGCTGAAGAGATCTGACAAAGGTGAGACAAAAGCTTACTGTAAAATCTGCGACTGTGATCTTGTATGTGGAATGTCTGAATTATTGAAACATAAAAAAAGTGCAAAACACTCTAAACAGATGATTGGTATATCACAATGTGGAAACATGTCAACATTTTTAAGTAAAAATAAGACTCATACTGCCAAGTTATTAGAAATGGAATTAAAAATGGGCTTACTTGCAAAACATGACCTGCTAATTTCATTAGTTGATGATTTTGTGGCACTAATGGGAAACCTGTTTCTGGAGTCGAAATTTTTAGAAGATGTGCATCTAGAAAAACAAAAAGCAACAAATATTTTATGTCAAGTTACAGGACCGAGTTATAAACGAGAAGTTATTGATATCATGAAAAACAATTACTTTAAATATTATAATAGATGAAACGACAGACCTGTGTGTGAAAACAGTCGGCTGTCATTATAACATTCTTTAACAGTGTTAAAAAAAAGGTGGAATGCAGATTTTTTGAAATGATTGATATAATTGATGGGACGGCAAAAGGCATCTTTCAAACAATAAAAAATGAATTTGCAAAACATGAAATACCACTTCTTCATATCCTTAGATTCACATCGGACACAACGAACTTTATGATGGGAAAGCACAATTCGGTTCAGGCCTTACTTAAAAATTAAATTCCACATCTTGTCGTTATAGGACGCTCATGCCATTTAATTCACCTCGCGACGTCACATGCCTCCCGTAAACTACCTAAAAATTTAGAAGATTTGTGCCGTAATATATCTGCATACTTTCATATGAGCCCAAAGCGAACAGAATCATTGCATTGCATCACTGCATTACATCAGTTTCAAAATTTTTTGAAGATTGATCACCATAAATTACTTTCTGCAGCTAATACGAGATGGCTGTCACTTCAAGCTTGTATCGACAGGATACTAGAGCAATATGATGCCCTGAAATTATTTTTTACGATGGCAGTTTTTGAGGATTCCTCTAATACTAATGATTATATCTTGAATAGTCTTATTAACCCGTTTAATTACGCATTATTACACTTTATGAGTTATGTATTCTCTATAACTAATGATTTTAATAGCTTTTTTCAATCAAAACCACTACAATTGTACATACTGCCTGAGATGGTTCAGAAGATGTTGCAAACTTTCCTATGCAACTTAATAAAAAAAACAGAACCTGAGCCCTAGATCTGATTTAAACAGTCTCCTGAAATCAGATGTCACAAAAACAGAAATTCACCTAAATAATGACCATATTTATGTTGGTCTGAAAGCACATGCGATAGTGGAAGATTTGAAGATAAAAGCCCCAATGGAAGAAGTAAACAAATTTTAAGTAAGTTGCAGGGAATTTTATGTGGAAATAATATTGCAGATACTGAAGCGGTTTGATTTGGATGAGAAACTTTTCAATTTATTGAAATATGTAGATCCCTAGTAGCACAAAATCTAGAGAAAACGTCCATGAAAGACGTGTTTAGCCATTTTAATTTTTTAGTGACAAAATGCAACACGCAAAAAGCAGACAATGAATGGACACATCAAGCTCTCATCGAAGCCAAGCATTTTGGAGTAGAAGGAATAAGATGCTAAGCCTAAAAAATCATCATGGTAATTTTGTTTACAAAAACCTGAAAGTGGTCATTTCAGTTTTATTACCAGTTCCGTCTTCAAATACTGAGGTAGAAAGGTTATTTCTAAAAAATGTAAAAACAGACAAAAGAAAATAACCGAAATAGACTTTCTAACGAAACCCTTAACGGCTTGATTCACACAAAACTTGGAATGATAGCAAATACTTGTGCAATTTTGGAGCCCTAAGTGCCATGCTAAATGCAGCCAAAAACTATAAAAGTAATGCTTCGGCTTCTGATTTCATGGATGTATGAATATAAATATGTATTTTATGTCATTAAATATTTGAAATGATGTGTTATTATTTATTATAATTATTATCCCTAAACCAAAGAATTTTGAAGATTTTTTAGGGTAATTTAGGGATAATTCATTGAGAAACTGGGGAAAAACCAAAAACACTGGTTCGGTAGGTGATTAGCGCGGATTTTTTAGTCGCCAGGTCGCAGTGGTGTGATGCGCACCGCGCGTACGCAGTCGAGGCATATTTTTGCAACGAGTTTTTGGTTGAGTGAAGCACAGCGCAAGTTTTGTAATCACTTTCAAATCCGCCGTTTAAGTGATGCCCCGAGCATTCAGTTAAGTCGTGGGTAGCAAAGTTTAGAGCGACAGGATGTTTACTGAATCATGCATTGGCCCTCGAAATAGACCTGTGCGATCGATTGAAAATATCAACCGCGGGCCGCTGCAGTCGCGGAGCATCGACGACGATGCTCCGGAAGACTACAACAAGCGAAAAATTTACTGTCAGATGTTACATTTTTCAGAAGAAAATGGGATGGACAATGTTTATTTTAGCGATGAGTCATACGTATTTTCACCTCGAAGGGTAGGTACGTCAATTGCCAAAATTGCCGGTCATTCAGCAATCCAAAAGAAAAAGATCAGAAAACATTACATAGCCCCAAAGTTACTGTATGGTGCGCAATATCGTCGGAGAAAATCATCCGGCTGTTTTTCTTCAAGAACGACCGAGTTGTAACAGTTGTGACGAGCGAGCGGTATACCGACATGATTAATATTTTTTTTTTGTACCGCAGCTACAAGAAAAGGATGTTGACGAGTCAGGTGTATGGTTTCAGCAAGATGGGGCCACAGCCCACGCAGCTATGTTTTCTATGGCCACACTAAAAGCGTTGTTTCTGGGAAAAATCATAAGCCGCTTTGGAGACATATTGTGGCCACCCAAAACTTCCAACTTAACCTCAGCTGACTTTTCTATGGGGTTACTTCAAAGCAAGAGTTTTTAATACCCCTATTGCGAGTTTGGAGCAGCTGAAGACTAAAATAACGACAGAAGTGAGGGCCATATCGGTTGACGTTCTGCGGCGTGTCTTTGCAATTTCGCTAGTCCGAAACGAAGAGTGTATTTGCCGTGATGGAAGACATCTTGACGGTGTTATATTCCGTACATAAAATCCGCACTAATAAACTATAATTTACTGCAATTAAAATATTATAAATATAATCTTCGTTTTTTTTTTTATTAAATATGCAAAGTTTAAAATCGGCGTTGAGACACCCTTTGCCTACTTATATGCGTTTTTTGGGATTCTAACCACGACCTTCTAAACAAGCAACGGGCTCGCCACCTCTCAGCTACCACGACACTATGTGTGTATGCGTTTATGCCTAATTAAATGACTAGACTGTGCAAATTTTGATTCACATATGTTACACGTAAATGGTTTTTCACCGGTATGTATGCGTTTATGGCGAATTAAATGACTAGAATATGTAAATTTCGCATTACATGTTTCACAAGTGTATGGTTTCTCACCGGTGTGTATACGTTTATGTTGAATTAAACTGCTAGACTGTGAAAATGTTGCATTACACGTTTCACACTTAAAAGGTTTCTCGCCAGTATGTATGCGTTTGTGTTGAATCAAATGCCTAGAACGTGCAAATTTCAAAAAACACACATCACAGACAAACGGTTTCTCACCGGTATGTATACTTTTGTGTTTAATTAAATGACTAGAGTGTGCAAATCTAATGTTACATATATCACATGTATATTTGTTCTCACCAGTATGCAAACGTTTGTGTCGAATTAAATGATTAGATTGTGCAAATTTTGCATCACACATGTCACAAGTAAATGGTTTTTCACCAGTGTGTATGCGTTTATGTCGAATTAAATGACTAGAGTGTGCAAAATTTGTAAGACATGTTTTACAACTGAACGGTTTTTCACCTGTATGTACGCGTTTATGTTGATTTAAACTGCTAGATTGTGCGAATTTCGCATCACACATTTCGCAACTAAAAGGTTTCTCACCGGTGTGTATACGTTTGTGTTGAACCAAATTACTAGAGCGTGCAAACTTCAAACCACATGTCTCACAACTAAACGGTCGATTTGCGGCATGTATGCATTTATGTTGAATGAAATCAAGAGACTGGGCAAATAGTGTATTACATATTTCGCATCTTAATGTTTGCTCATCAAAATTGCATTGATGGGTAATTAAAGAACTAGCTTGTGCTAACGTTGCATTACATTTGACACAGGTCAATGACTCTTGATTCTCAATGAAGTTAGCATGTGTGCTTTTGCATTCAATTACATCACCAGATGGCATAAAGTTTGCATCACACTCATATTGTGTTTTAAGACTGGGTTCCTGTACCCCCAACTGAGGAGTGCTGCAGTCCAGCGTCTGTTGCGGCCCTTCCACCTCCAACTCCACTTTCACCTGCAATCAATACATTCATTATACTATTGTTAATGTAAAAATTCTTGGAGATCGTAATATTGCATACCTCAGTGAAGTGCAGCTCTAAGCCAAGTGGCACATATCGTGGTATGGCAGGCTCCTCATCTGGCTCCTGTTTGATGGCAGGTTCATCCTTGCTCAGTTGCCCATGCATGTCTACCTCCATCTGTTGAAACATTGAAACTCAAAATGGAGACTTACAAATCTATACATATATAGTATGTTCCAATGCTATCTATTGGAACATACTTATATGATATTATATACCTAACAAGGCACAATAGCTAGAATATTGTTTTTGCTTTTGACCATGAAAATAATGATAGTAACTTTGACTGCCAAATGAACAATACACTAAATAAAAACACACATGCCGCTACTAGTAGGTCTTATTCAAAATTAATGGGGAGGCCTTTGTCCAGCAGTGGACTTGGACAGTGGACGGCTGAAATGATGATGATGATGAAGTAAATGCGTTAGTAATATTGGTATATCCAAAATAGGCATTTGCATTTGACTAAAAAAGGATTATCAAAGAATGCCTTGTGCCAGCTTTTCTTAAAACAATGAATGGCCCTTTTCTATAAACACAAGCTCAAATGGAAAGGAGACTAGCTGACACTAGGGGCATAGCTTTAGTGAACATGGTTGTGAGTAAAATAGTTGAATGGCTCACCATGGCCAAAGCGACATCCTCCAGAGGCTCTATTTTGATGTGGACTTCTGTATCCTTATCACACTGGAGGCCACCTTGGGGCGTGCTCACTTTCGCGTCGGACGACGGCGAGACATTTAAAGGGTCATTTTGGTATAGGTGCACTGACCATTCTCTCTTAGAAACATGTCCAGCTTCGAGTTCAAGTTCATTATTACTATTCTTTTCCATTTTGATAATAGGCATGATATTTTTCAGTATCGCCTGAGCAACATTCTTAAATAATACAATCTCCAGCCTGAAAAGATAGGTACATAGAATATGAGTTTTTTGTAAAGCACTACTTACTGGCAAAACAGGGTGGGAAAATAATGGCAGGTGGAGGGACAGGGGCAGATATGGTCTCGTAGAGTTTAATGTTTTGATAAAATCCTTTTTGAGATTTAAAAAACATTAAAACTTGATATTAAAAATGAATGCAAACAAAAATCTTTTAGACTTTTTTGATTTGGTACGAAAGTATGCTCTGCCTGCTGGAAAAAATGTTTTTCCAGTAACACAGAGGTGCAAAGAGTTGTGTAAAGGAGCGCAGCAGAAGAGACAGTCAATTCATAAAGTCAACCTTACTGAAGGGGAGTAAGTATTTTCAATGTGTTAAATCCCATATTCAATGATTGAATATTGTAATACAGGTATCATAAGTAGATTTGGTGGCAGTGTTTCAGAGTGGTCATAAAGGAAATCACCACAAACCTTTTAATCTATTCCCATGTCAAAAGGCTCTACTTCCGTCAATTAGAATTCAATAAAACTATATATGGTCATAGTCACTACATATTATAAAATAAAGTCCTCCACCGCGTCTATCTGTCTGTCCGAACGTGATAAACTCAAAAGCTACCAAACGGGTTGGCATATGGTTGACAACAATGGACGGAGTGATTCAAGAGGAAGGTTTATGTGTATAATTTATTAATCTTTTGTGCAAATTAGTTAAAATATGACGATTATTGTTGAAGACGTCGGAAAAAATCCAGCCGACTGGGAGCTTTCATTGAAAACGCTGCCTAATCACTTTGAGTTATAACATAATAATGTATGGAGCAATTGTTTCTCTTTTATAGGACTAAAGAAATGTCCGCAGTGGCATAAGTCTATCTTTTATGGATAGCTTACTATACCTATTTTTATGTTTAAAAAAATGGTGTCATATAATGAGGTGATCGAAAAGCAATTTATATGGATACAGTATTAATCCTTATCAAATTAAATACGTCATTTACCTTTAGACTTTCATGCACGTTATGATTGCCCTTTACACTATACAATTTAAATTAATATCTTAGGAGTTATCGAGAAATAAAAACTATCGCGCGACAAACGATCGGCGCGCCAGACCGACGACGACGCGACGCACGTTATGTAAAATGAGGCAGAAGTTATCAATGTTTATACAAAGAAATATTGTAGTTTCTTTTTATGTATTTATTCTTTACTTTTGTTCCATTTAAATCTAATTAAATCCAATCCACATGTTTGACGCAACAAGCTGAGAGGACACTACGACAGAAAAAACACAACGGCTTATATGCTCTACTACCCATGCGAAGCCGGGGCGGGTCACTAGTACTCAATAAATTAAGTATGTGTTTTGTTAAGTGTATGAATTCCATACCTCAAAAGGTGAAAACTCTGTTGTTCATTCGTATGTCGGCCAATTCGTTTTTTCTCAGGAACGGGTAAAGGTTATATATAATGTTGCAATTAATATCAAATATGAAGATATGTGGCCCTATAGTCCTGTAAAAAACTTGAGTTTCTAAGTCATTGCTATAAAAAGAAATAATTATCTTTCAAACACATATTCCCATACTAAATAGCAAATCATCAAAATGTTAAGGGATATTTATTACCTCTAAGTTAGAAACTTGAAATTATGCATAACTAAAGTCTCAGAGAACAAGTAAAAGGAAATATCAGAAGATTATTTATTACAAATTATTAGTGATTTTATCATAATATTTTTAATTATTAAATTCACAAATATGGTCAAGTATAGTCATGAATATACACAGAGATACTGTGTTGTATCATAACCACAAAAAAGTGAGCAAAAAATATACACTACATACTAAATAGGTATACATGATTTGATGCTTTGAAATATTTACTGTGAAATTGAATTTAGTGTGTACACAAACAAATTATGTACAAATCCAGGAAATAAACAACATTATATATTTATTTACATTTTCATTTAGAATATAGACGCAGTAAGATATATAATTATTTGGTACAGGTTTCCAAAACTATCAACCTTAAAGTATTAATAGTAATTTGGGTTAGGGGGGCAGGAGCAATGAGAGTGCACAAAACCAACCTTCAGAATTTTTGAAAAAAAGGAAATGTGAAAAAGCAAAACATAAAAAATATGTACCTTTTACAAAGGTCAATAAACACTGGCTAATAGTAAATTCCTTTTACAATATTCATCTTCTGGGTGGTTCGTCGCTCTGCTCCACTTAGCTTCTCCCATTAATATGAACCTATGAATATCGAAATGGTGGACTATCAACATAGAGTAAATAAATTTGAAAGCAGCGTTTGGTTTTAATAAAGACAGAAATGTCACCTCAGTGTCAAAACTGTCAAACACAATTTCACGGGGGTGAAAATCAGCGCGCGGGGATTACACGGGGGTAAAGACTGGCGCCCTGGGACCTCGCGGACTAAAACTCGCCATCTTGCACCAGCTAGCTAGAGTATGAGTAGTTAGAGGGTAAACGCAGAAGCGGGCTTCTAGTCAATTCATACTTTTATTATTTTCAACTTATTTTGGTCAAATTACGAATGGATGAAACAGCTTTTGAGTGACTTGTCTCATTCTTCTAATTAACACCCCTAAACAAAAGATATTTAAACAGATTTAATAAGGGTGGCAGTTTTGTAAACCCAACCCATCAGTCACAAATATAGGTGATTGTTTAATTCTTATTTAATACCTAGGTAGGTATATACTATGATAAAAATTAGAGCAGCAGGAGCCACTGACACTTAAAGTCAGATTATCGCATATTTGAAAAATTTATATGTAAGTTGATAGATGGCCCACAGTTAATAATTATACAAACAAAATCAGCTTGGTTTAATAAGCTGAAATTGCGTGAAATAAAAGTTATTACTGTAAAAAAAGCAGAAATGTTTGTCTGTTATCACAGATTTTGTTTGTACCCGTAACGAGCTTGTAAACAGAAATTTTTTTTGATGTTTTAAATTTTTTCTGTGTACTTACTTCATCCTACAACTTAAATTTTTGTGTAAGAAAGTGCACCTCTACAGCTTAAAATGGCTTTTCACAATAAAATAATTTAACTTTTGCCAATTAGACTTGTAAGGACTGTTTTGTGATGTCAGATGTGCCTGCCTTCTATGCTGTCTGCCTCGTTCGGCTAAGACTGGTATTGAAATTTGAAACAATCTCAATCTGAGTGCTTTGCTGGGCGTCTGTGTATGAGGACAGACAGATAATTTACCAAAAATAGATTCATTGGCATTGGACCGTTATTTTGCTAAATTTATTATTATTTTTAAATATTTCCATGAAACGCAAGATTTGAATGTAAGAAAATCTTGTAACCACAATCACAGACCCACACATTCCCCAATATTACCACTCAGGACTCATTTTCTACTGATTAATTATACTTATTATAATAAACTTAGTATAGCTGCGCGGGTAATCACTGTAAGCTATTTTAGCAGTACTTTCTATGGGAAAAGTTTAAGTTGGTGCACTTGGATTGCGATAAAATTATCAAATAAATTCCTACCCTTTACTTTTACAAGTTCATTGTTAACTATATTATGGACTTACATATTTTTCCAAATCTGCGATGACGGGACTTTCAGTATCACCGGCTCCTGATCTATTACATATACGGTTTACCTCAAAATTGTTTATCGCTAGTTAACTGTTAGATTTTAATTTATAAAAAAAACTGTACCAAAGATCGATAATTTATTATCCATTTTATTAACATTTGCTCAGAATCTAACTATAAAGATCGGTGATTTTAGTGAATGTGATTAGCGTTATGATTTTACCATTAAATCATGACTGGATCTGAGGTTGCAGTAATAGATGTATTACAATGTAGCCGCTTCACTTTTCATAAATATTAAACACAATCTCATTTACTCTAACTAACCATCTAAATCACAATAAAATCAATAAAATGTAAATCCACTCTGATCCACTCGACCGCAGCGCCACCCCGCGCCCAGCGTTGGCGTCTTTTCTATGGTTGGCGTTTACAAAGACTTTACAAACTTTACAACCACAGACCATACTTGACCATAGCCACACATGGACGTAATAAATAGTACCTACTACGTAGGTATAAGACTGTACACTCTCGAAATTGTATAATACAAAAATGAAACTTTTGCGTTTAGCATGAGGTTTATTTTAAATAGTAAGCCGCAAGGAGGCAAAATGAGTTTGTAGGAGATAACTACCGGTGAGTCCGTTTGTCCCTTTCTAACACTTGCCATTAGAAAAAAATATCTCATCTAATAGGTTTATTTTCGATTTTTAAATATACGAATACTCGTCTAATATCTATTATCTGTGACTTCTGGTTCTTGGTATTCGGATGAGTGTTCGGATGGTAATATTTTTGCAAGTCATTACGTTACATACAAATTTATAAATATTTTCAGTTATATTTAAGTCTATCTAACAGGATATTTTAAATATTCATCGCTCAGTTATTAATTTTGTATTTTTTAAAATATTTCATTGTTATTTTAGAAAATTACTTCATTTAAAAATTAAAAAATATACATTTCACTACCCTGTTTCAGATTGTAACTATTTTTCTATGTAGGTAGGTACCATATGTTTGATTTAAAATAAAGTTATTTAGTTGTATACTTCATAGTAAGAGGTACATATACTGGATTCTAAAATTCTATACCTATAAAATAAATTCCAAGTTATTTTTGTCAGCCGGTTGAGAGCTCTCTTTTTTTTATTCATTTATTATTTAAGTAACTTTAATTATTATTATCATTACTAAAATCACATTATTTCAATATTTATGTTTATTATTTATTAATGAGGTTACTAAACCGATGACCACACAAATAAATTATTGTAGTTTAATATTGTACATCATATATAGGTACGTGGGCGCGCCAACCCTGAGCCAAACGCATAAAATGTGGGCGTGTCTAGACCCCGGGGTTTTGGCTCCTCTCCCCACGCAAGGCAACGCGGGTGTAAACGCACACAAACCTCAGTCCCGGTCGCTTCCGACACACAGCCATGGGTGTCGCCCCTGTGGCCCCACTGTCTCTACTCCAAACGGCACAAATACGTAGTTGCTTCCTTGGGCAGTGTACCTATTTGCATCATTGTAGATATTCAGTTGCTATCACTGCTGCGCCAGCGACTGCTAATGTCGCTCGAATGTGGGACGCTGCCAGTGTATAAGCATTATAGTTTTTAAAGGTGATGGCCAAAAATGTATGAACAAAAAACCCAGAATCAACAGGAATGAAATGTGTACCAATGGATTAATAATAAAATATACTAAAAGTTACCAAAGGGACAACCCTGAAATCGTTATAGTATAGGAGCTAAGAGTCAACGAAAATAAATACAAAAATTGGAGTTTTCGTTATGCTCTCGCTAAACATATTATTGTTGCTATTGCTTGTAATTTATAATATATATATTTATAAGGTTGTTGTGTCCTCAGCCGCGTCTCGCCAACCAGTAGATGTTGTAGTAAAACAAAAATGAATTTACTAAAAAAATAAATTTAAAATTTAATAAACTTTATACAAAAATTATTTACAGTATTATAGAACACTATAGGATACTTGCGTACCTGAGTGCGGTGGTGTTTCTACAGGTTAGGATTCGTGTAATTACAATTATTTTATACCTATGATTTAACATATTGCGTCGTTTCGCTACCTGATTGGCTTAATGTGTTTGGATAATTTGGTGTTTTGGCCAATCAGAAAACATTTGGTGTCATTCGAGAGTCCAAAGTATTTAGGCCGTGCGATGTCACGTGTACTGAGCCAGCATAAATATTATTTTTGAATAAAAATAAATGACAGTGAAACATGACCGGAAAATGTTGCGACATATTGGGGTCACCGATTTGGACTTTAGTATAAGCAGTTAATACCTTTATGTATGTACCATAGTTGATAATTATAAATAACACATTATAATAATAATTAAAACAAAATAATAAAATAATAAATAAAGATTATTTCCTAATTTTTAGTTCAATTTGCTTTTAAAGCGTGTTTTTTAGTTTTTTTAAACTATACCTAATTTATTTTTTCATTTTTAGTCTTAAAATGTTTTAAACTATGTTTCACCTAAATTTACATATATACATGTGTAACTCACAATTACCTATAAAACAATGAAGTAACATATAAAATTTCATATCCATGCTACTAACCACTGAGGAGTATCCTTATGAGCAGACAATTTGGCTTCAGCATCAATTTGTGGTAAAAATCATGGTTAACTATTAAAATGCAATGTACGTACGAAATTTCGTGTTCGTGCTATTAACTGTTGAGGAGTATCCTCACGAGGAGACAATCTTGGCTTCAGCATCAATTTGTGGTGAAAATCATGGTTAACTATCAAACTGCAACGTATATACAAAATTTTGTGTTTGTGCTATTAACTATTGAGTATCCGCATGAGAAAACAATCTTGGTTTCTGCATCAATTCGTGGTAAAAATCATGGTTAGCTATTGAAATGCAACGTATATACAAAATTTGGTGTGCGTGCTATTATTAACTGTTAAGTATCCTCATGAAGAGACACTCTTGACTTCAGCATCAATTCGTGGTAAAAATCAAAGTTAACTATCAAAATGCAACACATATACAAAATTTCGTGTTCGTGCTATTAACCATTGAGGAGTGTCATCATGAGGAGATAACCCTGGCTACAGCATCAGGTCATGTTTATAATTTTACTGTTTTGTCATCAAAGTTACATACGTCTTCCAAATTTCAGCCCGATAGCTACAGTGGAAGTGGGTCAAAATCAAGTTCAAAGAAGTTGGTTACATACAAGCAAACATACAAGTGAAGCTAATAAAAGCGTGTTAACAAAATGAGCACATAGCCAAATAATTATTGCGTTATATAGTAATCTTATTTATTAGTTATTTTAGCCGCCGCCCGTGCATAGTACTCAGGTAAACACTGGCCAGCGCGGATAATGCCTCTCTCTGTTTCTTATAGAATAAGGATTCCTTTATTTTGTACTTGGATGATTTCAACAATCTTGACGACATGTTTATGCGTTTATGTGTTGTTTACGTTTATCTATATCTATATATAAAATAAAGTTCCCCGCCGCGTCTGTCTGTCTGAACGCGATAAACTCAAAAACTACCGAACGGATGGGCATATTATTGACACCAAAGGACAGAGTGATTCAAGAGTAAGGTTTAAGTGTGTAATTTATTAATGTTTTATGGAAATTTGTTGAAATATGACGGTTACTGTTGAAGAAGTCGGAAAAAAATCAAGCCGGCTGGGAGCTTTCATCGAAAACGCTGGCTAATCCTTTTGAGATGTAATAAAATAATGTATGCAGGAATTGTGTCTCTTTTATAGGACTAAAGAAAAGTCCGCGATGGCATATGTCTATCTTTTATGGATAACTGACTATACCTACTTTTATATTTAAAAAAATGGTGTCAATGGTGAGGTAATTGGAAAGCAATTTATACGGATACTTTATTAATCCTTATCAAATTAAATACGTTATTTACCTTCAACATTTCATGTATATTATGATTGCCCTTTACACTATACAATTTAAATCAATATCTTAGGAGCTACGGCGAAATATAAATATCGCGCAACCAGCCGGGCGGCCATACGGGACGACGCGTAGTTAGGTTAGGTTATATGTATTTATTCTTTACTTTTTCAAATATTTATAGAATTGAAAATAAAATACATTAATAATACTCCAAGTAGGATGAATTTACGTTACTTTTGAATCTAATTAAGTCCAATCCACATGTTCGACGCAACAAACTGATAGGAAACTACGCAGAAAAAACACTACGGGTTATATGCTCTGTTACCCGTGCGAAGCCGGGACAGGTCGCTAGTTACGATATATAGATAAATATAATAACAACGTTAGACTAAGCCACAATAGAATGTAAACTCCGACTTTTGTACTTATTTTTTGTTGGCTCTTATCTCCAATACTACCTACTGATTTCAGAATTGCTACTTTTGTTGACGTCAAATGTGAATTAAAATTAATCCATTGATACACATTTCCTTTCTGTTGATTCTGGGTTTTTTTTGGTCATCATCTTTAGGAAACTACGTCAAAAAGCCTTCACGTATATTTGTTTCATAAATGAAGATTGTTTGTATCAGTAACCATACTTACCCGAAATGTACCCGTTTGGCTATTAAAACCACAGATTAATATCTATACCAGTAAGAAATTTATATAAATGACAATAATGTCCACGTGCAATCTCGATAAATGCCTGCACATGTGAAATGAATGGGTAATCCATCTCAAAATTCTTAATTAGATAGATAGTGCACGGCAAATTATAATCCCAGTCTGGTAGTCGTAGTGATATTCTAACCATATTTCTAGAGATGTGCACTGCTATGTTAGGCGGAATGTTAAATTTCAAGGCAAATTCAGAGTTAATTTTTTGATCTGATGAAAGTCCGATGCCAAGTGCAAAAATGTATAAATTTTTTGTGTGATGTCATTGCTTCAAACAAAATTTTAACCATTTAAAAACATATATTGTAGTTCAGCTCATGCAAAAAAAACCAATCTGATAATAAATATTTAAATAATAGTGATGCATGGGCATCGTAAAAGTTTTAAGAATCTATTATACAAAAAAAATATATAAGCCAGAGGTTTCTTGCCACCTCTGCTCTTTTTGGCCTTTTTGAACAGATAGGTTTGTCGTGTTTATAATAAACTTATATTGAATATTATAAAAATGTGATAACCTATACAATACAATAGAAATTGTATCTTCGACACATGGGAAAATTCGTAGGTGACAATACAACAAAAATATTAAATAAAAATTTATTATTATTGTTACGGACTATCGGTTCTGATATTGATGATGCACTAAAACACTGATTTTAGTTCACTTTACTTTATTATAATTCCAAATCACAAAATAATCCAAGAGCAAACCAAATCACAAAATAATCCAAGAGCAAACAATATCGAACACTAATTACACGGTTAAAGCACTCCGCACTTCGTAAATTATCGCGCTTGACTTACTTCCAAAAATCAACTACTCGACGCCTCCGACCATCGCCTTATATAGTTCTCTCTCTTCCACTAGTCACCGTCTCGAATATTCTATCTCTCGAAATTTATCAATTATATTTATTTCTCGACCGACCGTGAGAACGGAATTTTGGCGCCGGCGGCGCCTAGAAAATGAGCGTAGATTTTTCGAAATATCGCGACTATTCCTTTGAACAAAAAGCGCCTTTATTTTAAATTTGTGGAATTTAATTCTTAATCCAGACTTTTCGGTTTTATTGAATGTCTGTGGGAATTTTTCTCGTAAGTTCGATGACCTGTTTTCGTACTATTGTAGATAGGTGTCACGCTTTTTCTAGTGAGTTCGATAACCTGTCGTCGTGAGAGTTGATAGGCGTTACACTACCCCCTTCTTAGATTTGCTCGTCCCGAGCAATATTCGCGTCATATTATTTTTGTTTAATATAGTTAAATGTTAAAGATTTTTTTTTCCTTTCAGTCTGTTAATACTAGGTATATAGTATTTCTTGAATAAAATTGAAACTATATACAAGTAACTGGTTTTTTGGCAGTATGTACGCGTTTAAGTTGAATTTGATCAATAGACTGTACAATTCTTGCATTATATTTTCAACAACTTAACATTTTCTCACCGGTGTGTATGCGTCGTTTATGTCTCATTAAAGAATTCGAATGTGCAAATTTCGTGTTGCATATATCACAAGTGTATGGTTTCTTACCAGTATGTATGCGTTTATGTTGAATTAAAGTGCTAGACTGTGAAAATGTTGCATTACACGTTTCACACTTAAAAGGTTTCTCGCCAGTATGTATGCGTTTGTGTTGAATCAAATGCCTAGAGCGTGCAAATTTCAAATCACACACATCACAGACAAACGGTTTCTTACCGGTATGTATACTTTTGTGTTTAATTAAATAATTAGAGTGTGCAAATCTTATGTTACATATTTCACATGTATATTTGTTCTCACCAGTGTGCTTACGTTTGTGTCGAATCAAATGATTAGATTGTGCAAATTTTGCATCACACATGTCACAAGTAAATGGTTTTTCACCAGTGTGTATGCGTTTATGTCGAATTAAATGACTAGAGTGTGCAAAATTTGTATGACATGTTTTACAACTGAATGGTTTTTCGCCTGTATGTACGCGTTTATGTTGATTTAAACTGCTAGATTGTGCGAATTTCGCATCACACATTTCGCAACTAAAAGGTTTCTCACCGGTGTGTATACGTTTGTGTTGAACCAAATTACTAGAGCGTGCAAATTTCAAACCACATGTCTCACAACTAAACGGTCGATTTGCGGCATGTATGCATTTATGTTGAATGAAATCAAGAGACTGGGCAAATAGTGTATTACATATTTCGCATCTTAATGTTTGCTCATCAAGATTGCATTGATGGGTAATTAAACAACTAGCTTGTGCTAACGATGCATTACATTTGACACAGGTCAATGACTCTTGATTCTCAATGACGTTAGCATGTGTGCTTTTGCATTCAATTACATCACCAGATTGCATAAAGTTTGCATCACAATCATATTGTGTTTTAAGACTGGGCTGCTGTACCCCCAACTGAGGAGTGCTGCAGTCCAGCGTCTGCTGCGGCCCTTCCAACTCCAACTCCACTTTCACCTGCAATCAATACATTCATTATACTGTTGTTAATGTAAAAATTCTTGGAGATCGTAATATTGCACACCTCAGTGACGTGCAGCTCTAAGCCAAGTGGCACATATCGTGGTATGGCAGGCTCCTCATCTAGCTCCTGCTTGATAGCAGGTTCATCCTTGCTAAGCTGCCCATGCATGTCTACCTCCATCTGGTGAAACATTAAAACTCAAAATGGAGACTTAAAAATCTATGAAGAGATAGCATTGTTACATACTTATATGATAAATGCCTGATACAGCATAGTGGCTAAAATATTGTTTTTGCTTTTCACCATGCAAATGATGATAGTAATTTTGACTGTGAAAAGAACAATACACTAAATAAAAATGTGCAGGCCGCTACTAGTAGGTTGTTTGCGCCACTTATCACAGTAACTTTACGCTGCATTCCTTTCCCCTTCTCGTTTTATTTCCATGTATGTTACCTACCCTCAGCTCACTATAACATTATAAAATCAGCATCTTGTTGGACCCCGCTCGTGGAAGACGTACATTCTTTGTCGTCCGCTTTGTTCTCGAAAGTCAAATTAATTAATACACACTTAACACTAATTATTACGCATCCGCTTATTTCCTAAATATATATCGTCAAGTGTCACGGTGGCCACCAAAGTGGAGTGTGAAGGACGAGATCACGCAGGAGTACGGTGCTGTGACGTCAAAGGTGAGTCCTTTCTTTTCCGTTCCTGATTTGAGGTGTGCTGTTACTGTGATACCGATGGTATAAATTTGGGGAAAATTCAGGTAGCTGTAGACATATACATATAGACAGTGCATTTGGCGCCTACATTTTTTGGTCACTTCGTATCGGATTTATATTTTTTTTGTCGCACTACCTACTTGAATTTAGTTTGGAACCGCTATTGTTAAATAATTGGTTGGCGTTAATTAGTTTGATATTTGATAAAATGGCTACTCCCGCTTTTAGTTCTAGTGATAGGGAAAAGAGGATATTCGATCGTAATTTACAAAGATTACAGAATAAACTCAATACCTACTTTCAACGCGCTCAAACAATTCATGATTGTATTTCGCTATTAGATAAACAGCCTAGTTATTTAGATAAATTTATGGCAAATGCTTCTACTGTGGATTCGATACGCACTGGCTTTTTGGCGACATTAGACGAACGAAATGAATTTATGGCGTCTAATCCAGATTATTCCGATCCTAACTACGAATGTATGAACGCATTTGAAGAATTATATTCTGTAATTAAATACAAATATAATGAGTTGTTATCGCTTTCAGAAAATACGCATAAAAATAGTACTAGTACCGAGTGCAAAAATAGCTATAGACAAACTCCTAAACTACCGCGTTTGGAATTATCGTCCTTTGATGGTGATATACAGAATTGGCCTATTTTTTTTGAAACATTTCGCACAATTATTCATGAAAATAAAGAATTGACTGATGGCGAGAAAATCCAATATTTAGTTGGGAAGTTGACGGGCAAGGCCCAGACTATTTGTCAAGGGTTCATGCCAACCGCAGAAAATTACATTGTAATGTGGAACGCATTAGTAAATAAATACAACGATAAGCGTTTGCTGGCTGCTTCTTATTTCGACCAATTGTTAAATTTAAAATCCGTTGTGGAGTCTACTCCTGGTACCTTAGAAAATTTCATTGATAAATTTTCTTCCTTAATTTCGGCTTTGAAACAACTTAATATAGCTAATTTAGAAGAATTTATATTTATCCACATTGGTTCGAAGAAAATAGGAGTAGAAACAATAAAATTGTTTGAAATGTCACTTGCGGACGAAAATGTAATGCCTACCTCGTCTCAGTTTATAGAATTTATTCGCAGTCAGTCGCGAATAATGCAGCGTGCGCATAATACTTCGAAAAGTGCGCAGTTACCAAATCGCAACCTTAGTAATACCAATAGCTCGCCCGCGATTAAATCTATCGCATCGCGTACGAACAACAATCCTGTTGTTAAAACATTTGTAAATGTTCAGGAACAACATAAATGTTTATTCTGTTCTAAGGTCGATCATCATCAGTTATATCAATGTCCTAAATTCGCTTTGGTCTCTCCGCATGATCGTTATAATTTCGTAAAACAAAACCGCTTATGTATAAATTGTTTAAGTAGTAAACATCTCCTTCTTGGCTGCAAGTCGGAACCGAGATGTCGCACTTGTTCCCGCTCGCACCACTCGTTATTGCATTTCAAAAACAATAACGATATCTCACTCCCACCCGCTACCCCTCGTATAGCATCGCGAAACGCTTCCGTTATAACCAACGCCACTTTGTCTCCCGCCACCGCCTCGTCAGATAATGCACCGCTGTGCGCATGCGCGCTCGGTACAAATATAAATGACGCATCCAATCCAATGACGCGTGCAGGCGACCATTCCGGTACCGTGTTGCTGGGTACGGCGCAATGTAACGTGCTTGATGCGTCTGGCGTTATACATACAGTGCGCGTATTAGTAGATAGCGCTTCGCAGAAAGATTTAATTACTACCTCCTGTTGTAAATTATTAAATTTGCCGCTGTACCCAGCTCATACGAATCGCGTGGCTGGGGTAGGTGACGTCACCAATCCTATTGAAGGTACTACCTGTTTGACCATTCGCTCGCGCTACGATGACTCGATTAGATTTACAATACAACCACTTGTAGTGCATCGCATTACAAGCGAGTTACCCACCGCTTATATAGATACTTCTCGCTTGAATTATTTTAATAATATTCCGCTCGCCGATTGTAATTATTACAAACCCGCTGAAATAGATCTCATCCTTGGTTCGGATTTATTTGCTCGCATATTACGCCATAATGTAATTTCTCGAAGTATTGGTGAGCCCGTTGCTATAGAAACTCTGTTAGGCTATTTGATAGTAGGAGAGGCACCAATCGTCGCACCCGCTGCTTGTCTAACCCGCATTTTTTGTACTTACGATTCGGTTGAAAATTGCATGAATCGTTTTTTCGAATTAGAAGACGTACCGGACGCCTCGCCACTCACACCGGACGAAACTGACTGCGAATCTATTTATTCCAATTTGACCACTCGCGATTCGAGTGGTAGGTATATCGTGTCGTTGCCTTTCAAAGGCGATCCTTTAATTCTCGGTGACTCGACGCGAGCCGCTGAGCGTAGTTATTATTCATTGGAACGTAAATTAGGTGCTAACGCTTTGATAAAAAAGGAATACGATAGTGTATTCAAAGAATATTTACGCAAAGGATATTTAGTTCCGGTTAGGGATAATTTTGAGACATGTTCGACTTCTCAGTACGTTATACCGCATCACGCTGTCGTACGTTCCGACAAAACTACGACTAAACTACGTGTAGTTTTAGATGCCAGTATGCCAACCACATCTGGTCAGTCACTTAACGACCTTTTACATACTGGTAAAAATTTGCAAACTGATTTGTTCACAATTATATTAAATTTTAGATTGTTCCCTGTGGCTCTTAGTGCAGACATTCGTCAAATGTACTTGCAAATATTAGTCGATAACAAGTACCACCGCTATCAAAGACTATTGTATCGTTTTAATCGTGACGAACCGCTGCAATTGTTCGAAATGACTCGCGTACCTTTTGGCCTACGTTGCAGTCCCTACCTCGCGATTCGTACCGTTCGTCAATTAGCTTCTGACGAACGCGAGCGCTTCGCCATAGCCTCACGCGTCGCTGAGAGGGACATTTATATGGACGATCTAGCTTCTAGCTGTCTCTCCGAGGCCGACGCAATCGAACTTTCGAATCAATTGATAGGGTTGTTTCTTGCTGGGGGGTTCGAATTGGTCAAGTTTTCTAGTAACTCGCCCCAAGTTATGGCCAACATACCGCCTAGTAATCGCGTGTCTGAGGCCGTAGAGTTTAGCTCGGACGATTAATTTAAAATATTAGGATTGCATTGGCTCCCGGCCGATGACATATTTACTTTCACCGTTGATTCACAATGTCGCGCGTGCACGAAACGCAATATTTTGTCGACCATCGCTCGACTCTGGGACTTGATGGGTTTCGTTGCACCAGTTATACTAATGGCGAAATTAATACTTAAATCGCTTTGGGAAAGTAAGTTAGATTGGGACGACGTACCTCCTCAAGGTATGGTCTCGCTCTGGCGACAGTTCGAATTCGAACTGCCCCTACTTCAAAACGTGAAGCTATCACGTCACGTGGGCATCACGGTAAATTGTATTATTAGTATTTTAGGTTTCGCAGATGCATCCGAACGTGCATACGGTGGTGTCGTTTATATTCACGTTTTTTGTCCGTATGACAATAGTTATCGAGTAAATTTAGTATGCGCTAAATCTAGAGTAGCTCCTATACGCAATGTTTTTTTAGCGCGCTTAGAGCTTTGCGGTAACTTAATTCTCGCGAAATTACTGCGCACAGTCATCGACACTTATTCAGCACGCTGCACGATAGATAACGTGTACGCGTTTACTGATAGTACCGTGGCGTTAGCGTGGATACACTCTTCTCCGTCGCGCTGGCAGACATTCGTGGCCAATAGAGTTGCCGAAATTCACAATAAACTAGATCTTCGTAACTTTTATCATACCAGTGGTAAAGAGAACCCAGTTGATTGTTTATCACGTGGATTGACTCCAGCTCAGCTGCTTGACCATCCGCTATGGTTCAACGGCCCTCGCTTCGCTTATTCTCCTATCGCCGAGTGGCCCGTCACGCAGTTTGATCCAAATTCCGTGTCCGAGCCTCCCGAAAATAAAATCAAAGTAATGAAAATTACCACCGCGCGCCCTGAGTTGCCAATTTTGTACGAACTCGCTTCTCGTATTTCTTCTTGGCCTAAATTAGTCAGAATAGTTATGTATATATTAAAATTCATTAAAGTGCTTCCTCGTAAATTTGAAATTTTGCATATAGACATCGCTGAATTAGCTATCATAAAGGCCCTTCAATTATATTATTTTGCTGGTGAATTTCGCAATATTACGTCGAATAAAAAATTATCTCCCGCCTTTCGCAAATTGAAAGCTTTTGTACGTGATGGTATTTTTCGTGTAGGCGGTCGACTAGCAAACGCTGACTTGTGTTATGATAGTCGACATCCTATTCTTCTCCCGCGCCGCGATCACATTGTTAATCTTATTATAGATTATTTTCATTGTAAACACTTGCACGCTGGCCCGCAATTATTAATGTCGCTTATCCGACAAAAATATTGGATTTTGTCGGCTCGAAATATAGTTCGACAACGTGTGCAAAAATGCATCGTTTGTTTTCGCGTCAATCCAAAATCTGAGTTTCCGCCCATGGCTGACTTGCCGCCCTGCCGTGTTCAAAAAGCCAAAGCTTTCTTTCACACCGGTGTCGACTACGCAGGCCCCTAGCCATTATTCCCTACAGACGTCGTGGTGTGCGCAGTGTAAAGGCATATATTTGTCTTTTTGTGTGCCTCATAACGAAGGCTGTGCACATCGAACTGGCTTCAGATCTAAGCACTGAATCGTTTCTCAATGCCTTGAAACGATTTTTGTCGCGTCGTGGTCCGGTAGGAATCATTTACTCAGACCGCGGTACAAATTTTATAGGTGCGAACTCGTATTTAGATAATTTGTATAACTTGATCGCCTCTGAAGAGTATATCGATAAATTTGCTAACGAATTGCGTAACAAACGAATAGAATTTAAGTTTAATCCCCCAAAAGCTCCGCATTTTGGAGGAATTTGGGAAAGTAATATTCGCAGTGTAAAAACGCATCTAAGTAAAGTAGTTGGCAATTTACTACTTACTTTCGAAGAAACTTCGACAGTACTCGCACAAATCGAGGCAATATTAAATTCGCGCCCTCTGTCTATTTTGAGCTCCGATCCTTCTGAGCCTCTCGCGTTAACCCCCGCTCACTTCTTGACTCTCACTCCGCTTACTTCGCTCCCCGCGCGTGATTTGTCAAATGAAAACGTTAACTTGCTTCGTAGAAAACGCGTTCTCGACCATTTAGTACAATCGTTTTGGAAACGTTGGAAGGTAGAGTACTTACATACTCTACAGACCCGTCAAAAATGGGTCAATTCTACTGAACCTGTGCAGAGGGGAACTATTGTTTTGCTTAAGTCCGACAATAGCGCTCCTCTGGACTGGCCTCTGGGTATAGTCGAAGATACCTTTCCTGGAAGAGACGGAATAGTTAGGGTCGTAAATGTACGCACGAAATCTGGTGTATATCGTAGACCCACAGTAAAGCTATGTCCGTTGCCTAATCAATAATTTTGCGTTTTATTAGATACAGTCCACTCACTTATTTATAGTTAAATAGTTTAGAATTAAACTTTGCTTATGTTGCAAAACCGCTCTAGCTTATAATAGATAGTTGTTTGTTATATTGGGTATTTTGGTTACGCTTAGGTAGATTAGTTGAACTCGTAGGTAGTCATTTGCTTATTTTCTCATTGAAGGACTAAAGTCCTGTCAAGCTGGGGGGATGTTTGCGCCACTTATCACAGTAACTTTACGCTGCATTCCTTTCCCCTTCTCGTTTTATTTCCATGTATGTTACCTACCCTCAGCTCACTATAACATTATAAAATCAGCATCTTGTTGGACCCCGTTCGTGGAAGACGTACATTCTTTGTCGTCCGCTTTGTTCTCGAAAGTCAAATTAATTAATACACACTTAACACTAATTATTACGCATCCGCTTATTTCCTAAATATATATCGTCAAGTGTCACGGTGGCCACCAAAGTGGAGTGTGAAGGACGAGATCACGCAGGAGTACGGTGCTGTGACGTCAAAGGTGAGTCCTTTCTTTTCCGTTCCTGATTTGAGGTGTGCTGTTACTGTGATACCGATGGTATAAATTTGGGGAAAATTCAGGTAGCTGTAGACATATATATATATAGCCAGTGCATTTGGCGCCTACATAGGTCTTATCCCAAATCAATGGGAGGCCTTTGTCCAGTAGTGGACTTCCTATGGCTGACATGATGATGATGCTGAAGTAAAAGCGTTAGTAATATTGGTACCTAGTCTAGCCATATATATTGCTATAAAAAAATATTTCTTTTTTTATTGCAATAACATTTATTAATTTTACAGTGTGTTAGTTTAATACATAAATAAAAAACAATTTAAAAAATAAAAAGCTTATTCAAAGTGGCCTCCATTGGCTGCAATACAGTCCTTTAAACGTTGAGGCCAGCTATCAATAGAAGCACGCACTCTTTCCATGGGAAAATTCTTCACTGCCAATTGTATGGATTGTTTTAGGGACTCCAAATAATCATGGCGTTTAGAGCAAGCCGTACTCTCTAAAACTGACCACAAACTATAATCCAGCGGATTAAGATCGGGACCAGACGACGGCCAGTCTTTAGCTCTGATGAAGTCGGGAACGTTCGTTTTCAACCAAGACTGCGTGGACCGAGCTTTATGACCCGGCGCCAAGTCTTGCTGGAAGGTCCATACTTGGTTATTGAACATGGTGTTGTTAAGGGGCTTAACTACCTTCTCAAGAATGGTATCTTGATACACTTGCGCCGATATTTTGATACCTTTTTCACAAAAATATGGCTCAGTCACTCCTTCATAGCTACCACCCCACCAAACCATCACTGATGTCGGATAATGCCCACGTTGCACTCTGTCGACTGATTGGGAAGCTTCCTTAGAGCTTTGAGCATAAATGCAGTAATTTTTTTTTTGTTAAAATGTTGCTCAATAAACAAAATTTTTCTGTGACCTCCTTTTGCGTACCGCTTCAGTAGTCGTTTCGATTTTACCTCCCTATTCTCTTTTTAAATTATCAGTTAAGAAATGACCAGTGCGCTTTTTAAAGGCTGCAAGTCCTAAGTCATCTTTTAAAATACGCGACACGGTTCTAGGTGCAATCTTCATCTCTCGAGATAAAATCTTTGGCTTTCAGGCACGATTTCGTCGAATTCTTCCTTATTGCTTTGATCACCTTTTTTGTACGAACACTACGTGGACGGCCAGACCTTTTTCTGTCACAAACAGAGGAGGTCTCATTGTACCTATTAATAGTTCGGTACACAAACCACATTCGACTAATACCAAGCATATGGAGAGTTTTAAAAATTTTATTTGGCTTCATACCTACTTTGTGTATTGCAATCACAGCGATTCGGTTCTCTTTATCACTCCACTCCATTTTAATATGCAAAATATTGTACAATGTATGGACGCCAAAATGAGAAAACACAATGAACAATCGTATAAAAATGTCAGATTCCCCATTCAAATGTAATATTTTTTAATTTTTAATTGTAACAGTATTTATGGCCAGACTGGGTATACCCAAAATAGGTATTTGCATTTGACTAAAAAAGAATTATCAAAGAATGCCTCGTGCCAGCTTTTCTTAAAACAATGAATGGCCCTTTTCTATAAACACAAGCTCAAATGGAAAGGAGACTAGCTGACACTAGGGGCATAGCTTTAGTGAACATGGTTGTGAGTAAAATAGTTGAATGGCTCACCATGGCCAAAGCGACATCCTCCAGAGGCTCTATTTTGATGTGGACTTCTGTATGCTTATCACACTGGAGGCCACCTTGGGGCGTGCTCACTTTCGCGTCGGACGACGGCGAGACATTTAAAGGGTCATTTTGGTATAGGTGCACTGACCATTCTCTCTTAGAAACATGTCCAGCTTCGAGTTCAAGTTCATTATTACTATTCTTTTCCATTTTGATAATAGGCATGATATTTTTCAGTATCGCCTGAGCAACATTCTTAAATAACTTAAATCTCCAGCCTGAAAAGATAGGTACATAGAATATGAGTTTTTTGTAAAGCACTACTTACTGGCAAAATAGGGTGAGAAAATAAAGGCAGGTGGAGGGACAGGGGCAGGTATGGTCTCGTAGAGTTTAATGTTTTGATAAAATCCTTTTTGAGGTTTAAAAAACATTAACTGCACAACAAGCAGTCGCCAAGCTGCTAGAGTTGGGGTTGGAAGTTCTCCCTAATCCGCCATACTCACCAGATCTTGCACCTACTGACTTTTACTTTTTTTCAAAATTTAGAAAACTTTTTTACGGGAAAAAAATTCAATTCGCGAGAGACAGTACAAAATGCCTTTGAAGAGTTTGTTGCTTCCCGTCCGGTTCATTTTTACAAGAACGTTATTAATAAACTGCCACTGCGTTGGCAAAGATACATGGATTGCACAAGTGATTACTTTGAATAACAGAAATAAAGATTTTTGAAAAAAAAAAAAAAAAAACTTTTATTTATTTCATACAAAACGGCAACTTCATAGGTTAAGACCTATATTTTACATCCAGACCCAGAACGAAATAAACATGTTTTTGCAAACAAATATTTGTCCCGGGCGGGACTTGAACCCCCGGCGACCCTTGGCTCTGCATTTAGGGTCTCTAACCACTCAGCCAATCGGTCAGTCAGAACTATAGGTAAATGTATAATTGTTATTTAATACCTAGGTACGTACAATGATAAAAGTTAGAGAGCAGGAGCCACTGACACTTAAAGTCAGATTATCGCGCATTTGAAATACAAGGTAAATTTTTTTATTCTAAATTTAACAACGTCCCCATACTACTCATGATTTATTTACATGGTGCTGTAATGCATTAAAACGCAATATTTTTAAAATTGTTTTGGAATTAGGTATGTACTATGATAAAAGTTAGAGAGCAGGAGCCACTGACACTTAAAGTCAGATTATCGCGCATTTGAAAAATTTATATGTAAGTTGATAGATGGCCCACAGTTAATAATTATACAAACAAAATCAGCTTGGTTTAATAAGCTGAAATTGCGTGAAATAAAAGTTATCACTACAAAAACGCAAAAATATTTGTCTGTTATCACAGATTTTGTTTGTACCCGTAATGAGCTTGTAAACAGAAAAAAATTATTGATGTTTTATATTTTTTTCGTGTACCTATGTCATCTTACAACTTAAATTTTTGTCTAAGAAAGTGCACCTCTACAGCTTAAAATGGCTTCTCACAATAAATAATTAAAATTTCACCAACGAGACTTGTAAGGACCATTTTGTGATGTCAGATGTGCCTGCCTTCTACGCTGTCTGCCTCGCTCGGCTAAAACTGGTATTGAAATTTGAAACAATCTCATTCTGAGTGCTTTGCTGGGTGTATGTGTATGAGGACAGACAGATAACTTCCCAAAAATAAATTCATTGGCACTGGCCAGTTATTGTGCCAAAATTTTTTTTTTAATATTTCCATGAAACGCAAGATTTGAATGTCAGAAAATCTTGTAACCACAATCACAGACCCACACATTCCACAATATTACTACCCAGGACTCATATTTTACTGATTAATTATACTTATTATAATAAACTCAGTATAGCTGCGCGGGTAATCACTGTAAGTTATTATAGCAGTATTTTCTATGGGAAAAGTTTAAGTTGATGCACTTGGACTGCCATAAAATTATAAAATAAATTCCTACCCTTTACTTTTACAAGCTAATTGTTAACTATAGTATGGAGTATGGACTTACATATTTTTGCGAATCTGCGATGACGTGACTTTCAGTATCACCGGCTCCTGATCTATTACATATATTATTTACCTCAAAATTGTTTATTGTCAGTTAACTGTTAGATTTTAATTTATAAAAAACAGTACCAAACATCGATAATTTATTATTCATTTTATTAACATTTGCTCAGAAACTATAAAGATCGGTAATTTTAGTGAATGTGATTAGCGTTATGATTTTACCATTAAATCATGACTGGATCTGAGGTTGCAGTAATAGATGAATTACAATGAAGCCCCTTCACTTAATTTTCATAATTATTAAACACATTCTCATTTACTCTAACTAACCATTTAGGTATTAATAATAAAATCAAAAAATTGTAAATCCCACAGTAAATCTACCCCAGAACAATTGTCTCTGAGCACACCACAGAGTACTTTGTTTTGGAGCACACCCACAGATTAGCACACCTAAGCACAGACAACAAAGTACACTGTGATAGAAATAACGATAAGTGATAACGAATTTAAGCATGTTGCTTAAAAAAATAGCAGGCTATTTAAAACGCTTAAAAAACGCAAAAAGCTTTTTATTTTTTTTAATGCCTAGATGCATCATTGAGTAAATAATAATATAGTCGTCAGCAGAATATAACGCCATCTACTTTCTTAATAAGGTACAAATTTTTATCATTTTGACTATTAACGACTTTAGTGCAAAAGCTTGCAGATGGCGTGCCGATTAACTAAGCTGATAACACAATCTTTGTCACCAAAGTTAAAGCTTATAATAAAATATGCTTAAATATAAACGTTATAAAGGCTTTTTTGTAAGCGTGCTTTATTAAAAGCTTTTCGTTTAAGCGTCCATCTCGATATAACACACATAACAGCTTATAACGAAATATGCTTATTATCATAAACGTTATAAATGCTTGTTTTTAGCATGGAACTATTATGTACTACGTACAACTGGAAGGAGCTCTCTCTAACATTAGCGTGGTCATACGTAAACTGGTGATTAAAAAAAAAAGTGCGAAAGGGAAGTAACCGGGTGCCTAACTATCTCTTTCTACACCACTTCTGTGTGGCTAGCATAAAATATACCACTACACTGGGAAAAGTGCTATGGTGAATTTTGATTTTATTATGAGGGAACCGAGGAATAAAAAACTATGCGTCATGATAATTACGATACAGGATCTATAATTTCCGCTGATGCATTATGTTTTCCTCTTCACATTTCTCGTTTTTATTATGGAGGTCATCCATTGCTCGACTATTGATAAACACTTTTTTTTAGGGTAGGTAATTCACTAATTAGGCCAATGCCTATAAAGGTTACATAACAGCATTGCGAAGCAATGCCATGATTGCTCACATCGCGTTCTAATATCACTTTTTAAAATATTTTGACTTAATTCAATGGGACTTTATACACGTTTGGCCTTTAATATTTCTGAAAGTTCTGAATCGATTTTGATAATTTTTGTGTTTAGTCACTATGTTATAACTTAGGGTAGATACTGTGAAAGAATTATCGAAATCAGTTCTTTTAATTTAAAGCTGTAGCAAATCAAAAAAGTCGATTCTTTGTTTTATCGGAGTTTTTACTAAACAACTTTATTTCTGTTTTCTTTTGCAGTTTTATTTCTATCTATTTTCTTTTCTTTTTAAACATTATTTAGGTACCGTAATTCAGCTTTATTTGGGTATCCGTTAACGCAAAGTTATAGTAGCCTTGACTAAGCAAGAATTAATAATAAATGAAAAAGAAACGTACCTAAAAAGCATCAACGCAGGATGACAAGCTATTAGCAAAATATTAATATAACACAGGTCTACAAAATTTTTTTTTTCGCATTTTGATTTGATAATATCATCTACTGTTAATGTTTTTTAGTGTGTTGAAACCGAAAATGAGGTCAATTTTTCTCCATAACGTAGGTACAGATTTTGTTCAATCTCGAGTAAGTACAGTAATTATTACAATAAAAGATAACAAAATCAGCTGGTAACTTTGATTTATTTTCATCTTGTTTACAATATCAAATACATATTACATACATATATTATATATATTACATAAATACATAGTACATATTTCCGCTTGTCAGAATAAACGATGACTCATACTTAATCATTATTTTTATAAAAACTTTTTGTAACAATGAATATGTTTATTAGATCGTTTTCGTGTAGGAGTGTAGTAAATTTGCCTATATTTCCAATATTTATGATGATAGACAAAAGACAGTGATGGCAAAAAAATCAAGAGCTTTCGGAGCATTGTAAGATACTAAATTTTCTAAAATCGGTTCGTAACTTTATCGGAAAATCGAAAACGGTGAAAAAATCGAAATTTTCCTATTGTCCGAAAAGACAAAAAGTTGATTGTTTCAAAAACGGAAGAATTAATATCGAAAAAATAAAAAACCTTCCGAGACTGGTAGATTGTCTACAAGTTTGAAAAATAAAATTTTAAAAACGGTCGAAAACCCTGACTTGAGCATGTGCCCTTTTCATTTAATGATTATCAGATTAGCTATCCTAGAAAGTAAGATTCGGCTTTATTTCAAGAAATTATAAAGGTTGACGAAAACACTAGCGTCAAAAAATGCAAGAGCTTGCGTGGCTAAGTATGGTAGCACATCGAAAATTGGTCCATAACTTTCTTTGAAAATTTTTTGTCGCACAATTTTGTTCAATTTCCTCCGATAATTGCGAGAAGAGCGAAATCTGTAGATTTTTTTCTAGGAAACTTATTTTTTTTAGACCTAAATTATTAATATATATTTATAGAAATAGATAGTAATACACTATTTTACACTCTATTTTTTGTGACTTCTGGTTTTTAATATATCTTGGTATGCGGATGATAATAGTATTTTTAAAGCTTGTTATGGTATATTTCATATTTGTTAAAATTTTTAATAATATTTAAAACGAAAGTCTTAATTTATGGTTTTATGCTGGCAACTGAAACGAGAATTTGGGGAATTTTGACATTTGTCAAAGTTGAAGTTTTTGACGTCATAATACTAAGGTGTCCATAATATTTAGATTAGTTAATAATAATACTTTGGTAGTTGCCTTTTGCCCTCTTTTGCCTATGATGTGGCCGAAATAATAGGTTGCTAGATATTTCAATGACTATGAAAGATGGAAACCTATGTATTGTTTTAAAGAGAAACGTTTTTCGTTAAAGTACGAAAATAATTTAGTTATAATATCTGACGTCATTCTAGTTACAGATCTGACACCATACGGGTAATGAATTTGACGTCATATATGCATTTGTGAGACTTGTGTGTGTGATTTCGATGGGGTATTGAATCTGTCCGTATCTCTGGTGCCAATCGAAAGGAAGGAGGCCATCATATTAATATTTGAGATCCTTAGGTCTCGCACCAACGTTGAATTTTGAGACATTTCGGCCCTAGAAATAATGTATCGGTACCTAGAGTCTTTTAAATCCATTTTATCCGCCGAATGATTGGGAATTTTTGAGATTGTTGGGTTTTTTCGGGAAAGAAAGGAGCTTGGTTGCCTGTACGAACTTATGTTTTCAAGTTCCCACGTGCGCTCAAGGCGGTGAAGTGCGACAATATATATGAGAAATATATTTCAAACATATATATCTGTAGAATCCTTGACCTTTTTAATAACGTGTTTAGGCTCATTGGGATCGTTTCAACGGATATTTTCTGAGTGATAGTTCTGAGAGCGCTTCGGCGTGCAAAAGTACCTACGCAACTTGTCGCGCTTGGATCTTTACTTCTGTGGGATTTAACTATTTTGTAAATAAAGGCGGTCAGCCATCCAATTATGAATCACATTCTAGGTAGCTTTATTTCTGTAATCAATAGGAGATTTGTTTTCAAAAGGGTATTATACATAAAGGGAGCATGCAGCTAATTTACTAAGGTGACTGAGATATCGATATTTGAAGCTTTGATTTTTAGAGTTACTAACTGATTCACAATTTATTTTGGAGGTGAGAAGCCTCTGTCGATTGATCATATTTTCTGCGGGTTGCCCGCTTTTAGTGACTAGCTCTCTTGAACTTCTGTTTGCTTGCTTCTACTTTTCTATCGAGGTGGATAGGAGTCGGGCTACTGCCGTTTGTTTTATTTTTTTTGTAAATTTGATGATTTAACAGTATTTCGTACAAATCCAACCAGTATTTTTGATGCTATCGCAAGTTGTACTACGCGGTGGCCACGCGAGACCTCATTTTCAGTGCTTACGTTCGTGTTTTATGATCCCTTATAAATATTAAAATTATTTGTTAATAATGAATGTAAATTGATTCCCATCATTCATGTATGTTTTTTTACTCTATAATTATACTGATGTATGTTTGTAGCATTTTAATTTGAAATCTGCTAAACCAATTTTGACAAATGTCCGAATCAAAGGTTCTAATTTACTAAATTACGAATAGGTTATTGACACGGACACACAGAAATCTTTATACTCATGTAAAAAAAGTTTACTTCAGTGTCACGGGTTAAGATAGGCTTAGAGAGTTTTGTTCGATGTTAGTCGAAAATTAAAAAGTTCCTGTTATGGTCTTATTTATCCTACGTAACTTTGTCACCCTAATCAGAATGAGACAATATGGCACCCACTAACGTCCTTGTAATTTTATCTTTTTAATTCGTTTTCAAGGTCAAATTTCTAGGACCTCGAAATTTCTTCGTAGAGCTCATTCCAGTTGTACGTAGTACATATTAGTTCCATGGTTTTTAGAAGCGTGCTATATTAAAAGCTTTTCGTTTAAGCGTGAATCTCTACTCTGTGATAGCCACAACCATAGCACCACTTAAATAAAACCCATATAAAACCATAGCACCATGGACGTAATATACCTACTACATAGGTTCAGGACTTTGCACTCTTGAATTTCTATAACACAAAAATGAAACCTTTGCGTTACGCATAAGGTTTACTTTAAATTATAAGCCGCAAGGAGGCAAAATGAGTTTGTAGTAGAGTCCCTTTGTCCCTTTCTAACTCTTGCCATTAGAAAAAAATTTCATCCAGTAGGTTCATTATCGATTTTTATATAAATGAACTAGCGGTCGTACCCGGCTTCACCCGGGTGGACTACAGAAGCGTTCCTCTTCCCATTTCACGTATTAGTACAATTCGCCTCAAACTTTATGGCGGATTAGTATACAACACTATATACGTGCTTGCGCAGATACAGTCATATACCTCCCCACGCTCCACTGCGTCCCGCTGCCCCTAAAACTGGTTAAATTAAAAATTAAAACTGCCATAAAGTTTGTTTGGAACTATAATTGTGATGAATAACGTATTTAGTTATACAAACACCTTCGCAAAACAATACAATTTTGCAACACTCGTCTCACTGGTACGGGAACGGGTGGAACGTTTCTAAAGTCCGCCTAGGCAAAGTCCCTAGTTATATACACAAATCTTTCTCGTTTATAGCTCTTTATGTTTGTTGGCGACGTTTTAAATAACTAGATTAGAAGATGTTATGTAATATCGTAGAACGCTTCGCGCATGCGCAGTACAGCCCCACCTCCGGCGCACGGTGGCGCTGAGGTGCGGGGAGAGTCGCCCCCCTCTTGCCGGCACATGCCCCTTCTCGCCCTAGTTACGAAGATTCGAGAACTTTCAAACGTTAATTACGTGAAATCTGTATAGTTATATATAAAATGATTATCAGTTTGTTAATATGTAAGGAAATATCTATCGAATTTAATAGTTTTCAGAGATTTTATGATTTTATGTTGGAAATTTCAAATGTATATAAAAGTGGTTTTTTAGCTGTTTCTAGGAGTTTTAAGGTTCATTTAGGATTATAGGGACCTTTAGGCATGTGTTAAACACATTTTTAGAAAAAGTGAAAATTTGTCAGATTTTGTTGAGATTCATTTTATATGAAATTTCCTTGAGTGACCGCTTCAAAGCGGTATAGTTTGAAACGTGTGAAAGATATGATAATGGTTTTTATATGACTATGACGAGCTCCGAATTACGATTAAAATGATGTAGAATACGTAGCCATAGGGTAGAGCGTTGTCTAGTTATAAGGGATTAAAGGGAGGAAAACCACGCGCTACGCACGAAACTTCACACGTTTCCTTTAATAACATAGGGATGCGATAACTTACAGGGAAGATATATGTATGTATAGATAGGTATGATTAAGACCTTTCTTTTGATATATAATACATTATTGTAAGTTATGTGCATATTGTAAATAAACGATGAAAATTGGGTGCGGCTCGATTACGTAACGCTCTCTATACAGTATTGCCGCGGTCAACGGACCTGGGCGTGATTTCCATACAAATCACCCCAACGCCGGCCATACTGCGCGGTTTGGCGCTGACGTCCGGGCTCACCCCACAGACCAGTGGGTAGAATCCGATGTGGCGCCAACCACAAAATACACTGACCACCAGGGCTCCCTCGCAAATCTCCGAGTTATCTATTGGAACCCTAGAGGTATCCATGGAAAGACCCAGGAGCTGCGTCAACTTGCCCAGGCCCAGGGTGTTCATATCATTCTCCTGGGCGAGACGAAACTCCGGCCACAGCAAGAGCTCCGCATCCCAAATTATTTTACGTATCGGCGTGACGAGACCTCGCCGCTGGGCGTCCCTTATCGCGGCACTGCCGTGCTGGTGAGGCGGGACGTCGCGCACACCATGTTAGGGCTGCCGCCGTTAGACTCTATCCGCTCAATAGGCGTGAGAGTAGGGACAGCGGGCGCGGAGCTCCGACTCTATGCTGCATACCGCCCTCCTGGGCCCACCTTCAACCCGAACGATGTCCACACCGTCTTCGATGGCTCCACGCCGGCAATCATGGCGGGCGACCTGAACGCCAAGCACACCGCTTGGGGTTCAAGAGTAGTCACGTCGGTCGGCCGGCGGTTGTACGAGGACGCTGAGGCATATGGTTACGAGGTGGTAGGACCTGACACCCCCACCCACGTGCCTAGTCAGCATAGTCATCGGGCTGACGTGCTGGACATCGTGCTCTGCCACCAGCTAACTTGCCCTGTCTACGTGGAGGTGCTGTATGACACGGACACACAGCACCTTCCCATATTGGTCACGCTGGGCCTAGCGGCGTACAGCACACCCGCGAGGCCGCCCAGAGTCAGGACCGACTGGAGCGCCTTCGCCCGGTCTCTCGAAGCACTGTCGCTCGGCTCGTCATTCTCCACGTCGGAGGAGGTGGAGTCGGCCGCGTGCCACCTCACGGATGCCATCACGGCCGCCTTGCGCGCGGCCAGCCACACTGTTGCGGCGCCAACGAGCAGACGCGACGAACTACCGGGCCGCCTAAAGGAGGCGCTCACTCGCAAGCGCAACCTACACAAACTCTGGGCGCGCACTCGCTGTCCGCGGGTCAAGCGTGACCTCAATCGTCTCGCCGAGGAGGTGTCGGTGGCTTTGCGGGCCTACCGCTCAGCCGCCTGGGAGACCACTATCGACCGGGCTGGCGACAGTTTGGCGGAGCTGCACCGCCTCAACCGATGCCTCACTCGTGCTCCAACGGCAGTGTGTCCGCTCCTTGATAGAGCTGGAACACGCTGCTATGCTGCCGAAGACAGGGCTGAGCTGCTGGCAGAGCATCTGCAGGGTCAGTTCACCCCCCACCCTGCTGCGACCACCTTGCCACCGTCGATCGCGGAGCACCGCGAGCGCGTGGTACACCGCGTACGGGAGTTTCTGTCGGCCCCATCCGCGCCGCTGGCCGGTGATGATTTCATCTCACCGGCCGAGCTGCGCAAGGCGATATTCCGCCTGCCCAAGCGGAAGGCGCCAGGAGTCGACGGGATGACCACCACGGCACTGGTACAGCTGCCGCGAAGGGCCTTGGTCGCGGTGACCCGGCTTTTCAATGGTGTACTTCGGACAGGTCACTTTCCTAATGCCTGGAAGGCTGGAAAAGTGATCGTGCTGCCTAAGCCAGGGAAGGATCCCCGGCATGCATCGAGCTACCGGCCCATCACGCTATTGTCCCACATAGCAAAGCTGTTCGAGCGATTGCTGCTGCGGAGGCTGCGCCCCTGCTTGCCTTTAAGGGACGAGCAGTTTGGCTTCCGCGCGCATCACTCCACGACGCTCCAGCTTACCAGAGTGCTGCACCTACTTGCGTCCGAGCAGAACCGCGGCCGGTGCACTGTCGGTGTCTTCCTCGATATCGAGAAGGCATTCGATCGTGTATGGCACCCCGGACTGCTCTTTAAACTGCTCGGAACAAATACCCCGCCGGCACTCGTGCGGGTGATAGCGTCGTTCCTGAGCGGCCGGAGCTTCCACGTGGCTGTCGAGGGTGCGGTGTCCTCGCATCGCCCTATCGTAGCCGGAGTACCCCAAGGCAGCTGTCTTTCGCCGCTGTTGTACGCGGTGTACACGGACGACATCCCCACCCTGAGCGGGCGGCTTGGGGATGGCGAGGATGACGTCACGCTTGCACTGTTCGCAGACGACAGCGCCTTCTTCGCCTCATCTCGTCGGGCGAACTTGGCTGCTGCAAAAATGCAGCGAGTACTCGACGCCTTGCCGGAGTGGCTGGACAAGTGGAGGATGGCCGTCAACGTCGGGAAGACGACCGCCCTGCTGACCGGCCAACAGCGCATCATGCCACCTAAACTGTCGCTGAGCGGACAGGACATCGAGTGGGCGCGTAGCATGCGCTACCTCGGGTGCGAGATTGATCGCGCGCTGCGCATGGGCGGGCAGGTGGAGCACGCCATCCGCCAAGCCCGCGCCGCGCGCGCACTCTTGCGCCCCGTACTAGCGTCGCGCTTACCGTTGCGCGCCAAGCTCGGCGTCAACAAGACGCACATCCGCTCGCGGCTGACGTACGCGGCACCGGCATGGTATGCGCTGTGTTCGGCAACATCGCGCCGCAGACTGCAGCAGCAACAAAACGTCGCCCTGCGTGTGATCGTGGGAGCTGGGCGGTACGTCAGAAATGACGTCATCGCTCGCGACCTGCGGATCCCGTCGGTGGAGGAGTTCGTACACCGTCTGGCGCGTCGCATGTTCGACCGCGCCGACAACAGCTCCTTCGCCCACCTACACAACATTGCTCCGCATCGCGAGCGGTCGCCGACCGGACGCCCGCTCCCACGTGAACTGTTGACGTCGCCCAGCGCATCGCGGGACGACGTGCCGCCTGCCCGACGAGATTAGGCGGACTACCCATCGACCGCTGGGGCCGTGTCCTCGGCGAGATGATGTCCGGGTACAGGGGTGACCCTACACCCGCACCTGCTCCCCCCTCTAGGGGATGTAGATGACCCGATGATGATGATACAAATCACCTCGGCGGCGGCGGGCAAGAAGAAGGAAGAAGAAGAAGAAGAAGAAAAAGAAGAAGAAGAAGAAGGAAAAGGAAGAAGGACTGGAACCCAGGGACCAGAGGACCTGAGCATTGGAACCAGCTCCTGAGGAGGCGGCCAGACCCAGTGAAGAGGAGAGCGGTACCGGATCTGCGGACGAAGACAGTGCCGTGTTAGGGTCGCGTTGGGGGTAGGCGAGCCGAGCACCCGTTTTCCTTTGTGTGAACCGGTGTTTCATTAACCCCTTCGCTGCCGCCTTAACCCTTTCCCTGCCACCGTCGGGGTCAAGAAGGTGTGCGTGGTGACTGCCGGGGTGAACCAAGCGGACGTCGGTCAAGAGGCGGAACTATCGCCCCCCCCCCCCCCGCGCGTCCGCTACCAGGGCAGGGATCCTTCAATCTCATGGTGGAACCCTGACCTGTCTTCAGGTCGGATCCATCCGCAACAATGTTACTGAAAACATTATGAAAGTCTATTGCGTTGTTTCTAAGTAAGAAGATTACGAACAGATGCAAACAGCGAATTTATTTTGTTGCGCTATAGTTTTAATATTTCGATAACTGCTTTAATATTAATTTAAATTGTATTGTGTAAAGAGCAATTATAATATGCATGAAATGCTAAAGATAACTAATGTACTTATTTTAATAAGGATTAATATCATGTTCAAAAAACATCTTCGCAAATAGTGCATTATGTAAATTTAAACTTGATTGGCATAAAAAAGTTTATAGAAAGTAAACCTTAAAAGACACACATATGCTTTCGCAGACTTTTGGTTAAGACTTTTAAAGGGGAACAATTTCGTAATATATGATTTTTACTTAACATCAACCACTTACGCAGCGCGCGCAACGGAAGCTCTCAAAAAAATTTTTTTTACCGTTTTTGCAACATTTTTCATTAATGCTTCGCTTCTATTGGTCGCAACATGATGTAATTATAGTCTATAGCCTTCTTTGGTAAATGGACTATGCAACACAAAAAGCATTTTTCAATTTGAACCAGTAGTTCCTGAGATTTATGCGTTCAAACAAATAAAGAAACAAACAAACTCTTCAGCTTTATAATATTAATAAGATATAGTAATATAGAATAATAGTAAATATTAGTATAGAGTATAGATACTCGTTTAATATCTATTTGCTGTGACTTCTGGTTTTTGATATGTCTTTGAGTTGATAATAATATTTTTGAAAGTTCTTACGTTACATTTTACAAATTAAAAAAAAATCAGTTATACTCAAAGAGGATATTTCAATTTTTGGTTTTATACTGGCAATTAAAACGAGATTTTGGGAAATTTTGACAAGTGTATTGTCAAAGTTGAAGTTTTTGACGTCATATTACTAAGGTGTCCATAATATTTTCTTAAGTTAGAAGGAATTCTTTATGAAAATTAAAAAAAATATAATGGGTTCAAAACTCCAGTTTTTTTGCAGTGCAAATTCAAAATGCTATGTTCAAAACAAAAATATTCTGATATAGTAACAAATATGTTTAAATTTATAAAATAGCATAGTACTTACGCACAAAAATACCAATGGAGCATCAGACGAAAAATCTAAAATGTCTAACTACATGAGTGCGAAGAGGAGTCAGCAGCAGAAATCAGTCCAGCGTAAGCAAATGTAGTGCAAATTGATTACGGTTGTTACATAATTATTTAGTACGCGATTCGTTTTATCATATTGATATCGTATGATGACGATGGATCAAAACGTTCACCGTCCCAAATGTGGCCTAAAACGCTATCACGTTAATACTGGCGTTAAAAAGTGTTACTTTTGGTTTTATTAGTTAGTAAGCTAAAATCAACTTGTCAATTGAAATTACTGGGTTTGTGGAAATTTCTGCAGCATTGGTTTTTTGGTTTAATGGTTTAAGTTTTTAATATATTCTTCATATCTCCATTAAAAATGGTTAAAAATTGCTGTATAAGATACTGCAGAAGAGAATCAATTCTTTTCATCAATTTTTTTCCAGGTAAATTCAAACATAGTTTAAAAAAAACTGGTCAGTAATTTATCTTACATTGTGGAATTTAAAGCAGTCCCGAGGAGAAAACAAAGAACAAGTTTTTGACAGGTTTCTAATAATAAATTGCGATTTGCTTGTAACATATAAAATAAAAATTCTAACGTCATTACGGAAACTGTATTCTCCCTTAGTTCAATGCAAGACAATAATAAATCCACCTTCCATATAAATAAAATCGTAGTGTCTGTCTGTCTGTTCCGGCTAATCTCTAAAACGGTTGATCCGTTTTTTTGAAACTTTGCAGAAATTAATAGGGCGTTATCAGAAGTGACACAGTCTACTTTTTATCACGAAACTACTTTTCCCACCAAACCAGTGTTTCTTATCTCTGAGTCCCGCACTAGCACTCAAGTGCAACACATTTTGGCCCTAGAAATACTGTTTGGGAAGCTTGAGTATTTTAAATTAGTTTTTATCTACCGGATAATTAAGAATTTTTGGGATTGTTGGTTTTTTTTTGGAAGGAAAAGCAGCTGGTCACCTGTACAAAGTTATATTATTAGGTTCCCACGTTCGCGTAAGGCAGTAAAGCTTGACAAAATTTATCTTCTGTGTAGCGTGTTTAGGCAGATTGGGATCCTTTTAACGAGATATTTCCTCAGTGATGGATCCTGGGAACCCGGGCGTGCAAAAATACGTAACTTGTCGTGTTTGGCTTCTTACTCATGTGGGACTTAAGTACTTGGTAGATAGAGGCATTCGGCCATCTAATTATTAATCACAATCTAGGTACCTTTATTTCTGTGATCAAATCGGAGATTTGTATTCAAAGCGGGATTATATATAAGGAGAGCCTGTTGCTAATTTATTAAGGTGATTAAGTGATCTTTGAAGCTTTGATTTTTAAAAGTTCTAACTGCTTCACAATTTATTTTGGGAGGTGATAATCCTCCGCCGACGGATCACATTTTAATACGGGTTGACGCTTTTAGTGACTAGCTTTCGTGAACTATGTTTTGAAAAATATAAAAAAGTTTCCTAATAATAAATAAAAGATAGCGTAGATACTGTATACAAAAACTTATGATGAACCAAAATCATAAGTTTAATCATAGTTATTGATTTCTGATTCTTTTCTGGATTACGCTCTTGACTTGACTTGATGCACTTTTTGATAACTGTCACGAAGTGGGTTATGGGGTGTTTGTCATTATAATGAACTAGCGACCTCCCGCAGCTTCACTTGCGTAGACTACACATTCCTGTTTTAGGTAGTATTAACATTCGAAATGGTTTATATGTAGGTACTTTCTGCTGAAACTAATATTGGTACACCCATTCAAACTTGCAATCTTCATTCTCCCCACTCCTTTAAGAAAACCGATACTCCCATACTTTTCACCTCCCGTTTCCCACCTTTAAAATGTGGAAATCCAAAAACCCTGAAACACGTCATTATTTATTTATGTTAAAATTTTTGTGTTTCTAACTTTAAAGAACAAAGACTCTCATACAAAGCCTTTCCATCCCTCCTTAAATTTTAAATTTCACTGTTCTAAATTTCGGCTTCCTAGACTTAGTAGTTTCGGCGTTATCTACGCTGATATATCAGTCAGGACAAACGACAGACAGCCACAAAAAGTAACTGATGTCACTCTTGACAACCTTCTCTCACTTCTGCAAGGTTTCATTAAAATCGGTTTTGGAGATTAGCTCGAATAGACACATAGACGTACAGAAAGACAGACGGACAAAAAGTAGCGTGTGTCACTTTTGACTACCTCCTTTTTATACCCGTAAGATTTCATTAAAGTCGGTTTAGCCGTTTTAGAGATTAGCTCGAATAGACAGATGGACGTACATACAGACATACAAAAAGTAGTGTATGCCATTTTTGACCACTTTCTTTCCACATCTGTGAAGTTCCTTAAAATCGGTTTAGCCGTTTTGGAGATTTGCTCGAATAGACAGACAGACAGATAGTATTATTTTATACATATAGCCTATAGCCTTTCTCAATAAACAGACTATCCAACACAAAAAGAGTTTTTCAATTCGAACCAGTAGTTCCTGAGATTTGCGCGTTCAAACAAACAAACAAACTATTTAGCTTTATAATATTAAGTATAGATAAGTATAGATTTCTTCATGAATAACATCACTTCTGTGATTTACTACTATTAGAGCTACTTCAAGGGAACTATAAATATTCTTACCGATGTCTAAATTAGGTAATTGAATTTTCATATATATATCTCATGATGTGTAAGTTTTCTCGATTACTACTGCTTCGCATTCTACTTATAGTACGCCAGTTATATTGGCCGATCGCTGTGACTGTCTTTCATGCCTGAAATTAATTAATTACCGGGCGAACACTGTCATAAGACAATGTCTCCCGGCGACTGCAAGCACAACCACAATTTGTAACTATTATAGAAATATCGGCTATTCTACCTTTAATATTCTTTCTTTAGTAAACTCTAATACTCTGTATTAACATAAGGATAAAACATATGAATTTATACTTAACGAGCGGGGACATCAACTATCATCCGCTTCACCACTGGCAATTGCCTGCTCAGTGTTCCATGGGAATTAGTTAACGAGAGGGGACATCTACTATCATCCGCTTCATCACTGTCAATTACCTGCTCAGTGACCTAATTACTTAACGAGCGGGGACATCTATTATCATCCGCTTCACCACTGCCAGTTACCTGCTCAGTGGTCCATGGAAATTAGGTCTACCTGATCTACCTAAGGTTAAGCGCCTATCCTTACGTATACTTGAAACAATGCATTAAATTCGATACGTCATTTCATAATTATCGACACGCGATCTTATAAGTAGCTTTAATTATACTTTCTATTCTATTCTATGTTAATAAAGAATGGGTCACCCTAGACGAACTTACTGGAACCAGATTAGGGACATACTAGAAAAGGGTCAAGTTCAGAGTACCCGGAGTATTCGGAGTGTCCGGAGAGCGTCTATGAGAAGAGTGATGAGTGTTGATGAAGCGAAAGAAGTATGCCAGGATCGCACTAAGTGGAAATCTGTGGTCTCTGCCTACCCCAATGGGAAGCAGGCGTGAGAATATGTATGTATGTATTTTTGTTAATAAAGAGTCATGTTGTTCAATTCGTAGACACGTGGCCCTATGTCGATGAACTCGTCACGCGGCTCGATAACCTTTAGGTATACTTCCACTTACGGAATATATTGTTTGCTCATGGATATTATACGAAGATACCATTAAAAAATTACTTAGATTTAAAAGCAAATGGAAGCATGTTATAAATTTAGGTTAATACTCATTCACTTATAGGTTACCCGCACGATATGCTCTCGTCTGTTCCCAAAAGTTTCACTTACCTTCATTTTGAGTCTCTTTTATATACCTTGATTTACTACCAATTCAACCAAAATTATATGAACTTTCTATACCACATTTATCGTACCTCATACCATAATTCACCTTCCTGTTTAGTGTCGCCAGAGTGTCCAATATCATATCTGATTGATTTCACGTTCACTTCGCGACTGTTCGTCGCGACAATAACTTTGTAATTAATTTTTGTTTTTGGTATGACTACGAAACCACGTGATTCAACACGCAAAATTGTTGTTATTAGGCAGTTTTTTAAGGTGTCGGCAATTTGATCTTAATTTAAATTTTTCTTTCCTTAATCTTTAAAAATCTTTCTTTACCTGCCAACTTTTTTATCACGCACATCCGCTATTTAGATATTTGTCACATTTTCTCGTTTGTTCGTTCTTTTTAAGTAAACTTGTTATTATAAAGCACTCGCAACAAAAGTCAAGATGAGAAAAGAAAAAAATTAAAATTAATTATTGTCACCCTAGAAAAAAAAAGAGACAAAGGGACTTGGACCTCGCTATTTCATCTCCTCTTTTCGCAAAGCCGAGTTCAAACGAGTGCACTATCCTGAACCTAGTATTACGTCCATGCATAGGTCATCGTGGTTCATAGCCATATCAATCAACAAAGGTAGATAATTGTCAAGTTTGTCAACCATCGTTGTATTTTCGTAAATAATTCTTCCATATTTCGATTCTAATAATTCTATTCTAGTCTGATTTGGTCTAATTTTTCTAGTCGATCGAGTCAAGTTCAGTTACATTCAGTCAGTTCAGTTGGTTCAGTTCTCTGGTTTGGTTCTTTCTGTGATCTTTCAGGTCAGGGTCTTCCAATTCCAGTTGGCGAAATTGCTTTAGGCAAACACCATTATTCAAAAAGAAGACTATTCCAGTTGATTGCAGTCAACTGTCCAATAACAATTTGCAGATTTTGCTAAATCTAAGTTGTGATGTTGAGTATGCAATGCGACGTGCGTGCATGCAACAAATGAACATATTTTGAATGAGCTGCAATTGGCTGATCATACAATTTTAACTAACTAGACGTATGACTGTGTACATCGTCGTGTTATGTGAGTGTATTCAGTGGTGATAAAAACTAGAAAAATTTAATAATACTTATTTTCTCTCTCGTCGATGAGACACATTGATTGTACTTATTGGCAGATAAATACTGAGAAATATGGTAAAAATAATATTTCTTCATCCAGACTTGGGTATCGGTGGCGCCGAAAGGCTAGTCATAGATGCTGCTTTGGCTTTTAAGAGTAAAGGCCATGAAGTTGCTTTTTATACAAATCACCATAATCCGGCCCATAGTTTCGCCGAGACTAAAGATGGTACATTCCCCGTTTCAGTTGTCGGTGATTGGATACCACGTTCAATATTTGGTCGTTTTAAAGCGGCTTGTGCCTATGTCCGCATGGTTTATGCAGCTGTATATTTAGCGTGGTACGTCATACCTGCTGAAGAACCAACCCTAATATTTTGTGATTTAATATCTTTATGTATTCCTTTTTTGAAAATGGCTAGAGGCCCATTCAGGATTGTATTTTACTGTCACCACCCTGATAAACTGTTAACGGCAGATGGTGGCTTTCTCAAGAAATTATATAGAGTGCCATTAAATTGGCTTGAGGAATTGACAACTGCGAAGGCTGACAAAGTATTGGTTAACAGCAAGTACACTGCTAGAGTCTACCAGGAGGCATTTCAGAGTATCAAAGAAGTTCCAGATATTTGTTATCCATCCATAAACACCGAATTCTTTAATAAAGCCCATCCTAAGCCCTTAAAAGAGGTAGTACCCGTAGGTACAGACAAGTTTATATTTCTGTCAATAAATAGGTATGAAAGAAAAAAGAATTTGAAATTAGCATTGCATGCTTTAGAACATTTGAAACATGCCATCAGTGAATCAGAATGGACTAGAGTGCACCTGATTCTTGCAGGTGGATTTGATCCTATAAACTTGGAGAACATGGAACACTATATTGAGCTCACCGATTTAGCAGCAGAATTAGATATCGATGACAAAGTTACATTTATGAAGTCACCGACAGATATTGAGAAGGTATCTCTGTTGAGTAATTGCAAAGTACTGATCTACACTCCTTCTAATGAACATTTTGGTATTGTTCCTCTTGAAGCTATGTACTTTGGGAAACCTGTCATCGCAGTTAATAGTGGTGGTCCAACTGAAACAATAGTTCATGATGTAACCGGCTTTTTATGCGAGCCTACGAGTGAATCATTCTGTAATGCAATGAAAAAGGTGATACTGAATCCAGAGTTAGGTGAAAAATTAGGTGAGGCGGGCAGAAAAAGATTTGACACAAAATTTTCGTTTGATGCATTTACTGAGCAATTGGATGGTATATTGACAAGAGAGAGACAGTTGATATCACAAGCAAGGGCTATCGATGATGACAAAAAACGAAAATAACATAAAGTTGACACTCTGACAATATATGATATTGTCTGAAGGTGGTCAAACTAGAGTTTCTCATTGTATTTGGTTTTTTTTATTCCTTTGTAATAATTATAAGTCAGAATATAGTATGTAAGAGTTATTTTATCAGGATTGAATCATTTATTTTTTATCACATTTGATTGACAATTGTTATATGTTTCCATTTAAGAATTGAATTAAATCAGTATGCTTATCACAACTATCTATGTGAAGTATTAAAGGTATTTTTATTATATTTTATCTATTAAGGGGACAAACAAAAGACAGAAGATTTGTTTCCATTTTGTACACCCAGTGGCACCATAAATCCAACTTGGAATAGAACTTAATGGTAACATGTACCAAAAACAATGTACCAAATCATTCTCATGTTATCATTGTGGTTGGGGGAATACTTGCAATCGTTCAACAACCCACCTGCCTCTTGTTAATGTGATCTGGCGTCACTGTACACTTGAGACAAACGATGTCCACTGGTGAGGGCGATTTCGGTCCCTGTATGGGTACAGTGATGTTATATTAACATACTGCAAAATTCCATAATTTTGACTTTGAGCAGATATTTACGATTTGCTTTTTTTTTTACATATTTACCATAAAATTCAAGTACCTAGTTGTAGCAGTTTAAAAATATAGATAATTAGAAATTTATCTGATTATACAGGGTGTTTGGTGCATCGTGTGCCAAATCGAATTTGATGACTGGAGGGGTCTTTGGCTACCTCTTCAGCCCCCATAAAAAAATCTTGCTCAAACGGATTTTTTTAGAATGATTTTAAATTGTTTTGGGTGAAAATTTATAAAAGTCTGCATTTAAATTTTAATAAAAAAAAAAGTTGTCAGGGGTTACTAAATTTTCTTTTTAATCTTTAATTTGTAACATATTACGCTTCTTTTGAAACTAAAATTACTCACCAGCGACATCTAGTTTTTTTTTTACAGCTCAGAAAAAATTTTTTTACTTAAAAAATAGGCTTGTACCTAAACTTTCCATTTTAATAAAAAAAAAACTAAAAGTAATCATGTTCTTCCAATTTTTTAAAAACATCTCTGGGCTATACCCTTTCTAATGGTGTGCAATATGCCATTAAAAGTAATCAGTAACATCACTAATTTTAAAATTTTCTAAACTTAGTCGTAATTTTCTAATATTCCACAGGTGAAATAAAAACAAGTTTTTAATAAAACTCACAAGCAAATAAGAATTTTAAATTTCGTAGGTTTCACTTGAAATAAAAAAAAAATGCATTTTGAACATTTATTTCGTAATTTTTACAAATCTAGCTCAAATTGTTCACCTCTTTTGCGAATGCAGGCACGACATCTTTCACGTATTTTTACAGTTGTAGTCCGAAGCCGCATTTCGTTCTTAATTGTATTAAAGGCCGCTTCTATGCGTTGTATTAGTACCTCTCTCGTTGGGACTTCTGTGGCGTATACTAGCTCTTTGGCACGTCCCCAGACATAATAGTCTAACGGATTAACTCCGTTTGTAAGTCTGGGGAACGTGGCGGCCATGCAATAGGCCCATCGCGCCCAATCCACGAATTGGGGGAACACATTGTCAAGGTATTCCCTCACAGTTAAACGCCAATGCGCGGGACAGCCGTCGTTTTGAAAGACTATGGGCACATCTTCATTAAACACGGGCACCTCGGCCAACAATTCCGGCAGATCATTTTGCAGGAATTCCAAATAATTATTGCCATTAATGTTATCAGGCAGGTAATGCGGTCCAATTACCTGACTCCCAATCACTCCCGACCAAACGTTCACACTAAATCGTCTTTGAAAAGATTTCTGTCTTTTGGCATGTGGGTTTTCCCGTTTCGGTGCCCAGTGGTGTAAATTGTGTAAGTTGAGAATTCCTTCTCTGGTAAATTTGGATTCGTCCGTCCACAGTATACTTTTAAAAAAATCAGGATTATCCACATCTGAGTGTAATAAAAACCGACAAAAGTGCACTCGTCTGGCAAAGTTTATTGGCAAAATTTATGCAAAAACTTGTTTTTATTTCACCTGTGGAATATTAGAAAATTACGACTAAGTTTAGAAAATTTTAAAATTAGTGATGTTACTGATTACTTTTAATGGCATATTGCACACCATTAGAAAGGGTATAGCCCAGAGATGTTTTTAAAAAATTGGAAGAACATGATTACTTTTAGTTTTTTTTTTATTAAAATGGAAAGTTTAGGTACAAGCCTATTTTTTTAAGTAAAAAATTTTTTTCTGAGCTGTAAAAAAAAAACTAGATGTCGCTGGTGAGTAATTTTAGTTTCAAAAGAAGCGTAATATGTTACAAATTAAAGATTAAAAAGAAAATTTAGTAACCCTTGACAACTTTTTTTTTTATTAAAATTTAAATGCAGACTTTTATAAATTTTCACCCAAAACAATTTAAAATCATTCTAAAAAAATCCGTTTGAGCAAGATTTTTTTATGGGAGCTGAAGAGGTAGCCAAAGACCCCTCCAGTCATCAAATTCGATTTGGCACACGATGCACCAAACACCCGGTATATATATTTAATTTCAAATTTGCACAATTCTAATAAATATATAGTTATATCTAGCATAATCCTTATGTGAACTCCTTTGACTCTATTATTTCTACTGTTCATGATGGTGAAATTAATATGGCGATGTAATTTCGTGTGATAAGACTATTATTTTAATTTCATCACTTGGTCTTGGAACCACGGGGAAAAAATTCCTATGGACTCAGTTCAATTCCTATGGACTCAATTCAATTCCTATGGGTCAATTCAATGTGACTGTGTATGTCCGAAATGCTGCTTATGTATATTAATAAAATTGTAGTGTCTGTCTGTTCCCGCTAATCTTCGAAACGGCTGAACCGATTTTAATGAAACTTTGCAGACGTGCAGAGGGCATTATCGGGGGTGACATAGGCTACTTTTTGTCTGTCTGTTCGAGCTGATCTCTGAAACGGCTGAACTGATTTCAATGAAACTTGGCAGACGTGCAGAGGGCATTATCGAGGGTGACATACAACACTTTTTGTGTATCTGTCTGTCTGTCCGTCCGTCTGTTCTAACTGATCTCTGGGCTAAACTAATTTCAATGAAACTTTCAAAGATGTGCTTAGAAGATTGTCAGGAGTGACATACTTTACTTTTTGTTTGTCTGTCTGGCCTATCTGTTTGAGCTAAACTCTAAAATATTTAAACCAATTTTAATGAAACTTCGCAGATGTGAAAAGACAGGTGTGAGGAGTGACATATGCTACTTTTTGTTTGTCTGTCTGTCCATATGTATGTTTGAGCAAAACTTTTAAAGATTTTAATGAAACTAGGCACACATTAGAAAAGGTTGTCATGAGTGATATAAGTAACTTTTTGTCTGTGTGGTTGTTTGTCTGTCTTTTTGTTCTGGCTAATCTCCAAAACGATTAAATCATTTCTATGAATCTTCACAGACATAACAAGGAGGTTATCAGGAATGACATAAGTTGGTTTTTGTCTGTGTGTTTGTCTGTTTGTTAGGGGTAATTGTCAAAACAGCTGATCCGATTTTACTGAACTTTTGCAAACATAAAGAGGGCATTGTCAGGAGTGAAAAGCATTCTTTTTATATACATATAGAAAATTGTAGTGTCTGTTGGTCTGTCTGTCTGTTCCGGTTAATCTCCAAAACGGCTGACTGATATGGGACCGACTTGTGGGATAGCTATTCTTCATGCTAAAATGGCTTATATGAAATTAGGTATACAGATTTCTTAGGTAGTTAAGTTTCAGAATGTTCTAAAAAGTGTTACAATGTTCTGGGGCGTCGCGTTCCTTTAACTGTCCCGGTACAACTGTGTAGTCCACGCGAGCGAAGCCGCGGGCGGAAAGCTAGTCTTAAAATAAACCAGTGCATGTTCACATTTACCAAGCTTCCTGGTGAAAGTACATTTTTTTTTGTTTATGGTCATTTCGGTCTTACACCAGGAAAAATCAACATACACAACTTATGTAATGGTGAGGAGCAATACGGTGCAGAGTGACAAGGCACTCCGGAGCAATTTGATCAAGAAAAGAACATTACATTTGTATATTTGCCATTTCATTCCAGAAAGTGAGAGGCTGGGGATCTGTGACACAGGTTTCCCTAGTACGGACGCCAGTCTCTCACAAAAATATGTACTTACCTGTTGTATATCTTGTAGATTAAGCACGTATTGTTAAAACCTGTACTTTTGTGAGAGAAAATGAATTGAATTGAATATAGACTCCTTTTGATCAATTTCATATTCAGCCAAGATGGTTTGATGGTTGATCAATTTTAAACTAGAATTTTCATTGCTGAACAACCACTGGAAATTGTTAACATTCACATCTCTGAATTGGTATTTTTAAGATTCACAAAATCATTTTTGTGTATGTTAAAGGTGCATTAGTCTATGCCCGAACATAATAAAATATTTCTGTCATACACCAACGAAATTGGTGATTGTCAACAGACATTGGTGTATCTTAATATTCTCCAACATTGTACATCCACAGTAACATATCCATTGTATTTTCTAACTGCAAACACAATATTTACTGTTTTATATTTGGTTTGTAAATACATTGAAATAATTGTATTACACTACACTACATTTATTGTGATTTTCTGTTATACAAAGGTGATATATTTGATTATGATTGGGAAAGAAATTAAGGTTGCTTTGTTGAATTTCCGCTAAGTAGGTATACACTTAAATTTAATATGCAATGTCAAAAATGTATATATATATATAGATCATTATATATATATATATATAATGATCTATAACGGCACTTGCATATTTCAGAAATCACTTGTATATTGAAATTTAAAAATTATAAAATCTCCTTAGAATATTGCCAAAAGTAGTGGATTTCTGTTAACTATTATCTTATAAAGTAAGCTGAAACCATATTGCACTATAAAGTCGGTGGGAATAAGAATTTGTGATAACATTAATAAATCACAACGTTCACTGATAAATAATATTTTATTGAATACACCTATGGCCTTAAAAATTTATGATCATAATGAAACAAAAATGATTATCACAAAAGAATAAATTTATAATTTATCAACATTTTCATAAGCAGGCTCCAATTTTTCAGTTGGTAGGGGGTCCATTAGTTCAAACTGCAGGTCATACTGTTGATCCAGCCCTAAATAGCTGTCACTAAATATATACAGTGTGTAGATAATGCGGCCTGAAACAATGACAATGTATGAACATACACTACAATGCAATGCTATCAGCGTGTCGAGTGGTTGGAGTACTTGACTGTTGAACTAAAGATCGCGTGTTCGATTTCCGCCCGGGACAAATATTTGTGTGCACGAAACATGTATATTTGTCCCATGGCCGGTTGTAAAATATTTTAAAATATCTAAGTATATTTGGTGTTCGGCTAAACTTAGTCCAGACTTATCGGGCATGTATTGTACAGCTTACTAAACAAAAATAAAAAAAAATGTAACTTTAAACATGTTTCACTCGGTAATGGTTAGTTTGTGCTATCTGCTCACTTGATACTTTTTGTTTAGTTCGGTTAGCTCTACATACTATAAGTTAAGAGTATGTTCAACCGAACACCCCATATATAATATACCGCGTTTGGCTTAACGTAGTTCCACTTTAAACATGATACTCTTGGTAACCGTTAGTTTGCGCCACCTGCTCACTTTTTAGATGAGCTATTTGAACCTTTCGGTTACAAACGAAAGATTGAATGTTGTGTATATATAAAAAAAAAAATATTGAAAATTGTGCCAGAACTTTATGTCATGGGGTAGTTTACAACTTGACAAAGTGACTGGATGAGAAGTTATTCACTTGTATTGGTTATTTCAGTTGTATTAATCTTTTTTTTCTCTTCTCTATATTTTTTTCGTACCAGCAGATTTTTTCAGCATCTGACAATTTTTAATATTATGATCTTTGGTGAAATGAATGGAATAGGTACGTATTTTTTCATAATATGACGCTACAGAATTATCAAATTACCGTAGCGATATACGGACGACTGACGATCGCATCAGTCAGCGACCGCCGCGGTCGGATACCCCTCCCCGCTGAACCTTATGAGTAGTAATTATGTTCGACTCCTAGTTATAATTTAGTGATAATTCTTTCGGGAACAATATTTTACTGTGAAAACTTTTTAGGGTTTCGTACCTTAAGAGGAAAAATTGAACCCTTATAGGATCCCTTATAGAATATAAAGAATGCATGAAGGTATCAATTTGAAATGAATAGGTCTATGGTCTACAGTCTCTTAAAGCTGTAAAAAAATAAGTTTCTAAATGAAACCAATAAAAAAAAAATAGGACATTAATGCCGCATATTTTGACATTCACAAGAAAATTAAAACCTATAAAGTACTTCCTGTCGACCTGGAATAATTGGAATTTAGCAATACAGCACAAGTAAAGAAATAAATCTGCAAAATTATTATTTTGAAACTTTTTGCATCTCAGTGTGAACAATCTGTCTTTGATATCGTTTATGTAAATCTATTCACCTCACTTACACAAAAATAATAATAATAAAAAATAAATAATAAAACTAATCCAATAATCCACCCCTCGTCGCCCCCGACGCAAATGTGCCCATGACGCTCATCGCATTGCCGCGCTGAATTGCAATGGCGATTCTTTGCACCAGGAAGGAACCGGAACGGGGGTCGAGTCCCCTTTCTTTTAGACGACGGCCTATGCTCGCGACGAAACGTTTGGCTTCAATCCCCCAACAGCCAGCATCTTCCACCGCAAGAGGGACGAATAAGTATTTGCTGGAGGCAAATTCACCCTTCTCCCACGGCACCAAAGTCATACCATTTTGAAACTATGTCACTTAAAAAAATATATTTAAAAAGATGCGTTTAACTGTCATTCTAGCTTTGAGTAACGATAAACACGTCAATACACTTTTGAACTGTATGGAACTTTAAGGACGCAGTCCGCCTTGCATGTGGTCGCTTTTTTCCTTTCAAAATGGTGTCTAGATAATACCTAATGCCTATAAAGAATTGCAGTTTTGAAGACTAGACACATCTAACAACTACAGAAGTTCATGTATGTCGTGTAGAAATACTTGGTAGTTGGTACTTCGATACAAAAATAAAATAGTATAATTAAAAATAATGGGCAATTAGTTTTTCTAGAATTAACGTAATAGCCCATTTGTCTAGATATTTAGATGGTCGTTAGTTCTGATTTTGATGGGCACAGGTAATTAAAGTTTGTGTTAAAAAATATGGTGCTGCCATAAATGTTGGCTTGACTTCTGAGCACATCCATTAAAACAAATTATTATTCAAACAAGGAAATAAACTTTGACAGCACAGCTTGCACAGTTCTAATACACCTACATAAGCGAAACAAAGTCATTCCCATCAGCTTTTACAATAATTATAATAAACAATTATAATTAATTATCTAGCATATTATAATTACAATTTATAATATCTAACATCTTTATGATAGTCAGGGTATTTGAGATATCCAAGTAGGGACCGTCGGCTGAGGCCGTTTTTCCAAAGTATCGTATCGCGCCTGATGACAATACGGCAGATTTGAATAGCCTATTTAATTAAATGTGGCCATATTTCTATCCGTATAAGAAAATTTACAAAGTTATGCCCATTTCCAAAATGCAGCGTGAAGTATCGAAAAAAAAAAAATCACGTTGAATTTCCACTCGTGGTAGTCGGTGGCGGCTATGAGACTAGTAATAAAAATAATATATACGTACTAGCGACCGCCCCCAGCTTTGTTCATATGGTTTACGCTTGTGTATTAGCATTTATTAAGGACTATTTAACAATTTCACAAGAACACTGAAACATTTCATTTTTAATTTCCAACCAAAAGCTTAAATACCAAATTGAAATAATTTATTCCCTTGAGGGTTAAATTTCTATAATTGCTGAAACAGGGCTTTCTCTATTTTTTATCTTTACAGTTTCGATTCAGGGGATGAGAGTCGGAGGATAAGAAATAATCGTCTTACAAGGTTTTATTTTTTTACTATTAATAATTTTTACAATGTTACTTTATAAACAAAGAGAAAGACGAACATATTTAATAAGGGCTTTTCAAATCTATTATATCATGCCATTAGAAGCGATACGATACGTCAGAAAAAAGGCCTCGGCCGACTGTCTAATACATAATAATAGTACGCATCATTGATTTTATACGACGACCGCTTAGCCTAGTGGGTAGCGACCCTGCCTACGAAGCTGGGGGTCCCGGGTTCGAATCCCAGGTCTGGTCAATATTTATATGAGTATTGATACTGGTACCGGGTCTTGGTTGTTATATGCATGTGGTGTCTTCGCTTGGTACCCGAAACACAAGCTAATGCTTAGTTTGGGGCCTAGACGTCGTGATGTGTACGTTATTATTATTATACGAAACAAGCTGGAATTTGATCATTTACGAAATAACTTGTACCGAGTTTACAAATAAATATCTTTTATAAATTTACTACTTATAAAAATTTATTTATTTAGTGTGTTTTGAATTTCTTGTTAATTTTGTTCACGGACGACACTTTATTATTACATACCTGTAAAAGAAGGTGTGTAGAACGTGATCTGTTGCGTAGAATTGTTTTTAACGGTGATCCTTTTTAGGGCCAATAATTCAGCATGTTCCGTGTTCCCGAGCGTAAGGAACCAGCCTTCGTTCTTTCCTCGTGGGAAACGTGGACACATAACATTGTTCGGATTACCTCCTCGTCGAGTAGTATTCAGTACTATAGTATATTCCTGGTGAATAAAGTGGGCGTTAATGCAGAATTCAAGAAGAACAGACAGTCTACTCTAATGAAAATTGAAGCTAAAGTGGAGACTCTATTATCCGGATCGTCAACCGCGCTCAACACATTTCACATTTACCGGATTATTGACGCGTCGGTCGGCGGGCTGTATCAATAACTAAATAATTTAAATGATATTTTGAGAGATTTGTTTAGTATTTAAAATGATAAAATGATTACTTAACACATAAACCTAAAATGTCTACTTTTTTTCTAACAAATTCGTCTTGGTTAATCGAGTTTCTACTAATCTATATTGCTATTAGAAATACATCTCAGATACTGCTGTACCAATCGCCTTATGTATTGTCTAACGTATCAATTATTTAATGACTATTTTATCTACTGTTAATTACTATTTATAGTTTCTAGCTGATTCATTACATCACTGCCATCTATAGTTACAAGCCGTGCTATTGAAATATGGCAACATTGCGTGTAGTCCGAGCCTTGGTAACAGACAGGCTATTAGTTGGCGCTTTTTCCATTTCAACATTATGTAAACAGAGACATTCATTGAAAATAGTAAGTCAATGTTAAAAACTACTTGTTGCATCGTGTTTATTCGTAATTAGCAAGGTAAGTTGATAGTTTCACCATAATCGTTTCACGACACAATCTTGACATGTTTTGGTGGAAATCACAGTAAGTTTTTCTAATTTTTCCAGTAGGGTCGAGGGTATGGAGTCTGAAGGATCCCGGAGAACTGTACTTATACCTGTCATGGTCACTTTAGCCGCATGCTAGCCACCAGCAGGTCCGGCGCGATTGATTACGTAGTACCCAGGGAGAGGAAGCAACTTCAAGGGAACGGTACATCCCAGTAGCAGTAGAAAATTATAAAATGAAAGTAGCTCGTAAGATATAGTAGCCTGTGATACATGCACAAAACCATAATAACACTAATCGAAATGAGATATAATAAACATTCATTCACGACCGCTTAGTCTAGTGGGTAGAGACCCTGCCTACGAAGCTGGATGTCCCGGGTTCGAATTCTAGGTCGGGTCAGTATTTATATGATTAATATTGATACTGGTACCGGGTCTTGGTTGTTATACGTATGTGGTGTCTTCGCTTGGCACCTAAAATACAAGCTAATGCTTAGTTTGGGGCCTAGACGTTGTTGTGATGTACACATATATTTTATTATTCTATTCTGTTCATAAAATCCATTTATTACACGCGAACGAAGTCGCGACATGGGCTAGTATCATATAATAGGTACTCTTTCATATTTAGTTATCACACACACACGCGCACGCACGCACGCACGCACGCACGCACACACACACACACACACACATACACACACACACACACACACACACACACACACACACACATTTACCTATCCTTAACAATAAAAAAAATATAGTTAACCTGATCAGCATGAAGAGGTAACCATTCGTCTCTATGCTGCGGTTGCTTTACTCTTCTGTCTGTTTCTCCATTTGAATCAAACCAAACTCCACGAACACTGATCTTTATGTCCAACGTCGGAAGGTCGCAAATCGCCTGCAAGTCAATTAAAATACATGATTGCGTACATTGCTAATAAAATGCAACTTCACACTGCCAAAACCACTGACAAATGATAGGTATGTAAACACATAATAATAAATTTGTTATGACAGCTTAATATTCCTAACCAAGACTGTCATGAGATAAAAGTTAAACGAAATTGCTTGTTTACGAAAATTATAATAACTTGTTAATTTTGTTAATATTAGTTAATTAACTTGACTTATAATGTAATTAACAAAATTATAATTCCCTTTTTTTATAGAATAATATTTATAAAATTTTACATCAATAGTGATTAATGTTATTTTAATAAAAATAAAAGTTACCACAACTTAATTTAAGTTAATTTTTGTGTTTATTTATTGCCATAAATGGGAAATATTTTACTGTGTTAATTTTTTTTGAGTTTTAATTTTTTTTTAATAACATAATATTGTTTGTATAATGTGTAAATATGAACAAGTAATATTTGCTATTATTGAACATAATTTGATTATTGTACCTAAGGAAATATAAAATTCACTCATATCTTGAAACGGTTACGGTATAGAATTAAGCTGCCATAATAATTATTGTTTGTATAAAACTTCTCTAATCACACAACAAAATCGCGCTCATGTGCAGCAATGTTTAAAAAAAGACACCACTTGCTCTTCATAATCGCCTATTGGCCTTAGGTTATTCTTTAAGTACAGTTACAATAAAACTTTATGCAGGATCAGAAAGTAGGCACAAGTCGCGTCGCAACAAGTTTAAGTGTCAGCAGGATGCAGTGGAGCGACAGGTACATGATTGTACCTGCACAAACCAGCATTAACTTGTATTCAGATCCGCCATAAAGTTTGACACGATCTGTAATAGCTTAATTATGTACCCTATGTATCAGACAGTAAGACTAAAACACGCGATATTCAACTGAACTACTATGGTACGCAACGAAGTGTGGAAAGGGTCAACACATATAGCAACACTATATCAGTCCTAATAGGGGAAATAGAGGATCAGAGTTATCGACAACGTTTTCGATCATTTTTCCTTATTAAAATTAATATTGTGCGGACCCCTAATACTTAACCTCTTCACTACACATTAACCATATTTGGTCAGATTGAAGGTCACGACCCATTTAATTAACAGAGACAATTGGTTGATAATGATTGATGACTAGTTAAAAGGTTGATTTAACTGTGGTTCCAATAAGGCAGCGTAAGCGTAGTGTGTGTTCTGGTGTCAACTTTTTATTAATCCTACTTCTATGCTAAATATATACTTACAGTATATATCTGATCTATTTGATTCTCTTCAAACTCCTTTCGTAGATATTTGGCTAGTAGCTCGTAGTTTCTCATGCAGGCTACCTTTATTCCGTTCAGCATCATACAAGGTTTTTGATTGTCTTTAGCCATTTGCGAGAATAGATATAAGTGATGAGATTCAACGTGGGGCAATGTAGTTAACGGAGAATCCATGGGCCAACGAGCTTGTACTATTGATTGCATAACTTGCTGACAGTACAAAGATACTGATAGCCAGCCGTTCTCCGACGCCGTGTCGATCATAGCCTGTAGAAGAAAAAAAGTATTCATTAATTTTTCAGGGCACCTCAAAAGGAATTCTTATAGAATTACTTCATTGTCTGTCTGTCGGCCAAGACTCTTTTTCTCAGAAACGCGTGGAGGTATCAATTTGAAATTAATATCAAATACCGTTTCTTGGAGATGTAAAAAAAAGCTTCTAAATCAATGCATTAAATAAAAAATGGCCATTTATGCCCATTATTTTGACACTCCCAAATAAATGAAAACCTATAGGGATAATTTACCAATTAAAATTTTTTTTGGTAAATACATAACCCAGATAAGTATATTATGTAGCTTGGTACGGAACACTCGGTGGGTGATTGTGACTCGCAATTGAACGTTTTTTTTTTAATTATAAAAGCCACTGTGTTGTATCGTCCTCTCCAATACATAGAGCTAAAATTATGTTCATTGTGTGCCAAGAACACTTTGAAATAAACAGTACCGTTGTTCAATAGAACTAGTCTATAGGCATGTCTACTGTCTAGTACATAAACAATACAAGAAAATTAATAAGTGGCTGTGTTAAAGACTATCCAAAGACAGGTTAGTCCGAAAGTAGAGAGATACTTTAGTTTGATATAAAACTACATGTGCCCGCGACTTCGTCTGCTGGACTCAGATCTATCTCAGCCGGTTATAAAACTCAACTAGACACTGTCTATTCGTTAGTATCATTAAACAATTACGTAAAAATATTACTCAGAATAAAGCATCGTATTTTTATAGTTATTAGATTTTGAATCTAATGAGTGGCCTTCACGTGATGCGCGTACAAATAATAATAATATCTAGGACATCCCACACAGTGCTATCTAGTCCTAAAATAAGCAAGTATTATGCTTGTATTATGGGGCACTAGACAACTGATATACATACTTAAATATTCTTTTTTATAATATATACATATATAGATACTTTTACACCTAGACACGGAACAAATACACATGTTCATACACATATATATTTGTCTCGGGCGGGAATCGAAACTGCGACCCTCGGATCCGCAGTTATGGTCTCTAACCATTCGGCCACACGGTCAGTCAACAATAAACGAATGAACAAACAAACCAATAAACAGACAAAATTGTTTTCTTATGTTCTAATACTTATTTCTTGCATCTCCTAGTAATTTTTTTTTTTGCAAAAATCGTTCATGTAAAGATGCGGAGAGTCTACTATTACCTTATATGTATAGAATAGATGTACAATTTACCTGTACAATTCTAATGGTTTGGTCGAGAACTGACTTGGTGTCAGTTAGGTAGTCGGTGTTCGGTAACGGTACACGCGTGAGATGAGCTTGCAGCAGCAGCAGCGCTTTCACATTAGAAGAATCCAAAGATAGAGGATCGACAGGCAGTCGGCATTGCTGCGATAGTTCGCTGTAAATAAAAACTACGTTATTTCCTATTTATACTAGAAACGAAACGTTTGCTTTCTTGTTCGATTTTAGATTAAAAAATGGGTAAGTTACTCCAGTTATAGGTTTCTGGTGGGTAAAAAAGATTACGCGAAGTTACTTGTAGCAGTTGAAGGCTACAAGCTTTCTAGTGGAAACTATTAAATTGCAGGTTTGCTCTAAGGTGGCAAGAGAGATTTGTGTCCCGAGTAGATTCCACACCTACACCCAATCTCATAACTAAAAATAAAAAAAACAATTTCCCTATCAATCTTGCTAAAGCATTTCATTTTGACAAGCACACACATCTTGATTTAGATATTAATAAAAGAACTTTCAAATAGACTATTCTTCTCCTTCTTCAAGTGTTTCTCCTTGACAGGAGATTAACGATCATCAATTTGATTTTCGATTTGGATACTGCGGCACGAAACAGCGATTCGGTGCTTTGACCAAACTATTCTCTCAGATTCTTCAACCAGGATGTCTTCCTTCTGCCAGGGGGCCTTTAGACTATAGACTAGACTTTAGAAATATACTATTATAAGACACATATGAGAGTGAAAAACAACAAAAACCTTGAAAAAATCGAATATTAAAGACGTTTGAGCTCCATAAATAAATAGCTAAATAAATAATATTCAATAAACTAAAAACGTTGTGATATAAATATGTTACCCATTGAGAACGTCTTCATTGTGTCTGACAGGTAGAGTGGCAAATTCTTCACAGTTTGCCAAAATTCTCAACAAGTCGTCAAACTTATGGTTTGCATGTAGATTCTCCGAAAAATGTCTCATTGTCTTATGCGATAAATAATAATATGACGCGATACGACCCCTCCAAGTGCAGTTAATACTTCGTTCATCCTGTGAATAATACAAAATATAAAAATTATCTTGTCTTGAAATATCGCAGAGACATATATACAATCTCCTGCGGCTTAAAATAGGATTGAATCTTTTTCTATAATCCTCAACGGATCTTCAAATTAGCTATTGACAACAATATGAAACAAAATAATATCGAAAGGCTCTTAGTACGAGTATGCGTTGGAAGAAAATTGATATTCCCTGGTGAGCCTTTAATGATCCAGGTTCAAGTGAACTGATTGTTTGAATAGACTGGTTATGCTCCGATATAAGTCAAACTCGAATAGTGAAATAAACTATAAATTTGCCAACCACTAAATATACTACAATGTTTCAGAAAAATGTTTGCCATTGGAAATACTCGGGTATGTTCGGAGGACAAGATATTCCAACGAAAATCGCTCATGCAAATATAAACTCCCGGAAAATGTGCGATTTTCGATGTAACCATCTTGTTATGTAAATATAGACAAATATTTCTGTGGTTGAAGGTATTCCTCAGTTATTTGTATAGAGATATTTTATTTTATTTTACTTTGTTCGGAAAATAAAAATAATTACAGCTAAAGACCATTTAAATGTTTCCACATATCGCAACTAAAAATACTCTTTGCTTACATACATCGATTTAACCTGTTAACTAGTCATCAATCATTATCAATCAATTGTCTCTGTCGATCAAATTGCTCGTGACGTCGGATCTAACCCAAATGGTTTTAAGGAACCTAGGTTTAAGCATGGAGTGAAAAACAGTACGGATATACAAGGGTACCGCTCAAGTCGTGCATAAACTTAGGAAGGCAAGAGGCGCGAGCGGGGTGAGTCAAAGCTAAACTAAATGGCTGCGCGGCCCGCCCTCTCTCTTTCGCTACAGCGCGTCGTTCTCACCCGCGCCTTTTGCCTTCCTAAGACGATGCACGACTTGAGTGGTATCCCTGTAGTTATCACATAATATATCAACGTCGTTTTCGTGCACCGCCCCTTATCAAGTAGAGATGCGCGATTGCGAGATAGCACGCTTTTCGAAATATTGCTTGCCGAATGACTTTTACTAACTATTGTTTCGATTTCTTAACAAGATGTTCAAACAATTGAAACAATTCATTCGAATGCCACCGAGCATCCGAATCTTAATGATCTAAATGCTGAGCCAACACGCCCCACCCACATCTAGCGGTGTTAAGTCGTCCGCCCGCCATGCATTCAATAAAGTTTAGTTTGTAAATAATTCATTCACGTATGTGTTTGAAATATTTCGAATGGCTTTAACAATCGAAACAATGTATACGAACCTCTCACAATCGCGCATCTCTATTATGAAGCAAACATGAAATAAATTCGGCTAGATCAAGCTGTTTTCAAAGGTAATTTGTTGTAATCTAATTTGTATATCAAATGAAACTATATTTCTTTTTCTTCTTCTTAAATGTCGTTTTCCGCACAAAGCAATTGCGTCAGTGGCAAGTTACTATTACTTTATGTTGCTTTATGTGACGGTAAACGCTAAAACTAAACACGTGATATCGGTTCTGACGTTGAAAACTACTTTAATTTGAAAATAATAAAAAAGGCAACGTCGCACTCTTATGGAGTTTGTTCAAAATGCCGTTAGAAGCTACGACGCACCAAGTACGTCATTTCATAAAAAAAAGTTCAAAACAATATTCAGTAGATTGATATTGACACTTGTATTTTACTTCGCTGCATACATAGTTTAATTTTGGCAGTTGCTGACAGCATTTATTTTAATCTCAAATCGAAAACCTCTTTGTATTGTTGAACTTTTAAATACGTAAACAAAGTGATATATAGCTAAATATAAATTATGATGAATGGTTTATGATCCAAATTATTTTGTTTTGCAATGTTTAATCTTCTTTAGACAAAAAGAAAAAAAAAATTCTATATTAGTTACCTCTTCAATCACAACACAGTTCGCGTTCATTAACGCGTCTATCGATGTTTGTACTAAATTTGACAAATAATAGTTGACATCTTGCGGTTCCAAACTTTCCAAGTTATAATATGAAGGGTTTTTCAATAACCTTCTAAAGAAATAAGTCCAAGTGAGGTAGTCCAATATGTCTTGCTTCGTTTGTACGGTGCCTATTAAATGAACGGTGATATTAATAATTATTGAATGAATAATATGAAACGATTGAATACTGATTAACCATCATCATCATCAGCCCGTGTCCCTCCACTGTAGGATATAGGCCTCCCCCAAGGCTCGCCACCACACACGGTCCTCCGCCTTTCGCATCCAACTTAATGGTGCTTAATACTGCTTAATGGAAAATATTTAAAACATGTTGGCAAAGAACTATAATGAAAATTATTATTTATTTCCCAAATAATGGATCATGCCCGCCAACACTTTTCAGTACTTTCATACTTGTTCATGAAGTTGATAAAATTATGCATAAAAATTGTAATGTTTTTCTCTTTGGTATAAAATTTTAGGGTATTACAACAAAATAATGTCAATTAAAAAAGTTAAATATCGAATCGATTCGTCCATGATCGTTCGATACTCGATGATAAATCCATTGAGTATCGAGCAGTACTGAGCTCATGGATTAAATGTTGTACTGGTAAAAACTGTCGATCGATATCGGCTGATTTGATTTTTCTAAGGATCGATAGCATCGATCAACGTCGATCGTTTGGGTGTGATAGCACCTTTACGCTTCGATCGTGCTTGCGTATTCTGTGCTGCGTGTGGAATATCTCAACCTGATCAGTCGGAAAATAGGTGATTCAAATTTCATTATTTTAAAATTCGCTATGTAGACAAATAAAATAGTGGAATAGGTGTCTTTTTACAAAATTTTTACAATTTTATGCGATCTACCGGCAACTATCTCTGCGTTGATGTGATCAGCCATGACTTCGAGTAAACTTGACTCCACCGGGAACGGTTCATATAAGAATTTCTTGTAAAAGTTCTTCTTTTGATCGTGAACCAATACCACAGCAACACCTTCATTGTCATACTGAAAACAAATTTTTTTTTTTAAATTTTCTGTACTGTACATAATGTGGTTTATTTTTATTTAAGTCAAAGAATATGTTTGATGTATCTGTACACCACGAAACATATTAAAACAGTCAATTTTAAAATGCGATTTTTTCGAAAATAAAGAAGTGAGTTTGTTTACCATAGATTTAGTTTATAATATGCGAGTTTTTATATTCCCGCATTTGGATGAAAGGCGGTAATTAGTTATATATTGTCCACTGTGCTGTATAAAAGATGTGTTTTAAAATGGTTAAATAACAATGAATGTAGAATTTTCAGATTGTAGTACCTAACACAAAAACAAATTCCTTTGTTTATGATCCTACAGTGAACTGTTTTAAGTATTGTGTGCACAAATAGAGCTGTAATTATATATAATATAAAAGAGAGTTGCATTTATGAATAATTTCCACTATAAAGTTATTAAATTCTTAATAGCATTAATGAAATCTACGCCATCTGGTGGTGTGATTGAAAATATATTTATGGACATGGCCGAAACTTGTCAATTAAAGGTGTACAGTATAAAGTTGGATTTCCCTGCGGTAGCTACACGGTGCGGGAGAGGCGATTAAGCGCTGTCGGTCTACTGGTCGGATATACATCGCGGAGCCACCCTTCCGCATTGTGTAAGTACTTTTAAACAAATATTATCGCAAATTATTTATAAAACCAACCTGTGGTCTGCCAGCACGACCCATCATTTGTAATACATCTGTGATTGGCATGTCAACATACCTCTTCTGTTTACCATCAAAGTACTCCGTACCTTTGATGACCACCAAATGTGCGGGGAAGTTGACACCCCACGCCAATGTTGCTGTGCAAATTAATACCTGAAAACAATATTAAGGATAATATTAAACATCACCAGATGGCGCATGCCGCATTTGTTAAAAATTATCGTTGTCTACGTTCACTGTCATGTTATTTTTTGTTACGCGCGGAACAAACTTTATGCTTTTAATTTTGGCAATCGTACTGGGGTCATCGGTCAGTACAAAAATTTTCAATGGTTTTGATTGACAATATTTGACAGTTCCTGACCATAATTCTCATTAGCGCGGCCTAGTAGTGAACTCAAGCGAAGGAGTTTTTTCAAAATGGCGCATGTAGAATGTCGTAGTTCCATGTGGCATTTTGAAAAAACTCCATATTAACCGTACTACGATGCCTGTTTTTATTATTTTTCAATAAAAATAGTATAACTCTCATACACTAGACATTGGCAGAATTAACATATGTTAGAACGCCATTAACCAGAAGAAGAAGAATACTATCAGACAAATTTTGGAGTATCATATACACTTGACATTGGCGAAATCTATAAGGAAACGATATTAACCCAAGAAATTGAACTCAAGCGTGATAGCCACTACTGAATCAAGATATACCATGTTCTACGTCACCGCAATTTCGTTCTGTAAAATGTAACATATTTTGGAGCAATAATTTTTGATTCTTCCAAATATAAAAGCATTTTGAATTGATAGTTTTTCTCGCTTTCCCTAATTTTTGTAAATTATAAACATCTTTTTGCCGCAATAATGTCTTACACTTCATTTTCATAGAAAATGAGCATCCCGAATTTAACTCGCGGCTCTGTGGCACGTAAAATGCATAGTACTTTAAGTGTAAATACACGATAACATAGTTGTCATCTTCGGGCGGTGATGGACCCGCGTTGAGAAATTTTAATTTTGGGCAGTTTAGTATGCTTAGAACCACTTTGGCGAGTGAACGGTTCATCAGAACTCGTGCGTAAAAAACAGACTAATCAAAAACATAATCAAAATCCTCTTTCATTTTGTTGAGATGAGCAATCAGTGAAAAACGCCTGTAAAAGAAACTGTATCACATAATGTTACCAGCTGCAAAATAACTAATTATCACATATTCAATTAAAATTATTTATTAATAATACCTGTATCTTCTGGTTTATGAACAACTCTTCAACCGTGTTTCTGTCTCTTTCGTGCAGACCAGCGTGATGGATGCCGATGCCGAAAGCTAACGTCAGTTTTAGGTTCGATTCTCTGATATTCGATAGGATCTGTTCCATTTCAGATTCTTGCATGTGAAGCCATTGTTTGGGATTATCTTCCGCAGCCAGGTATGCGATCAAGTCCAAAGCCGTGAGTCTGTTGTATGAGAACCATAATAATATAAAGTGGTTATTATACCGTTTTTACCATAACAATATAAAGGAGTAAGACAGACTGGCCGAGTGGTTAGAGACCCTGACTGCGGAGCCAAGGATCGCGGGTTCGATTCCCCCCCGGTACAAATATTTGTGTGCATGAATATGTCTATTTGTTCCGTGTCTGCGTGTAATATATTTGTATATGTATATATTATAAAGAATATTCAAGTATGTATATCAGTTATCTAGTAATACAGGCAAGCACAACACTTGCTTAATTTGGGACTAGTGGCGCTGATGGTGCTGTGTAGCATGTCCCAGATATTACTATAAAGTAGTAAAGATATCACTTTAGGTTTTTAACTAGATAAATGTGAACAAATCATAAAACAGGTACTTTATTATACACAATTCTTCTCAGTCATTGGAAAAATGGCTCGTAGTTCTGGAAATTCGGGATGCTTTAAGTAAGTCAAAACCACCCATAAAATAATTTTAAAATACTGCAATCTGTTCTGGTTTGTATTCATTTATTTATGTATTTAAGTGAACAGAGTAGGTAAGCATAGTAAATATTTTTTTAGTAGAAACTTATGTTTTTCGAAAATAAGTTAAAAAGTAAGGGTTGCACAGGGTGATAAAATATAAAAACTCCCATGAAAAATATAATAAAATTGTATTTCAAGCGTTTTAAACTCAGCTATAAACAATTTGACTTTATACATTTAATGACTAGTTTTATAAGAAAAAAAAAAGAAAATGTGTATATAAAACAAGACTTTTTTTGCCTAAGAACCAGCTAACCCAAGCCAATAAAACTAGCTAGCAATTAAAAAAACATGTTGAAATCGGTTTATCCGTTTGGGAGCTACAATGCCGTAAACACACAGACAAAAGCTTCAAATTTATGACACCCTTTATTTGCTTCGGGGGTTAAACCTATTAATGTAGAATGTGAAAAGAAATTATCAAATAAAATAGAAATGTTCAAACAGTTGAAGGTTTTTGTAAAAAAGAAAGCGGTAGCTTATCGACCTATATTCTTAATAAAGATATTATTTGACATACATTGTATTGTTACTAACCTTGTTTGCCTTCTACTGGACACAAAAACAAGCGCCGGCGCACACGGCGAGTGAGTTTTAATGGCTTGGAATGTAGGCTTGTTCATTGTCATCATACGAGGGCAGTAATGTCGGCCGGCGTGACCCGATATATGGACCTAGATAATATTAAGAATATCAAGTCTATATTTTTAAACAATAGCGTTGCGTGTATATATGAATATTCTATTATATGAATCAACCGCATAGTCGGGGCTTTTTTTTGTAAATATTTTTTTTAGCTTATTTGCATATTTTCCGATATATGATGGATTTAAACGAAAAATACGTATACTCGTGTTCAATCAACTTATTTCAAAAGACACGTATTTTTCCTAAATAATATTATGTTACACATTTGAATGTTTATAAATTATGTCAAAAACTGATAACTTAATGTGTTGACGAGAAATCGACTCAATAATTAACTACAAATAGATAATTTTATTAAATACACAAACTATTATTACAATTATTTATAAATAATAAAAACATACGAAAAACCAATGTAATAGTTTTTTTTTTTAAATTTTTTTGTAGAGTATTGTATTCGCCGCTGTACAATATTCACTACAAAAATTCTAATATCACATAAAATACTTTTATAGGTATTAAGTTTGCTTTTTTATTAGATAAGTCACCAAAAACTTCGATCACTTTTAAATAAGATCGAAATACATAATGAAATTCCCAGACAAAAACATTTCACAATAGAAATCTAGTTTAAACTGTACAGATAGATTAGGAAGACAGTACCTACACGATTATTATTAATACTATCCACGTCATGTGACAAATGAAAATATTGTATTTATCAAGGATATATATAAATAGGATTCATATGATAACAAACATTTTGATGGAATGAATGAAAGCAGCTTAGGATCCCTCATTAATTTATTCTCATTTTTGTATACTGCTCCATCATCTGGCCCCGGTCACCATCCATCTTAAACCTATTCATTGAGACTATTCAAATAAGCCTAAACACGATAACTTGCTGTAAGTTGGTGGTGTTGATGTTTTTGCAATAATATCGTTGAAGTAACAGGTTACCAAATATAGGATCGATCAGACCTTTGGAAATCGCTCACATCCCTTCATCAACTGGAAAAGAGCTGATAATTTTCAAACAGCTAAACAGATTTTCTTGAATCATAGCTAAGACCACTCTCGATTAAGTTACCTTTCAAACAAAAAATACTAAATAGAAATCGGTTTATTCGTTTGGGAGCTACGTGGTCACAGACAGACACACACGTCAAATTTATAACATCCTCTTTTTCTTTCCTCTTTTTGCGTCGAGGGCAAAAAATAATTAGGTACTAGGCACCAGTCATTACACATTACACTAATCTCCTCATCAATCTAAAGCATTGATCAGACTAAAATAAAATTGTGGGGCGTAGCATAACCGGAGTAAATATGTATATGATACTTCTGTGATGTCGCACGATGATAGTGACCGATTTACTTTTTAACGGACTTCAAAAAGAACTAAATAAACTAAACTAAAGAAATAATAATAATAAACTAAAGAACTAAAGTTGTCGACATAGCCAAAGTGATTAGCGAGCTGAAGTGGGAATGGGCCGGTCACATTTGCTGTAGAAGCGACAACCGATGGGGTAGACGAGTTCTCGAGTGGAGGCCACGTATTGGGAAGCGAAGCGTTGGACGCCTCCCGCCCAGGTGGACTGATGACCTAAAGCACCATGCCGGGGGTAATTGGATGCGGAAGGCGAAGGACCGTGTGTGGTGGCGAGCCTTGCGAGAGGCCTATATCCTGCAGTGGAGAGACACATATAACAGTAGCGTAAGTTTCATTAACATCGTTTCAGTAGTTTTTGAGATAGAGAGTTAAGGGGGCAGGCTTCTCATACAAAAAAGAGGGTTCGGCCAGCGTCTAATCCTCGCTATATTTTTGTATCAATATTCACAGAAAAAATATATTCCTGTTCAATCCCGCCCCGCCTCTTTCTGCCCCATCACGCTTCGCCTTTTTCCGCCCCACCCTTTTCGCTTCTTACGGCTTCCTCCACTACGCCTAAATTATTTAAATTTATCATATTTAAAAAAATTAAATATACAATTTATATTTGCCATTTCACATTTGCAAAAAAATGCCATAACAAAAAATTTACAGTATATGTATACAACAAAATATTTATAATATACCTCCAAAGGCACCGGTCGTACTGACGGCCTGAAATTATAGAGGCCGATTTCGCCGATGTTCAACCAATTAGCTAAATCTTTGGCATTAGCTAATGCTGTGGACAGACCGATTATTCTTAGCCTCCGTGAAGTGTGAGATTCAATGAAGTTTGTTCTAGAACAAAGCCATGACGTAAAGGTATATTAAAATAAGGATAATTTTCAATGATAAAAATTAAGTTTATTCACATAGCATGTACCATATAGATACCGCTCCGGACCATTTCACCACCAAATCTCACCACCCACCGGGGGGCAGTTTAGACGAAATATTTCCCACATGACTACTGGAGATCAATCAGGAGAATTTTTTTTCTAATTCATCACCAGTCATGAAGTGGAAAACATTTCGTTTCAACTGACGCCCGGTGGTGAGATTTGGAAGTGAGATGGTCCACCAGTTCTCACCAATTTCTCAACTGACTATCAGTGACCAAATGATACAATAGTACTCCCATATCTATCATATCATATCTATAAAAGTAACTGTTCTCCTTTTTGTGTTAATACACATATTCATAGTAAGTGGGTTACCGCGTAATCCGGGAGAGTCGAATCACGATTACACATAAATTACAACAAAAACGTGGCACTGCAATACATTATTTAACTCTTAAAAATAGTCTGCTTCAGAGCAGTTGCAGATAACTCCAGAAAATAATGACAACAACACATGTCTATTATTAAGAATCATTGGTGATGAATTGGGAAATACTGCTCCCGATTGACATTCAGTAATCATAAACCCAATGCATCACCAACGGTGAAATGGGACAATTTACACCACTGGTGATGATATGGGAGTATCATTGTGTTATCTGGCCACTGGTAGTCAGTTGAGAAATTGGAGTGTCAACTGATCACCAGTGGTGACTTTTGGTGGTCAAATGGTCCGGAGCGATAGATACAAACAATAACGTATACATAATCAAATCATGCTTGATTTCTAATGGAGTAGGTACGCAGATAGATACCAGGACTCTTAAGAGTTCTTGTATCATAACTATACGACACTGAAGTACGATACGCATGCCCGATTACACAGGTCCGCCACCCACTTCCCGCCGCAACGCTTCTACGAGAATATGTTACTGCAAAGGTTTTGTGACTGATTTCAAAACCGCACAGTTATGCTGCAAGAATTGTACTTGGACCGGTACATACCACTTTCGCCTCATAAACACTAATCAATAATTTATGCAAGTTTGTCGGTTTCAGGCGCGTTAATGGCCCTTCTTTATGATATCGCTAATTTGGTCGATCTCCGTTTTATAGGGCGTCTCTTTCGAACCTTCTGTTATACACACTGAATACAATTCCTTCATCATTTAGGTAACATAGTAGCACATTTTATGAACATGCTTTATTTGCTCCTTTTAAAGTTAGTTTTGTCTTATTTGTTTCCTTTGTATCCTTTGGATAGATTTGACTAAAGAATTATGGTCAGTGGTATACATTTTTCCATTCCATCAGCCCTTTTCATACCCCAGTGCAGGGGTTTTGGTCTCCCCTCAAGATGAGGGGGCTTGGAGCTTAATTGGCGGATTGTAACGACCGCCGTCTATTGACAGCAACCGGTACCGACTGCTTAACGTACTCTCCGAGGCACGGAGTCAGTGATAGTTAATGTACTAGTAACACATGTAAGTTAGAAAAACTCATTGGTTCACGCCCGGATTCGTATCAAGGCCACATGGCCTTATAGATTTGAAACACGTTCGCTGCGCTCATGCTATCACGACACACATTTAATTGTCATATTTTATTGTAATATTGTAGTAACTATATTTGAATAATTAATTTAGTCATTTACCTGGACACAATAACTTCGAGCACAGGCCCTCTGTCTTCCCCTAACAAATGGATCTCGTCTATGACGATGAGCGCAACGTCTTTAACGTAGTTCCTTGTCTGCCATGAACGACTGATGCCATCCCATTTTTCCGGAGTCGTGACAATGACGTGTGATTCACGGATTGCTCTTATATCGGGTGTCACATCACCTGCAATTCGACAGCAAATATACACACACCCATTAAACCCATAAGCTCAGAGCTACATATTTCCACTTGGTATGGTCCTTATAATTGTATTTCTTTAATTTCTCGATATATATGAATTATTTTAAGTCATTATCAAAGGCTCGAGAACGGGCCCCCGCACCTGCGCAAAACGCAACCGCGTTAACTTCAGAGCGGACAAGAAGTTTGGCGCGAATTGTTTTTAGTTATTTTAATGGGCCTCCTCTGTTCGAATAATTTTAAGACAAAGAGAAATGTGTTTGATAATACGCACCTGTCAATTCTACTACTTTTTTCTTCAATTTCTGTTCAAACCTCACTTTCCAATCTTTGATACGTTCTTTGACGAGAGCTTTCAGTGGTGCTATATACACGACCTAAATAAAAAGGATTAAGATAATATAAAAAAAAATTACAAAGATATTATTATAGTAAAGTTATGTAGATGGTGATACAGAATAATTTGATTACAAAATATAACCAATGCTACAGAAGCCTATTCATATTATATAATATGTAATTGTTAGATAGTACATTTTATACCTCATAGGAAGTTATAGGAAGTTATCCAAATAACATTATATCTATTGAATGAGTATTAAAATCACGTTAGATGTAACATACTATACCCGTAAGGAGACTTGTAAAATATACCATACCATCCCCCCATTAATGCCCCACTGCAGGTTCTTAGGCATCCCCTCGGGATGAGACGGCTTAGAGCTTAATCCACCACGCGCTGGGTTGGTGGATTTTAACGACTGCCATGTATTGATGGCAACCGGGACCGACAGCTTGAAGTCCTCTCCGAGGCACAGAGTTAGCGATATTTATGTACATAAGTTAGAAAAAAACTCATCGCCACATGTCCTGGGATTCGAACCACGGCCTACTAAACAAGAAGCGGGCTCGCTACCACTCGGCTATCGCGACCTATATCGACTTAAGTACACAAATCTCAATTTATCATAACTGGATTAATTTATCGAAGACTAATCCGGTTGTCATCGTCTGCCTGAATGAAGGTAGGATTGTACCACTGTATCAGCACAAGCCAAGCGTGGTGACTATTGGTACAACCCCCCATATAATACCCGGATAACAGTTGATCCAAAGCCATGCGTTATGGAGATCTAGGAGGCCTATGTCGCACAGTGGACGTCTAGCGGCTGAGACGATGACGTCGACCACATACGTGAGATTTACTTAAAGTTTCCGGAATAAATTAGAAAAAAATTGCACTGAATGGCCAAAAATACAGTTAATTTATATGTGAATAGAAAACTTTTGAGATTATAGAAATACCAAATATACACAGGCTGATGACGAATGCGTGACGCAATAGTTTACATGCGTACCATGTACTAACTGCTGCCCACGACTTAATCCGCGTGGACTACAGGATTTACAACTTTACACTATTTAGTTTGGTGTTCCCGCCCTAACCCCAGGAATGTCCCTGATAGCAGTGCCCGCGACATTGTCCGCGCGGCTTGTCGGCTTAGCATTTTTTTCCCTGCACAATTTGGTTCTGAATACATTCTTCACGAGCGTTAATACACTTTTGCATACGAATGAAAATCAAGGCGCTAAATCCGATTGTATGCAGGATGGCTGAAAAGTTCTAAGTTTTCCGCCATCAAATATTCGTTTGTCTGTCTGACCGTGTAGAGACTAGCATTGTGATGGCGCAAGTGATACGGCGTTCGCAGTTGTGTTTACGGAGTTCGTCAATAATTTCAGGTAAGCAAATTGGTTTCATGTAGGTATGTATATTTTAATCACTGCTAAAATATTGTTTACGAAAGTGGCTAATTCCGAGAACTTTCGATGAGGTACTTTTTATTTTGACGCAGTTTAACGTTCAAATGCACAATACAAAAAAATAATTATACACACAACCACATGAGCTTAAGAAAAACCTTTATTTTGAAATCACGAATAGACACTTCTATTTTATGTATAGATAGATTCTGTATCACTATAGGTGCACTTGGTCCTACGAGTTGACGAACCGTCACAAGTCACAAAATACAAAAAAATATGAACATATCTAGATCGTTTATCTAACTGACAATATACTGGTATAGTTCGCCTCAGACTTTATGGCGGATCGAAACACAACGCTATAAGCGTACTTGCGCAGGCACAGTCATATACCCCTCGCTCCACTGCGTCCCGCTACACCTAAAACTGGTTACTGCGACGCGACTTGTGCCTATGTTCACATCCGCCATAAAGTTTGATTGGAACTGTACTATTTTAGGCTGAACAATAGAAGCTTACGCACCTTGCATTGCGGGTATTGGTTGAACACTCTAAACATCGCCACTTCAGCAACTATAGTTTTGCCAGACCCAGTAGGGGCGCCCAACAGCACGTTGTTGTCCGTATGATACAAACAGTGGAATATTTGCGTTTGTATTGGGTTGAAATGTGAAAAGTTGTACAACATTTCATATGTCGGATTATTCAATGCAGTCACAGGCAAAGGCTGAAGTTCCAAAAGATCTGTAGATAATAATGAGCAGTTATGTTTTTAACGTTATACAGGTTGTGATTGGAGTTCGAACATTTATTGAAAATATGCCCGAAGTATTTCTAAGTGTACATTACATTTTAAGCATAATAAATGAATAATATTTTTTTTTATAACCATGGTGTACTTTGACGCTATTGCACAAATATTTTAATATGAAAAGATGTATTTTACCTTTGCGTACCCATGATTATACATTGCTCTTTGAAAGCAACATACCTGTATGAGGTGGATGTGTCTCTGGCAAGATCAAATGTTGGAAGGTTAACGGAAGAACATTCTCACATCCCAGCCATCTGAAAGTAACAAATGAAATCAAACTTAATTACCATCTGTACCTATGCTTGGCGTTTTTCAATGCCTAAAACCTTATGAATTAAAGCACAGGGCCAGACTAAGTCATGGACTATTTTTAATTCCTGTACACTTTGAAATACCTTCCATAATGTTCGTGAAGATTTCCATATTTTTTTTCAGGGTCCGTATTATATCAATTCATATCTTATCATACTATAAGTTAATACATATGAAAAATGAAAAAAAATTATTATACTCATAGAGTTCACTTAAAAGACCATTTTAAGTAGGATCTTATCGACTTAAACCTCGATTCATGGTATTTAGAAACAAATATTAAGTTTACATAATTAGCGCGTAACAAACCCCTAAAAATTTGTATGTACGTACGAGAGGCTTCTAACTAAAGTGAAATTCGCGGTGTAGCTTCGTAAATTACGTCTATGTTGGTAATGGTTTTAGGGCAACTTAAAAAGTCCGTTAAAGTAGAGGACATAAGGAAAAGCTATGCAGAGAGTTTGAGCTAAATTGTATCATGATATATTTGTCTAGCCGAGTGAAAGTTGTGATGTTTTTTAATACGGCTTACTAAAAGATCAATGTTTTTAGGGTTCTGTAGTAATAATAATAATATCTGGGACATCCCACATAGCGCCATCTAGTCCCAAAGTAAGCAAGTACTATGCTTGTATTATGGCATACTAGACAACTGATATACAATATTTTTTTTAAGTGAAACTTCTTATGGCACGGGGTGAGCCTAAAACGACACGAAAATGCGTCACGCTAAATAATATAAGTGGGGGAGATATAAGGAACAATCGGCTTTCACACGAAAAGCCGGTTGTTCCCTAAATCTCCACTACTAACTGCTGAGTGCGGGGAGTAAGGCCAGAGCGTTACTCAGTTTCGTGTCGCTGGCAGCTGCGTCATTGCTCGGAGTGTCAATAGATGTGAAAACCAGGTTGATGTTGATAATGTCAATAACATTATGAAAATTCAAATTTTAATACTAAAAGTTTTAAGTTTTCACTTCTATCGGCAGTTCCTATAACTGCCAATCAGTTTTTTTTATATATACATATATAGTTATATCAGTTTTTTTTTATATATACATATATAGGTACTTTTACACCCAGACACGGAACAAATAGACATGTTCATGCACACAAATATTTGTCCCGGGCGGGAATCGAACCCGTTACCCTCGGCTCCGGAGTTAGGCTCTCTAACTACTCGGCCAACCAGTCCGTCAAATGAAAAAAAAAAAGTAAACTCGTAAAATATCGTCATATCCATCTGTCCGTCTGCACATAATGGGCTTTCCACAAGTAGATGTGTTATACATTGACTCACCGATTGCGTGAGTCGTTGGACCCTAACTGCAGAAGCAAAGGCGAGGTTCGATTACGACGCGGGACAAATATTTTTGTGAATGGACATGTCCATTTGTACCGTGCTTGGATGTAAAATATTTATATATGTACGAATCTATACTATAAAAACATTTAAGTATGTATATCAGTTGTCTAGTACCCATAATACAAGTTTGCTTAGTTTGGGACTAGATGGTGGTGTGTGGGATGTCCCAAGTATTATTATTATTATATAAATCACCATACAACTATATAGAGAAATTAAGAAAATTAAATTATATAGGAATGATTCTCCATACCTACCTTGAACTAAGATATGAATTTTTTTGGGCATCCCTACTTGTAAGGTATCATTGGATAGACCTTTGAAAATGTATTGAAGGTTTTCAAGCGAATTTCTCATTTAAGTGAAAATTTGAGAGAAATAAACCTGTAACAATGTGCCACACCTCTCACTTTTCAATTATGCGATTATACAATATTAAAAAAAAAAACAGTAATGATACTTAAAACCTTTCAGTATAAATGATTTTGAATATGATATATTTGGAAGTTTTTTAGATATCCACAATTTCCATTTACAAACTTAATTTATCAGTTCATGAAATATACTTTTTTTATTTAATTTTTATTTATTTTATTTGTATGGAAAACCAACAGCACAATTAACTTATTGACACACATAATAGCTACAGAAGCTACTTTGATTCAAATCTATGAACTCTTAAGGCCGGTATCAATAAATCATAATCAAGTTTGAGATTGATCTTAAGACTGTCTTAAGGCAGTACTAATTGATAAACGCATCTCGAGTAGACAACTGAGAGCGACTCAGTATGTGCGTTAGCTGACGTGTTTCGTGTTTGCGATAGATATCATGTGTGAAGTTTCAGCTCTCAGCTGTTATACCGTTCTCAAGGCAATCTTGAGTGTGATTTATTAATAATGGCCTTACTTGATTAGTATTAATAAACGTGCTTAATAGATTAATGATTCATGATACCACCGGCACACCAGAATGGAAATCATAATATAAAAAAATAGGGTCGTGATAGCCGAGTGGTAGAGAGCCTGTTTCTTATTTAGAAGACCGTGGTTTGAATCCCAGGGCATGTACCAATGAGTTTTTTCTAACTTATGTACATAACTATCACTGACTCCGTGGCTTGGAGAGCCGTCGGTCCCGGTTGCCATCGATAGATGGCAGTATTTAAAATCCACCAACCAGCATTAGAGCAGCGTGGTGGATTAAGCTCCAAGCCCCTTCGTCCCGAAGAGAGGCCTAAGCCCCTGCAGTAGGGCATTCATGGGCTGATGGTATGATGTGGCATACAAAAATAAAACGAGGAGTGAGAAAAATTAGAAATAAAACTTACCTTTCTGATGTAGCCCTTATGTAGTACTGTGGTGGTAAGGGTTCAGTGATTGGTATTGTTATTATAAGTTCTTGTGGCTCTGATGTTATCACCTAAATTGAATGAAAAAAATATTAATATATTACAGTTAAAAAGAAAATAATAGTACATCATGATGCAAGTACGGTAAGCTGGATATTATAGTCAAGATGTTAATGAACACAAGATGAAGCTGAGTGCATATAATAAACCGATGACTATAGTAGCCAGTTTACTGAGTGTGAGCATCGTATGACGTTTTTCAATATATTTGTGATTAAAATTGGGTAGATACTTCAAATGTAATAATGACGGGAGCTAACGGCGGGAGCGGGCTGCTCTTCGCGGTTTACGCATGCGTTTCAGAGTGCTCGTTTGTGATTGGTGTAAAGTAAAAAGGCCTAGTACTGTAAAATATAACATTACGGTTCAATTCCGATGTCATAAAGACCGTATTAATAAGCAAACGTATTGAAAAAAGGCATTAACCAATATAATCGAAACGATTAGACATACCTGTTTCTTAGTTATAAGGAAGTACTCATGGTAATACATAATGTCATTTTCTGGATCTTCGACCCAAATCCAAAACGCTTCAGGAGATTTGCCATGATATTTGTCGTTCCATCTGTTGGGATAGTGTTTTAAAAATATTATAAAATGAAATTTTGGTCATAGTTTGAATCAAATGCAAATGACTTATGTTCATCAATATTCACGAGCCAATTATTACGATAACTGATATATGTCAGTTAACCTGCAAAACTACCATTTTAATAAACATTAAGCCAAAGTAAATAACAGTTTACAATTCTATTGTTATACACACTGCAAGAAGGATAACTGTCATGGATAAATAAAATATTTCTGTTGTTTGTTACCGAGTTATAAAATTGGTTTTTAAATAATTTTTTTGTATGTCTTTTCTTTAGTAAAAAATATTGTAAGTTAAGCTCAATTACAGTATGCAAAATAGAAACTAAAATATCTTCAACACAATAATTTAGGTCAACGGCCGCAGCGTGACCCTTGACATAAATTATAAATTATTGGTCAATTCGTCGTCAGGCCTGCGCGTGCGTGCCGTGCAAAGAAGACCATAATTATGTAACTATTAATAGTCTATATTTTGATGAAAAATCACCTTGACTTTTATTTATTTTTTGGTTTTAAATACTCAATACTGAATCAATCAAAGTACATCGTGTATATAATAAAAAAAGGTGAAAACCGTACTTGAAGTTTGGTGTGATTGTCAATCTTATCCTTAATACTGTTCTGGTGATGGGATGCAGACTGGCCTCCATTTCCAACATCGGAAATTCATCGGCACATTTCTTTAAATTCCTTGCTACTTTCGGGTTTCGTATTAAATCGCCTGTGTAAATTAAACAATGGAAAATATTTATATAAATGTTATTTTGTTAATATTTCATGATTTGTTTTTCTTCCATAGTTTCATCTAAATATTTAACCTACAGCCGGCAACGCAATTTATTTTTAGTTTTAAAATTTTTAATTTTAATATTGTTCAATAAAATGACTAATTATGGTACCTTTAGTTTTCATTTTATATTTTACTTAATCTCTTGTCATAAGCCTAAGTATTCTATAGAATGTGAGCATTGACTTTGCTGGTATTACACGAAAATTATTGAAATCACTTTACTACATAATATAAACTTAAACATCTAAACATTTATTTGTAAGTCGAAAGAGGCTCAAGTTACACTTATTCTTTTTGTTAGAGTTTTGACAGTTTTCCTATGGCAAGTTGGAAACATCTGCCCATTGTCAAGTTATTTTATTAAGATGCATATTAACCCAAAAACTCTTCCTACAATTTTATAAACAATGTTGTTTACTATTAGGATGCAAATTAGTAAACATTGTTGGAAAAATTGTAAGAAGAGTTTTAGGTGCACATTAACTCATCATCCATTATATCAGAACTTAGGATACAAAATATAATTTCCCCTTTTACCTTTTAACTAGTCATCAATCATATCAATCAATTGTCTGTGTTAATTAAATGGGTCTTGATCTTCAATCTGACCAAATATTATTAATGAGTAGCGAATAGGTTAATTTGGCTTTCTTTACAAACTATGCTCTAGTACAGCTTCAGATACCTATTTATAGTATACCTATGAGCTGATACTGATTTTGAGGTAGCTATTAAAGTCAGAATAGGAAGTTCGTTTGGATCTGAGACTTTCAAAATCATTCAAAGTCAGAATACGAATAGTTCTTTTGGATCTGAGACTTTCAATAAATCAAATACAGCCGATATTGGTCCTGATATACTATCAGTGTTAACACCCACAACCATTCGACCAACTCTTGACAATTGACAGAGTTAGTGCGGTAAGGGTGCTTCCTGTTATGATTTTGAACGAGTAAGAATAATCGTCTTTAGTATTATCTGGTTCATGTTACGATAGATATTATATAGTATTGTGCGCGTGTTGTTAGGATATTGCTGTCGTTAAGGCTTATTCTGTTCAACAGAATATAATAAAAAATAAAATCATCTAGATGTTACGACCTGATCATTACAAACTGACAGAAGTACGAAGTGTCTCTTTTATAAGAAAAACAATAATTTCATGTTTGGCTACTGATGTTCCATAATTTTCAAATAATACGTTTTCAAATAATTCAAACGTGACTTTAACTAGCACGACCTATTTTTATATAAACAAAGACACTCGAATAAACTACGTCAAAGAAGGAAATAAATTACACATTTACCCAATTCCCTCCAATCCATCTCTCTGATTTGGTCTGGCTTCAACATCGGGTACTCAATATATTTTAGAGTCTCGTACGGCACACAGTTGAACTGTCTCATGCTACTGCAGAAGTCCCATAATTGTAGCTCTAACATTTTCGCCATTTTCAAATATAAAGCCGCCATGTACGCGTTGTTTTTACGAAGTGTTATCTCGAATAACGCACGGACTATCCTGACAGCATTCTAAAGCAAATTAAGTTTGATTAGCATATTTCTCAGCAAAATTTTTAAAGAGTTCCTGCATAGTCCTTGTATGAACTTACTTATCCTGTAATACTAAGTACGTCAAAATTGTTTCCACTTAATACGCCTACCACTGTTGTTACCCCTACTTTCATGAAATTTGATGCTGCTGCTTAACTTTTGCGTTGTTGCTATACTTCGCCTCAAAATTTATGGCTGATCAGAAAACAACGCTATAAGCGTGCTTGCTTATATAGTCATATACCCCTCGCTCCACTGGCTCCCGCTACACCTAAAACTGGTTACTGCGATGCGACTTGTGCCTATGTTCACATACGCCATTTGAAAGGGTCTTTATATTAGAATATTAATCAAATTGTCAAATCAAAAATAAAGTGAACACTCCATATTATCCTTCTTACATTTACTTCATTGCTAATTGAATCACCTTTTGTATTAAAAAAAATATATTAAAAAAAAACAAATTAAAAACAGTGTTTGGATTTACACAGGTTATATATTTCGGGCAGAGAACATATAAACATCAAGTTAATGTAAAAATCTTCAAATCAAGTAATTTTTTTAAAATATTTTTCTGATCACATTTTCTTATTTGGTAGTTTTTTACTAACCATTTCTTATTTGGTAGTTTTTACTAACCTGACTGATATAATTTAAATCAGATTGCAGAGATGATCCAATAACACGCCCACGAGACAAATATGTTTGTAGTAATATATTAATTTTCCAATGTATATCTTCTGGTGGGTCCTCGATTCTTAACTCACAATATTGTTCCTTTAGACTCCATAACTCGGTCAACTCTTCCTTCCTTATCTAAAATTCCACATATAAATGTTAAAAGGCATTTTAACAGTCTACCTACCTGGTGGTTTCTATTGAAATAATCAATTAGCACGAATTCGAGTTTACTTACTTTAAGTTGTTGAAAATCGGAACATCTCGTGAGCATTTCCAAGATGTAACCTTCTGTCATAGACTTTCTGACCATAGAGTTAAAAACTTCCATGGTCTCGCATGTTATGTAGTAGTGGCTTGCTGTACGTCCCAAATCTATAAACAGAAATGAAATTAAATGAAACTATATTTATTTTAATTTTATTGTGTCTATTATATTAATAAAGTCTATAGGTACCTACATACAGACAAGAAGTATATTTTTACATCTCTATTTATTTAAAATAAATATATATATAAATTCTAACCTGTCACATTAAGATCGCCAGTTCTCTCGTTGTACCGTATCATGTGCGTTTTGTCTAATATCATAGCAGCTGCATTGATCAACTCGCGTCGTTTAGTATCTAACATTGGATCGTCTTGTACATCTCCGTATGTTAAACCATAAACCTAGGAATTTATAAATTATTAATAAATTATGTCCTTATAAGTATTATACATGTATTTTTTAATTTGCAGGCTTTCCTGCAACACGCGATCGGTTATCAAGGTAACAACACATTGGCAACGATTATATATTGTTTTTAACCGACTTCCGAAAAAGAATCGTGTTTGGGCTTATGGAATTCGTTTTGACGTGAACTTATATCTGTGTTTTGACTGTAATCGAAGAGGCCGCATTTTCCGTGACATTCCACGAACACAGCAGAAGCGGAAGCGGTGCGGCAGCATTAAGAAAGTATGTATGCATTCGTATGGAGCCGTCATTTATTTATTTCCGCTACTGCTCTACTTCCACTGTATTCATGGCTGCGTCCAAGTACCCAACCTGCAAATTACTGTATTTCTTTCCTAATTTTTTTTTAACCAACAATTTACATACAAATCTTTTACGCCTTCCCTAGCGATTATCGATACTTGAAACCACTTAAAACTCATGGTAGCAGTGCTGTGCTTTATTGCACAAATAATAGTACACTTTTTTTTACGTACAGAAGCAGTACAAAATTGATCTATTCGTAACTGCAAAATCTTATGGGTATAAAATATAATATCTACGTATAGTTTAAATTATAAAAAAAAGTCTAGGCCCCAAACTAAGCATTAACTTGTGTTTTGGGTACCAAGCGAAGACAACACATACATATAACAACCAAGACCCGGTACCAGTATCAATATTTATCATATAAATACTGACCCGACCTGGGATTCGAACCCGGGACCTCCAGTTTCGTAGGCAGGGTCGTTAGCCACTAGGTTAAGCGGTCGTCGGATAATAAATAGCACCTTTACATTCGGGCTAACTGGAATGAGAGCGCATTATTCAGTGTTCCCACCTTAAGGTAATTTATCCCAAATTTAGAGCATTTTTTTTGTCACTAGGGTCTTTTGATACCTAATACCTAATCTAAGTAGGTATATCAGTTATCAAATACCCATAATAAACGCTTTGCCTGGTTTGAGACTAGTTGACTGTGTTAAATATCCCAGGTATTATTATATGTAACAGGTTTATCTAATTTTTTTAATGAAAAGTTTCTCAATCTTCAGTATAAACCATTTTATGTTAGAAAGATCATAACAGCTTCATATTTAAAAAAAAAAGAATTACCTGTGGATTAATTCTCATACGCACAAATAGGTAGGTGTAACTCAACCATTCAACAGCTTCGTCGATGTTGGTGACGGTTCCAAGTGCGACCTATGAAGTAGACATAAATTCATGTACTCACAATAAATTTTAATTTCTGGTTAAGTACCAAAATTAAAAAACCGTTTCGACATTTTGACGTGCTTATTACAATACACATTTTTTCTTTTATAATTTACCAGTTATAGAGATTATATTAGTTATAGAGAAGTACGAGAATGTGCTGTTAACACAGTAACTACTTAAGGCTACCTTTTAATAAATGTAATGTACACCATAAGAGTTGTGTTTTAATAAATAAATAAATGTGGGCTGTAGCTGTTATACTATTTCCATATGAGTAAACTATTCTATTTCCTTGTCATAAGAAAAATTCATTCAATGCCTTTTATCTATGTCTATTGTTTTTCTTACATTATTTGTCAACATCGCCTTTTCTTGTAATAAAAACACAGACATGTGACATAATGCCTACATTGGCTTGTCTGATCAAGATTTAAAAATTAATTTTTAAACACCTCGATCACAAGAGTTCAGAAAAACTAAAATTACTACTTTTTACACTTCCAATCAAACTTTATGGCGCATGTAAACATAGACACAAGTCGCGTCGCAGTAACCAGTTTTAGGTGTAGCGGAACGCAGTGGAGCGAGAGGCATGCAGAGTGTGCAAGTACGCATATAGCGTTGTATTCCGATCCGCCATAAAGTTTGATAGGAACTATGCCAGCTATTAAAATTGGGTGGGTTTTAATTTTGAAATGTCGTTGCTTTCAATTATTTCCCGTATATTTCGATTTCTATATGTTACATTAGACATTTTTATTTTATAAACAATAAATAAATTGTATTACTACAGCACGCAATAAAAACAAAAAAAAATCATTAATTTTCAAGTAAGACACTCTGCTGTCACTGTTGAACATCCCATGTTTTAAACGTCTTGTATTTTTTCACAATTTTGACATTAGAGGAGCATATAATTTTATTTACATATGAGTAAATTTTAAAGTACCTAATGAAATTTTATTTAAGTTAAATATAAGAATGTGGCAAGTGCAACAGATTTTTTATTGCATAGACTTATCCAACAATCTGTTCCAAAATAGTACATGCAAAACTAAAGGGTCAAGGAAATCAACCTCGGTGCATAATTAAAAATAAAATAATTTGGAAAATAACTACATTAGAGTGCGAAAGGATGAACAGATAACCTACTATAACAAAATTATAAAGTACCAGCACTTGATGTTTTACGGGTTGATACTTCAGAGTTTTTATGACTCAATGACCTAAACACAAGTAAGAGTGGCCGAAAATCAAACGTCAGTATTAACACCAACAAAGTCATGTCAAAATATAGTTAAATTGGCTTTGTAGTTGGTAGGGTTGTATAGGCTTTAAATATTTTTTTTTGTAGAAAATATCCATGCTATGGATTATTCTCGAAAATGTAACTTTGTGCCAACTGCAAAAGAACTAAGAAAAAAATATATTGAATTTTTTTATAGATATGTCTGCAAAAAATGTCTCCACAATGTAAGCGGAGAGGACTTCTTCTCTCAATTGTTTTGGTAGCGACTAAAGATTGCAAATGCTCCGGCATTGCAGGAGATGCAGCCCCCCTCTCTCTTGCCAACACAGCCTAAACACTAACGATAACCTTCGCAGTTTCGATTTTTTGAGGGTCTCTGGTGACCAGCTTCAGCCACTACAGCTCACAAGGTGCTACGCTTTTGGTACAGCGGGCGAGGGCTTTCCTCTGCTCCTCCGATTTTACAAAAAATACTCTAAGAGATAGGGCAGGCAGACAAAACTGCGTCGATTCGGTCCTTCATTACTATCATAAAATTAATATCACTTTCCATTTTTTACTATATTTTTTTCTAAAGTATTTATTTGTTACAAAGCCAGAATAATCTTAAGTGTGAGTGATTGTACAGCTGTATTACATAGTTTCTTAATACGACTTGAAATACAATATAACTAGCTGCTGTCTGCTGCTTCGCCTGCTTGAACTAGGGATTTACACTTTTTAGTTCTTGGTTGCCAACCAGTGTTGAAAAATCATTAAGAAAATTTTTCCCTGTCTATTCCCTAGGAAACAAAGCGTGATAAATTGTATCTTAAATTAGACCTTGGGTCATGCCTTATAGATTACAAAGTGTTTCAGCCAAATAGGTTGTCGTTTTTGAGTTTAGTGTGTTCATACAAACAGACAAAAATTCCAAAAATTATTGTCTACATAACCCATAACAATTTTATTATTGTTTTGGAGAAATATATTATGTACAGGATTGACCTCGTTACTATTTCATTATAGTATATATAACAGATGAACTCAAAATATAACCTTGTACAACGAAACTGTGATAGCTTACCTCAGCATTCAAGTTATCAGCCAATAAGTTGATGAAATTACTTTCAATAGGGAATTGATTTGTCAATAACTTTAGGTAGTGTGTTAATTTATCATGCGTTGTTATAATGATGCCGGTGCCGGAAGTGTCAAACTGTGGACGTCCTGCGCGACCGAATATTTGCAGTACATCTAAGATACTGAGATCCACGAAGGTACCGTGACTTTGGTCGTATATTTCTGTGCCCTGGAAAACAAATATTATAATATCAGTATTTAACTTTTGATACAGAAAAAGTTTTTCCAATTATGAGCCATATATTGAATAATGTGCGACAGGGTTCAATATCCAAACCTCTTATCAAATCTGTGATCAACATGCTAAAATGTAAAATGCAGTTTGTTCTGGAACAGTTGTACTATGTACACAATAACCTTGTATGCATGTTAGATAATTCTTTTAAAAGTCTCGAAGTGAATGAAATTGGTTGTTTTTTGTAGTAAAGCATTTGACATGTTTTATTTTAATTAATCCAATCATGAAACATGCACTATTATATTATAACATATGCTTTTTTACATATATATGAATAAATTTCATTATCACAACAAAAGGTCACAGTCTGTCAAAACATATGGAACAGCAAACGTAGAAATTTTGGAAAACCTGCCGTATAGCGTAAATTATTTTTTACCTTTTCCAAAATAAAGAAAAATATTCGTGGTCTGGCTACCAATCTGGTGAAGAGGCAGTTGGAAATTTCAAATCGGCCATTTGGACTACCCCCACTTCAGAGTAGAATAAGTGCTTTGAGAACTGGTTCGAACGAATGACAAAGTGCATCAAATGGCGTGGAGAATACTTTTAAAAGCATCAAAGTATATTTGAAATCCTAATTGATTGTATTTTTTGCAAACGATAAAACTTAAAAGGTCAACCTTGTACAAGCGAGAACTAATTTATGTTAGGATAATTCTGGAAAGCGCTAGAATATCGAAAGATTCAAATATATACAACACTTTTGACATGCAAACAATAATTCGCTGTCAGTCAGTTTTCAGTAAATGATGAACAACAAAATGACAAGTATAAAAAAGAAATAAATAAGCTGTAAAGTGCCAAAGTGACGTGTAGATTTTACGTCGAGTATAGGTCTGTTGCCGTGCGTTTTACTGGGGCGTCAAATAGAACCCGAGGTTGTAACAATATTAATAACATTAAACTTTCACGTCTCTTGAAAAAATTTAGAGCAAATAACGTATAATAAATACAAACATACTTACGCGTATTATTACCGCGTGCGCAGGCAGATTGACTCCCCAAGCCAAAGTCGACGTACACACCAACACTTTGATGTAGCCTTCACTAAAGTATTTCTCTACCATATTCCTAGAATTTCAGTAAGCGAAATTACTAGACAATAATAATAAGCAGAAAAAAACGGAGACAGCCTAGTCCTTTACAATTCAGGGTGGTTTTGGCCATGTCACATTTTTGTAGCTATGGCATTTATAAAGACATTAAGGAAAATTTTCCGTCGAGTGACGCTAAGTGATTCTTGCACAATATGTCTGCCTTAAACTGCTTCTACATCAAATTAATTGTCTATATAACTGCCGCCTCCCCCTTCCCCGCTGCCACATGATCGCGGCACTGTTTGTCGCGAAATATACAGTTCTAGTGTAGGCACTTTATAAAATAATTACAAACACTTTTTCATTACATTCAACTTGATTTAGTCTATAATAAGCAGAGTTTACTTAAGATATGTTTGGAATTCCCTTTAGAAAGCAATTTAATTGAAAATAAGCCTAAATGTACTTAGTTACGTTTCAGTATACTAATTTTTTAAGAGATTTGACATACCTCCACTGCTGAAGTTCAGTTATTTTTCTATAATGAGATGAGTTTGAACCATAAACCCACTATGTACTCTAGGTGTGGGTTAGAGACTTTTAACTCTGCTGTCACAGAAGTGAAAACGTCAGCGGTTTTTATAAATTAAAAACTTATTTGTCGATACGCCTATGGCGGGAATCGAATTTAAACCTTTGTATTGAAGGTAGGGTGCTTCACACTCGGCTACCACGTCTCAGTAAATTCATTAATCAAGCGAAATTATGGCCAGAGCCACAGAAGTAATAAAAACTCAAGACTCCGTAACTTGACTATTAATGTAGTCACAGAGAATAATTTTGACAGCAGCTTTTGGTCTTAATTGAGTCAGAAATGTCACTTCACGGTATCGAAACTGTCAAACGCAACTTCGCGGCGGTGAAGGCTGGCGCGCGGGCTGAAACTCGCCATCTCGCCAAAGGGATATACCAGCTAGCTAGAGTAGGAGTGGTTAGACGGTAAGTGCAGAAGAGGACTTCTAGTCAATTCGTACTTTTATGAATGTAGCAATGAAATGGTGGCCGCGTAATTATGTTTGCGGTGAACTTCACAGCGTACTAGCGGTCGGTAGAGTTACTATGGTATGGTGTGTACAAATTGCTTACTAGGGTTGCTTCGGTAGTTAGTTTGCGATGCGACGTCTGGGTATTTCTAGGTTCATAGTAAGAGCCTAGAATTTTATAAGCGTAATGATGCTGGGTGTACCCAAACATATAAATTTGAGTGGAAGGAATGTGTATATTTATTTACCTGTCACTTCTTAGCATACCAGCATGGTGGCAAGCGAAGCCGCTTGCAAACAATTCTCCCAATATCTTGTTAGGGCTGGTACTTATAGATTTTTTGGCTTTCAGGAATCCTCCAGTGTCTTCTGGCTCAAAGTATTTGAGGTGGCCCTTTTTTTGAGCGAGTTCCTTCAGTATCATAGCCGTTTGATGCGTAGCATTTCGAGCGTGAACAAACACCATAACTTGGTGTCCCTTCTGTACCATATCCGCGGCTTTGTCGTAACATACTTCATTCATTATTTGGAGCTGGAAATTAAAGACGATTATAACAAACAGTAAAAATAAAATAATACGATTTATGATTTATGACAGCATTAAGTAATATATTGATAATGGTAAATTATGCATGTACAGGAGGTCCAATCAAAGCTGGCACAAACAACATATTGATAAGACGCTTTCGGCAACCAGCCTTCTTCGAGTCAACAAAAATATCATATGTTTCCTTCTGTGCACATATAGTTATAAAAATAAGAGAAATGACGAGATATTCGTTTTTTAAATTAGGGTCTAGAAAGAATGTTCCTTGTTTTGACAATGGCAATATTATTTAAGAGGGGCCAACCTAGTCAACTCTGCGTACAAACGCTTTAGCGTGATGATGTTATAACGCATTTCAATCTGGAGATTTTCTTTTATCTAGTATCATATGAGGTAAAACTAGGTTTGTGTTGTACCAAACTTACGAAATTTCTATAACTATCTTAGTTATTATCCACCAAAAAGTGTAATATTTGCCTTCATTGTACCCAAGAATGGACAGCTCTGATCTAGTTAAATAAGAACGAAATATTTTTTTTTCAAAGCAAACCTCGTACATGTAAAATAATAATAATAATAATAACGTATACATACCACATACATATAACAACCAAGACCCGGTACCAGTATCAATATTCATCACATAAATACTGATCCGACCTGGGATTCGAACCCGGGACCTCCAGCTTCATAGGCAGGGTCGCTACCCACTAGGTTAAGCGTAAAGGATTGTATATGATTTTTTTTTTAGAATTTTGATTGGCTTTTCTATAGTCCAAGACACGCTAGAGCTGGATCAAGTCGTGGGCATCGCGGTCCCTCGATTTTCCGTGTGAACCTACGGAACGTTGCTACGGAGCGGCGGCGTCGTGGGAGGAGGGATGGCTCAGCCCGATAGCTGAGCGGGCCGTTTCCGTCTCTTTTTTTCGCAGTCTAGCTCTTTCGCACGATCGTACGAAAGAGGTCGCATGCGTGCAGACCACGTGCGCGTTGGGGTTGTGGCGTCCGTACAGGGACATCTTAACCAGTTATTCGCACATCGTAATCGTTTGGTTGCTCGTTATATTTACTAATAATAACAATAATTAATACTTGTTAAAAAACCGACATTTTTAAACAACCTTTAAATGATAAAAAACTGGTCAAGTGCCAGTCGGAGGGTTCGTGCTATAATTCATTTCAATATTTACAATATTTAGCAAACTTTGATTTAAATTTATTTAATTTCGATTTAGAAGTTTCGGAGACAAGTAGGGATTTCTCGATTTTTGTATATAATATATAATATTTTTTAAACCATGCATTTTAAAATTATCTTCTTGATCAGGACATAACATATGATATAAATTCATTAAAGTCGGTTAATATGTTCACCTGTCTAAGATGAGCTCCTCCGCCACTTCCTGTTTCTTTCACTCCAATGAATTGTTGTTCTAAAGGCACAGGACGAAATCTTGAATCAAAGTAGAACAAACCAATGGAAGGATTTACCCTTAAAAACCTGAAAATATTTCATATATTTGTAAATAAAAAGGGATTTCAGCGAATGATCTGTTCTAATATCTAATAATGATGGGATTTCCTAGCTGATAACATTACATACAGAATCACAAATTATACAGAAATGCTAGACTTTTTATTAACAAATGTAAATGGAAAGTAGGTGAATGATTGTTAATATATATTTAGTACTTGGTACAGTAACAAAATGATAAATTTCTTTTTTAGATATGAGATAGGTTTGCAAATTGTGAATCTGTCTCCATCAACAAAACATACAGATGAAATGTAAATTACAAATGATTTTAGAAAACGTATGTTTTGTTAAATAAGAAGTGTGATAGGCACCACAGAGTGCCACTGACCCATTTGCACGTTTTATTTTGCTTTTGTTATTGTAGTGAGTCAGTCATGGACAGACAATATTTATGCATCATTGAGAGTGGCAACTTTAAAAGAGAGTTAATAAACGGGGCATAAAATGTTAAAATCTAATAAAATTATACAGACTGGAAGGGGATAGCAGGGCATAGCGCTACATATGGAATCTGCTCATCAAGTCTATCATTTTCTGTTTGGTTAACAGTACTAGAAATTCATTGTAGACATCAATCATTACCTTGCCACATCCAGATAATTTGGTAGAGTAGCTGACAGACCAACAATTCTAATCATGTTTTGAGTTGACTCTATTTGACGTAGAGTCCTCGCTACAATCGCTTCAACGATAGGCCCTCTATCTCCATGCAGCAAATGAACTTCATCAATTATTAACAGTTTTACTATTGATGCTAGCTCGGTATCGGCTGTGTGGGAACAGATACATCTATCATTATTACATTTACATATTTATTTTGAATCAAAGTAGTGGCCTAAGATCCGACTGCGAGCTTGCTACGTTCATATTACATCAATTAAAATCGAATTTTTAAATATTTTCATGGATGAAGAAATATGTTTCCACCAAGGTGCCTATCAAAATGTGGTCGCTAGTATAGGTCGCTTCAAGCTTTATGGCGCATCCAAAAGTAGGCACAAGTCGCGTCGCATTGACCAGTTAAAGGTGTTAATGGGACGCAGTGGAGCGAAGGGCAGTGCGGTCCTCCCGCAAACCCCATGGCGGCCTATTCTACTGGATACTTGCGCAAGCCGACGTTTAGCGTTGTATTCAGATCCGCCACAAAATTTGAAATGATCTGTGTTTTTAATGACAATAATATTAAATTTAGAAAAAGATTATTCATCCATTTGTATTTAAAATAAAATATAATACACCTCACAGTATCATATGTAAAGAATTTGAAAAATTATGCTTGCTACTGCACACTTGAATAGATATTATTTTGTTACATTTATATGTTCATGATGTAAATTTTATTATTTATATATCAAATAAAGCTCTTTTTTTTTCTGAGTAAGAAGGAATACTTCTGCCTGTGTAAATGTAGCCACAAATAGGGGTTGCTAACTGTCAAAGATAGATTAGACTGAAAATTACGTAACATGACAAAATATTTATTCACAAACAAAAAGTCGAGTTGCGTTTTTCACGTGATTATTGTCACAATGAACACTATAGGTACCTACATGTCCATCTGAATCAGATTTAAGAAGCATAGCAGACAGTGTGATGATTTTATCTTATTGCATGCGATTGATAGAATAGAACACGCTCCACCCAAATACAACTGACGCTTATTCGGTTTCTTTAAATTCTTAGAACAATACATAAACATTTCTTACTTGCACCCTTCCTAGTGACAACATCCCACTTTTCAGGCGTGGTTACGATCATCTGAGTTTGCTGTACTTCACTTTTGGTCAATTTCATATCACCCGTCAATTCTCGAACAGCTATTCCGAGACCCTTTAATCTTTTGCCAAAGCTAGCTGTCATTTCTGAAGCCAAAGCTTTCATAGGAGCTATGTATATTATCTGTTAGGAAATCGACAAGCATTAAACTAGGAAAATCACGAAATGGATTTCTTTAGTTGGTACATAGGCGCTTGTATGCACATTGTCCATAGAGAGGTAATAAAGGCTCGATCATATGTAAAAGTATAGAACAATCACTATCTAGTAAAATGGGGTTGAGTGGACTCGTTCACACTTCTGTTTGAAACCAGCATTAAACCAAGCACTCAATCTAGCGTGTATCGGCATTATACTAAAGAATGCCTGGCTTGATTACATGTGACATGTTGTAATGTGACCTGGCTTGATTACATGTGACATGTTGTAATGTGAATAGTGTCTGTATAATAACTGTCACATCTGATAAAAAAAAATCTATCTGAGAACATTCGTTGTTTTAGCATGTCATATCTAGTTCTGTGCTCCTGATATTTCTTATCAATAAATTGACTTCCTTACTAATATTATAAATGCCAATTAGCATCGTTGGATAGTTCAATTTAACACAAATAAATAATACATAACCAGAGTATGGGTACACAAGTATTTACCTTGAATTTATTTTTCATGATGACATTGTTCTCAATATGTTGCTTAATTTGATGCACTACAGTGAGCAAAGCTATGTTCGTTTTGCCGGCGCCAGTCGGTGCACAAATAAGAAGATTCTCGTTGGTATGGTAAGCTGTTTTGAACACTACGGATTGTATACGATTCAACGTTTTGATATTTTCGAAAGCCATTTGACCAATCTGAAAGGATTTTAATGTATTTCAATTGTCAACATTCCACTATCCATAGTTTCATGCCAGAAGGTTTGGATTAGTTCAAAACAGTTAATTCATTATTATTATTAATTATTAATAGATGGCGCTGAAAAAAATTCTCGTACATTTGCTTTCAACTGATTTACATACATACATGGGTCATCTAAACACACCACCATCTAGTCTCAAAGTAAACAGCTTGTTTCATGTGTACTATACAGCTGATATACATGGTTAGATATTTTTTTAATAAGACATATAGATATTACCTTTTATTTTATTTAATGTAATTGTGTCCGTTTGATGTATGTATTATAGCAAATTTTGGAAAAAGCAATAATTATTGTCGGACACCCATTTTTATTAATATAAGTACACCAAAAGCCTACAATAAGCAGTTACTTCTGATGGGGTTTGTCTGGAAAGCAGTAGAATGACTGGACAATACTAAACCTTTGAATATACATAAGGCGATGTACTTGACAGGAGTTGGGGATGGTGACAAAAGTGACAGATCGATATAAGAGTCAGATATTTCAAACTACAAAGTCAAATGTAAAAAAAGAAAAATAAACTGTCCCTGGAAGTCAAACTGAAAATGTGAAGCTAGAAGTACAAGGGTAGGCTGAAAAGTAATCTCTTGTAACCATGCGTAATGTAAAAGTGATTTTGACTGTTATGTAGTCGTTATATTATTATTATTTCGTGACGGACCGGTTGGCCGAGTGGTTAGAGACCCTAACTGCGGAGCCGAGAGTCGCCGGTTCGATCCTCGCCCAGGACAAATATTTGTGTGCATGAACATGTCTATTTGTTCCGTGTCTGAATGTAAAAGTATCTATATATGTGTAAATTATAAAAAAAATGAATATTAAAGTATATATATCAGTTGTCTAGTACCCCATAATACAAGTATAATACTTGCTCACTTTGGGACTAGATGGTGCTGTGTGGGATGTCCCAGATATTATTATTACATTATATCCTTTTTTGTTACTTGATATGTATATTTCCGATCGGGCCGCTGCGGCTCCCGGGCCTTTACCTCGAGCTTAGCAACACGGAAACATGATCTTTTGCTGTACTTACTACATGGACCTACTAATCTATTAGTTTCTACATACGTAATACATCCTATTATTTTCTACATACATAATACATCCACAACTACTTTTGTACAAATTTAATTGACTTTTGCCTTACTACATATCAGAATGTGTGTGTCATAAAAAGATAAAAATCATACCTCATCCAATTCAGAAATTGGTACAAGTTCATTTCCAACTTCCAAAGGTGCTGGTTCATTTTTAGGGATGAGCACTTCTTCATACTCTTTGGTGTCTTTTCTTTTCACGTTTTCAGGTAAAATTAATTTTAGACCTGATACAAAACCTGGAATGGTTTATGAACAATTTAAATATATCCATTAACATTTTAGTGTAACTTTGCATTACTCCAGATTTTTCTGGTGTGATTTTAAATTAAATAATAATAATATCTCGGATGTCCCACACATCATCATCTAGTCCCAAAGTAAGCAAGTATTATGCTTGTATTCTGGGGTACTAGACAACATATACACATTTAAATAATATTTTTTATAATATATACATTTTTCTTACACGCAGACATGGAACAAATAGACATGTTCATGCACACAAATATTTGTCCCGGGCGGAAATCGATTCCGCGATCCTAGGCTCTGCAGTTAGGATTTCTAACCACTCGGCCAATCGGGCAGTCAAGATAAAGTTTGAAAGATATAATATTAATATATCTCTATAGGTAAATAGGTTTTCATTTATATAATTTTCATATATAAACAGCTCATAGGTTGTCTGTGTTTAGATATTCTTGTCTTGCTGTTTTTATTATATTTATTTACTAAGATGTAATTTTTTGATTACCAGCTGAATTCTTGGCTTCAATTGATGAATCATAAACATGAGGATACTGTATTTTGCTTTGGAAATAAGACATTTTCTGAAGTATAGGATCTGTGTTAGTTGAAGACTTTGTTGTAGAAAATGGAACAACTTGTTTTGTAATTTCAGCTAACCTGGAATAAAAATTCAGGTGTATTTAATACTATAAAAAAAAAATAAGCAATATAAAAGACATTGAACAGGTGCAACATGATTAGTCAAACTTTATGACCGATCCAAACATAGCGTTGTACAGCGTGGCGGTAACAAATCATAGATGTCCGCAGATGTGAATAGGGGTGTTGCACCATCGCGAATCCGTATTCACCTCATGTTCAGATCGAACATAAAGTTTTTCTCTATCTGTAATAATCATTAGTAACAATAGGTATGTATTTGCCATATTCCTGAATCCAAATGTCCATCAAAGTGTACATACATACCTAGCCCAAGGCAAACTGGCATTAGAGATTTAGACACATGTAAACGTAAAGTTAGTAAATTTATGTTAGCTTTCTTTGAACCATCTACACTGAAATATAAAGCAAGTAGAAATCATATTTACTGAAAAAATGTTGTTCATGAAATAATAAAAATAATTTACCTTCTAGCTCTCATTTGGCTGATGCTGATGTGCTGTTGATCGAAGTCATCATCTTCGTTACGACGTATATTTCGAGTTTTTTTCTCGTCTCTGCGAGCTTGTTTGGCTTGCAATCTCTCTTGTTCCGACAGAACTGATACTTGGCATAAGTATTGGGGCATTTTGTTTTCTGGTATGCTCGCTATAGAATATATGAAAAAATCAGATATTGAAAAAATAGTTATAATAAAATATGCATTGAGAAGATTAATTGGATGGTAGATGGGAGCTGTGTGTTCGATCTCATTGATTTGTTTGTATTATCAATGTCTTTGAAATGTCCATTACGTAACCGTGAATAAACAGTTGAATTAAACTTCAATATGCGAAGTTATTGTATGGAGAATAATATAATTTTGCCGATAAATATTCAGCATACTCTATGCAGAACTAATATGGCAGCTCTCTTCTCTATTACAAATATTTCTATTTCTATTTATACTTGAATCACTTCATTGTGTAATTTTGATTGCAGTGGCGACATTTGGTTTGAGAAATCCTGGAGGTACTGGATTGTGCAATCAACAGGCTCGTCAATGGGAACTGCATGTAATTATTTACACATCTACAACATAATTCATTTTATTGTGAACAATAAATCTGTAATAGTCATTTTAGGGTGTATTACTTGTATATCCAGCAAAGACGGTTTCAAGGAAATACAGCATGTTTTCTTTGGAATTTGAAAATAAAAAAAAAAAAAAAACAATTCATACCTTCTACTGCAGGTTGTGGTTCTTTGAAACTATTTAAGACATCATGTCGGTGCGTTAGTAGTTCTTGAATGAATTCAAATTTATCAAATCCTAGTAATTCAAACAATTCATTTTGTATTTCATCATTGCTTCTTGGAGAATTAAGAAGAGTGATAACAGACTGAAGTATGTCAGCACTTGATATGCCACTTGAATTTTCATATAATTCTTTCATTTTGCATTCTAACCAGGATTTGCCAAACTAAAAACATGAAAAAATAAATATGTTACCATTTACATAATAGTCAATGATGAATTTATAATACTAATCTTTTTTTGTAATGTATATATTTTTGTAAGAATAAATAAAAATCATTTGCACTAGTTTTCCGCCCGCGGCTACATCTGCATAGTTAAACATGATTATATTACCCCAAGTAGTGATTTTGACTTTGATTGATTCTAATACAGTTAGGTAGTGATTGCCCATATCTTTGTTTGCAAACACGTTTTTCTTGTTTTTAGAAGTCATATTAGTACATACTTATTTTTTAAGTTCAAAGTTATTATTTTATCTTTGCCTTCCTTCCTCTCATTTTCATTTTTCATCACTTTCTTCCTTATTTTTCCCCTGCTTTATCAAAAATATTTTTAAAGTTCACGCCCTTTCTGATCGAACTGAAAGAACAGCCGAGTGGATAGAAACCCTAACTGCGGAGCCGAAGGTTGCGGGTTCGATTCCCGCCCGGGACACATATGTATTTATTATATAGTAACCATAACACAAGCATAATACTTGCTTATTTTCGAACTGGATGGCGGTGTATGGGAAGTCCCAAGTATTATTATTATTTCCTTTCATACGTAACTTCCCTAAACAAATAAAATCAAATGATGGGCTTCGATCTCGAAGTTTCTACAAGGTCGCACGTATTGATCGTAAACTGAATTGACGCGGCGGAGGGACAGCAAAGGGAGCGGGGCCGCCGTCGTTTCGGTGCCGCATGCTATTCGACATAACAGAAGTCAGCAGGCCGCTATCAGAGCGACTTCACAATTCATTGTACAGATGATTCGCGGGATAGTAAGAGTTAGCAAACTATTAATATTGAACCATTTGCATCAAATTGGTAAAAATAGAAAACAACAGATATGACTTATTAATTAATGTTCACCATCATTGCTTCATAGTAATGCAAGAGCTCATAATGCACAGCAAAAGAAGCTGTTCTAACACTATTGATACTACACTTGAAAATTCTCCATCACCCTCTGTACTTTTTGGATTTGACCCCTACCAACTACCATTATTTCTGCGATTTGGACAACTTTCTCCATGGAAAAAATTTGTTCTCAAGAAATCGCTTTTACGAACTGTGTTGAGTAGTATTCCTCCATACTTGTAATGCAAAACATATATATCATCATTCTTTACTACATTAAAAGCAATTTTGTACTTCAAATCCTAATACTAACCTGAATAATCGAAATCGACTGCAATCATAATGTAAATGCTTGAGCGCAATGGAGAATTAATAATTTTAAAAATATTAAATGGTTTATCAAGTAAGTATATACATGATATTAATTTGTAAATATTGTAATAATATCTTACTTTTGAAACAGGAACTGTCTTTTGTGGTCTAAGAGGTGCAGATTTCTCAGAATTATTGATTTGGTTATATTTCATGGAGAAATCTGTGACTACATTGCACACAGTTGCTGGTTTGGTGGTAAGCCTTGCCAACGGTTTTTTCTGTGGCCTATAGGGCTCATAATTGCATTGTATGAATTCACCCCAAAGTTTGATATTTTCCTTATTTTCTTCACATGTTTCAAGTTTAATGTATGCTTTGGTATCTTCAGATATTTCATTGGTGATTTCAACAACAATCTAAAATGGATAAAGTTATATATTTTTAGAAACACTATATCCGTGTAACATTTTCCAACACTTCATGCGTACATTTTTTTACTCATCCTGAAATAAAATATTCTATTTATGCTAAGTTTTAGTTATTTCAAATTTTGCCCTTCTCCTTGCATATTGTTAGAAATCACTAAGTGATAGTATTATTAAAACATTCAACAAATGTCACTTTGAGGGTGCTTCTGCGCTTTATAAGTCAGACCACTAAATTTATCACTGTATCTACACAATTTCTTGTTTTATACTTATTTTTATTCTGTCGATTGTCCACTAGTGCATAGTGGAGGTTTATCTCAATCAAAAGTTTCTTGAAAAGATGAAAAATTATTTTAGCGATGCACATTTGTTATGTATCAGAGTGATTGATGGTTTGTTGTTTTTTTTGGCTTTATTTAATAGTTGTAAAATCTATTTTATATTATACACTTCTTATTGAATTAGTCTTAGTTTACTAGTAATGTGATTAAGGTGAGTGAAGAATCGTTATAGTGAAATAAACTGTGGTACACACGAGAGTGAAGATTGACATAATGAATATTTTATATTCAATGAAGTTCATAACTTTTAATAATATGATTCCTCAAAGAACTTTTCTATAAGTTATAGGAAATAGATATTCACCTCGCATATCTTATTAGCAGTAGCAGATGTAACAGAACCAAACGATTGTCGAAGTTGGGATAAGTGTTTGAGCATCACAATGTCTTGGTCGAGAAACATTCTTAATGCATAAACAGCAGCATCATCTAACATTTCATCTGTATATCCTTCACCAACTAAAAGCTTACATGCTTCTTTCAAGTTATTTAATAGTTTCAGAATAGTATCAGAATTATTTTCTTGATTTTTGATGTAACTACAAATATCTGCCCAAGATTTAAATCTGCAAAATAAAAATATTCAACCGAATTCCACAGTATTGTTCATATACTTATTACTAGGTTTCATCCACAAGTTCATCTGTCACCATTATCTAATCCATTTAATTGTGAAAGTTTCATGAAACATTAATCTAGTGATTCTTGAGTTATAAGCATTCAAAAAAAGAAATAAACAAAAAAAAGGGTTGGTTTACCAAACCATTTGCATATGTATCTAACGTCTATGGGCATGGATAATTAAAAGAATGTGGTAAGAAGATGGAACTGCAGTAATATTTTAAAGTATTTTATATTAATGGGCCATCTTGATTACTGTTCCAGTAGGCTGGTTATATGAAAAATGCCATGCAACCTGAATTTTCATCCTTTATCTAAGTGGGTTTTTCACGCAAAAGGTATGAAGGAACTACTACAATTTTTTAAATATATTTGGACTGAAAAGTAACTGACAAGTTAGTTACAAATTTCCTATAAATATTTTCCACATACAGATATCGCTGTCATTATTTTATAAGTCTTGTAATAAACTTGTTATTAGCAAATCTAACTAAAATATTTTAACAAGAATATTTTTCTTTGTTGCGTGAGTGATTCAATTTATTGTTTTTCTAAACATACCTACCTACTCAAAGAGGTAGCTTTACTTTACAATGTTGCTTGATGAAAAGTTGAAAAATATTCAATCTGGCTTACATGGGAGGGATATAAGAAATGCACACAGTAATTATTTTATAATGGAAATGAAAAAAAAATAAAAATATAGAGCCTCTTGGTGACTTGTCATTCCGGTCCAATCCGCTTCACTTCTCGCATTATGACAAGCAAAACCTAACCTAATTTTTTTAAATGGTGGAACATCTACCTATTTTGACCAGATTTCAAATTGATCATTTTTATGAACACAATTTTCATCAGACAACAATGGAAAGGCGACCCATTTACATTTTCGAGGGGTTGGTTTTTCAATGCTGCCGGATATAAATCATGTTCATTCAAAATTTATGTTCAAAAAAATAGGTCAGGTTATGGTTTGCTTGTGATAATGCGAGTAGCGAAGAGGAGCAGAGCGACGAGCCACAAAGAAGCCTTATAATTTTTTTCATTTCCTTAAAAAAATATTTACTGCATGCGGTTCCTACACCCCTTCCCCATAAGCCTGATTAAATATTTTGTAACTTTTCAGCAGGCTACATTGGAAAGCGCCACCTTTTACTTCTTTACTTAGAGCAAATAATTTATAAATACATATTTCTTTACCTTTTCAAAGTCTTAAATGATATCACATTTTGTATGCCGGTGTCCGTAGTAGGTTTCAAACATCGAGGTTTATCTAGTTGTGTATGTGCTCGTAGAGCTCGAGTTATACGTGGAAGCTCAATCATATTTTCTTTTTACTGTACCTAAGGGACAAAAAATTTAATCAACTGGATGCAGTCAGAATGTTCTTCATTTTGTTTTACATCAATTTATTTAGCGGCTAAACTGTTATGCGGCTGTCATGTCACAATCACAATGTTGCGAAATAAATAAAGATTCGGGTTTAGGGAGGAAATTATATTAGGTACATTTAAAACGTTACGTTAACTTTTAAATTAAATCAGCATTACCTTTGATATGTAAATATTGGAATATTTAAATCTCGTAAGTAAAATATTTAGTTAAATCAAGTTTTATCAAAACAGCTGATTGTCCACAGTCTAGTAATTCCCATACAGTCAGCAGTCAGTTACTCTCAGGCATGACAATCTTAGAAATATTAGTTTCCAATAAGTGTGCAAACTTAAGAAGGCATCGAGATTATTTAATTTGCTTATAATCAAGTTTCTTTTCAATTTATTAGCATTATAATTTTGTTTCAAAGTCCCCAATACAGATACCAGCACTAGACATCATAGTTTTACTCATGGGTTTTACTATCTTAGGGTAGATGACGCTACACTATTTTAAGGTGGCCAGCTTTTAAGTATTTTTACTGATTTAGTAGATTTCCTATATTCAGGGTCTTTTATAAAACATAGCTTAAATTCATTAACTTACAAAATAATGGCTAAATAATTATTGAAAGAATTCTCTAGTGTTTTTAAATGTCATTAATGTATAACTGCGTGTCGTGCCACTCGCAGTGTAGGGTTTCGTAATTGCGCGTCACAATATGTGGATTTAGAACGGGGCTGATTGTTTGATTTCATGAATATATGTACCTATTTATTTTATAAGTCAATCGACTATTACTTGTTAACTTGTTAAACCTATTTAGCTGTTATAATATTCCTTTGAACTTAGTTATATATACTACTGCCGTGAATTTTTCGCATAGGTATCCAAAAACACGCGATTAGCTGGCAGGGGACAACGCTTGATCCAAACAATAGTTAACACTTCAATGCTTAATATTTCGCAAATAGATTCATGCATCACAAAATTATTTTCATAAACCCGCAAAATTTTGCACTCTACCCACCCCACATCATGGGATAAATGGGAAAATAAAATCTATCATCATTCATCGAATCATTTTTCGAATTAGAGTTCTTGTTGGCTACGAAACCCTAAAAAAAGAATAAAAATTCTTAGATTAAAACAATTATATTGAATTCTTATACAGTTATATTACAAATCTTATACAATTATTAAACAGAAATGAGTGGCCATTGTCGAGTTTAATACCAGATTTTTTTAATTTCTTTATACATTTTTGCGTTGTGGAAGAGTCTGGTGACTGGACAAGGAAGGCAAGCTCGTTCCTGTTTCCCACACTACCAGATCCCCCAAGCATTGCTAAAAATAAAACATATTATATATAGTAACAAATTAAAATTAAATCAATTATTAAACCAGCATGCAGTGAGAGGACAGACATCATTCATATATTTTTCCAAACATGCTCTGCGACATAAATGTGTGAATGGTCGCTGTTTGGGTGTGTTTATGTGTGTGGAGTTAAATATTCGAGCGTATGCATTTGAATGTGTGTGTGTGTGTGTGTGCATTTCCTATGGGGGTCTGTAATAGGTGTGACAGTGCAGACGATTTTGCAGTTTATACAGACACAACTGGGTGGTTATGCTATAGGTTTCAACATGCTTTCTATGCATTCATAATCTTGCTATTGCAGCTATGCAGTCACTTTGCGTTTACAAGTGTATCTAGGTAGTGAAAATATAGAGATTTGAGCATTTATTTTATTGTAAAAGTTCCAAAGAAACGAAAAAAATTTTGACCAAAGTTTCTTTTTACTGCGGTAGACCGAAAAACTATGTCCTTTTTTCGTTTATTTGACAGAGTTAAGGGATTATGCGTTGTGCCAACATGCATTGTCAATACCGTTTGTAATATAAACAATTGTCGAACAGTTAAAACATTGAAGTGCTTGTAAAGCTCTTTTGTGGGATACGATCGTGCAAGAAACGCGCTTACTTTTAATAAAGTCTTCTGGGCTTGTTCCAGTTTTATGAGATAGGTTTTAGGTGCTCCACCTCATGAGGTCATACAATATACTAAAGTGGACTGGCAAAGAGCAAAGTAAACTTGTTTAAGAACATAAACGTTAGCTACATGTCGAAGGGATTTAAAAATGTAGATGAGCTTACGAATTCGGACTGCGACCGTATCGATGTAATGTCGGAAGTTCATATTTTGGTCAATCCAGACACCCAGGTATTTCATGAGATTCGTGCTTTCAAGCCTTGGACATGAGCATGACTGTGCTTCCACAGATGAGCACAAGTGCGCAGTAAGAGCATGTGATTTTAAATACTGCTAGTCTTGGTTACGAATTAAAAATGTAACGTGTTTTGTTAAATTAAGTGTAAGTATATTAGTATTTAGCCATTCCGCCACCACAGTGAATCCAAGCTGCGCAAGGTGAAAAATCTCCGCAAAATGAAGAAAATGTATTTGATATTTGATTTAACTAACCATAATGTATAACTATATAATACGTTTTCAATTGCCGACTAAATCGTGTTCTGTTAGGCAAACATAAAAGATAATTCTCTAAAACATGGTTTTTAGTATTTAAGTGTTAGCTAGGCTAACAGCGCTATATGGATGAAAGTGGAGACATCTTCCCCTTCTCTTTTACCTGCATAGCGCTGTCTCGGTGCTTGCTTCCGCTCGGCGAGCGTGAAGTGCGGGCGTGACATGTCACACTCGCCGAGCGGAGACGAGCACCAGAAACAGCGCAATGCGGGTAAAAGAGAAGACATCTCCTTCTTCTATTTTTTCCACATAGCGCTGTCTATGGCGCTCACCTCGCTCGGTGAGCGTGAAGTGCCAGCATTAACTATAGCGCTCTAGCTCAGCTCAGTTCACAGCATACAAAGTACTCTGTGGTCCACAGCCTCAGTCGGCAGTAGGAACACACTTAGAAGCTCAGAAGATATTTTGCTTGCACAGCTTACTATTTTGTTTGTGTCTTTTAAACGGATAAGTCCAGCCATCAAAAACAAAACTTGTAAAAGAACTCAAGTCTCGCAACTCAGTTCTTCTACCGTGAAAAGTTGTGAGATCCATGTTGATAATTTATTCAGTCCCTACTTAAGGGACCTTCTGTCTTAAATTATTACGTAATTAGCTAATCTAACAATTTCTTATAGTGACCACATCAATATTTAAAATATTCTATCACTACATATTATAAAATAAAGTCCCCTGCCGCGTCTGTCTGTCTATCTGTCTGTCTGAACACGATAAACTCAAAAACTACCAAACGGATTGGCATATTATTGACACTAATGGACAGAATGATTCAAGAGGAAAGTTTACGTGTATAATTGATCGATGTTTTGTGGAAAGTTGAAATATGACAATTATTGTTGAAGAAGTCGGAAAAAAATCAAGCCGACTGGGAGCTTACATCAAAAACGCTGCCTTATCCTTTTGAGATATAATAAAATAGTGTGTAGAGGAATCGTTTCTCTTTTACAGAACTAAAGAAAAGTCCGCGATGGTATATGTCTATCTTTTATGAATAGCTTACTATACCTATGTACTATTTTTATGTTTAAAAAAATGGTGCCATGTGATGAGGCAATTAGAAAGCAATTTTTACGGATAAAATATAGATCCTTATCAAATGAAATACGTTATTTACCTTCAGCATTTCATACACAATATGATTGCCCTTTACACTATACAATTTAAATTAATATCATAGGAGCTACTGCGAAATATAAATATCGCACGACAAGCAGCTGGGCACCACACCGGCCGCCCATGCCAGACGACGCAACACGCATGGTTAGACTGAAGTTATCAATGCTGTATACAAAGAAATATTGTCGTTTGTTTTTATGTATTTATTCATTACTTTTTCAAATATTTGTAGAATTGAAAATAAAATACATTAAAAATACTCCAAGTAGGATGAACTTACGTTACATTTGAATCTAATTAAATCCAATCCATATGTTCGACGCAATAAGCTGATTTGACCCTATGCAAAAAAAAACACTACAACTTGATGCTCTGCTACCCATGCGATCTCGGGATGGGTCGCTAGTGTTTAAATCAGCAATGGCCATTACGCGGCCCGCCAACAAATTTTTGTGGCCCGACCCGGAATCATAGCCGGCGTCGGCGGGCGTTGCGTCGCTCGCACAAAGATTCTGTGGTCATAGCGTAGCGTACGGAAAGTACACGACACCACAGATTAACGATACTGTGAGATTGTTTTTTATTTTGTAGCGACATTAACGGTAAATCTCTAGTTTTGCAATACCACGCTTGTCAATCGCGAGCACAAAACAAATTGTCATTCACATTTCACATTGTTGCACATTGTTTTCGACAGCTATTGTATTAAAAACGTGATTCAAAAGTTTAGATTTAGAAATGCTTTGTAAATCGAAACAAATTCATGTATCTCATCATTAAAGTATTAGTGTTGTAGCCCGTCCGCACAACAAGTTGATTACATGAAAGTGGCCCACTGTAAAAATAGTTTGGCCATCACTGGTTTAAATAAAATAGATTGACTTTGCCATCGCACTAAACTACTTACAAATACAAACACCTACGACTGTAATAATGTTTGTTGAGTACAATTACAGATTCTTTATAAAAATATTCTGTTTTACATATAACACTGTTTTATATTAAAGAAAACTGATTGTTAAATTTTTGATAAGCAATAAATACAAACTTTATGACTAATTACATTCATTTGATTATTATTTACTTTATTTATTTATTTAGATTCCACAAACAAATTAAATCTAAAAACTGCTAAATCCTCAACCAAATTGAAACTTCACCATGAAAAGCTGCTGAATAATTGTTTTTCTGAATTTTATTTGATGTGTGAAATTATTAAGCGTCGCAGCAGGTAGCATGACATAAATACATACATAATACATAATACATGGGACTTTCCACACAGCGTCATCTAGTCCCAAAGTAAGCAAGTATTATGCTTGTGTTATGGATTACTAGACAACTGATATACATACTTAAATATTCTTTATAATATATATATATATATTTTTTTTCGAAGACACCACACACATATAACAACCAAGACCCGGTACCAGTATCAATATTCATCATATTAATACTGACCCGACCTGGGATTCGAACCCGGGACCTCCAGCTTCGCAGGCAGGGTCGCTACCCACTAGGCTAAGAGGTCGTCGGTAAATAAAATAAAAGCACGGCGGAGATGAAACAGAGGTCGGGTAATTCGCGTGCGAACTCGGCGGCCGCTCCTCACCATGCTGTCCGCGCCGCTGTTCCCATGCTGTGCCTGCGTATAATAGAGTCATATACAAGAGTCATTCGCAGGCGACTCAGAGCGGGAAAGATTGGTGCGTTATACTGTACGCCAAAAAATCTTTTTTCTTCATTGTACAATTGTAACTGTACCTACATTTTAAATTTGTTTTATCTCTACCACATGATTTTTTTGTTTACCTACCAAATTTAAATATAATACCTATTTTGTGATCCCTACGTGTTTATTAATAATAAGTGGGTAGGTTATAGATGTCAAAAATAGCACTAAGTAAAAAGTTGGTAGAATGGTACACGATTAGTGTCATTATTTTCGTTTGTTGTTTCAAGGTTGTTTTGATGGTTGTGTTCAATGTCACTGTATTGTTTGAAATTTTGTTCATAGGTGGCAGTATTAAACTTCTTATTTTTTTACTATTTCACGTTAGATGACGCTGTATTTAGTTTCAAGGCTCGCGTATTTTGGCATTTTTGGCGCTATTATCGTATTTCCTCTTTTTACGGCGGAAATAGGTCTCTATTAAAACTTAAAACTAATAACTACAAAGTACTCTGTGGTTACTCTGTGCAGTCAGTTGCAGTCAGTCATCGGAGGCGCAGTGTTGCCACAATTGAGTTCCCAAAAAGTACATATCCAGCGCTGAAAAGGTACATTCATAAGCATTTCTTTACTCAACTCACTCATACAGCTTCTATTGTTCTCTTGCAATGAACGTGAGAGAGCCAGAGAATTCCTGCTCGCTCGTTGCACTTAAATCGTAATTGTGGTTGAAGTAAGATCCATCATTTGAAAATTAAAGAAAAAAGGCGCGAGGAAGGCGTTCGGTCAGCCACCACGGCCAAATGAATCGGACACAGAATTCGAATAATCGAATCATAGGAATTAAAAGGGCTCTATTACAGGTAAACTAACAGTGCACAAGAAAGGAAATTACTTCTCTACAACAGATATCAGCTCGCGCGCTCAAAAATACTATAAACAAATAAAAGAAAACAAAATGTAATGTTTACATGTAGAAACAAATAGAATTAATGTAAAATCAACATCTAGGCGTGCGTTCGGGCAGGCCCGGTCGGTCACGGTCGGACGGACCGTACACGAGCAAGATGCATATACACAACAGCGAGTAATTGCGTATGTTCTATCTCGTTCACGCACGTCTGTCTCGCCTTGAATATCGAATATATATGCATGGTTATATTTTACATAAAAAATTTAAAAAAGCTTTAAAAAGCTTGAGTCTCAAAAACATTTTTCATGAAAACTTATTATTAACGCGTTATATTTCATTTTTATTACTCGCTTCCTAGTCTGTCTGTTTTTAATTAAATAATTATTTAAAAAAATGTGTACGTTGTCTTTCGTGTGCACATGTGTTCGGTTTGCAATTAAATGTAATCTTCCCGATTAGCCAAAGACTTGAAACTTAACGATACCTTGAAACTCATTCTAAGATTCCATTACATACAAACATACAGGTGGAACTAGTAAAAGCGTATTAAAAACTTTCTGTTAAATTTAAAATTTACCGCACACTTAAAACAATTAATTAAAGCAAAAAATTATAAAAAGAGAATTATCAGTGTAAGTAATTTGTAATTGAGTATTCTTTCATACTTATTAATAAAGCTAATAAACAAATGTTTAGTTTAATTAACTTTTTGTGACAACCCTACCAAAATAAATGTAAATTTTGCTCGCTGTTGGAAGCTATGCCTCTGTACGGTTTATTTACTCATGTGGCGCGGTACCACTTGATTATTATAGTACCGAGCATACTTTTACCGATCCATCTGGATAGGGCCTTAAATCACTTGCTGTGCTCGTAATTAAATCATAGAATGCTACGTTGCTCTGTCAAACTTTGTACTCGCAAAAAAAAAACCAACTTTGCTATCTTTTCCCGTTGTATTTAATATGAAAACTTTAATTAACTGTAATTGGTAATTAAAAAGTATTTGAATATTTCTCATGTGTTAACAATAATTTGAAAAATTTTGCTGTAGGTATAGGGCTCGCCTGCCAAGCGGAAAGCTCTAGGATCGAGCCTGCGCTGCACTTATTTATTTCATTGAAAACATCGTCCAACAGCCGAAACTTCGTAATATATCCATAGTAAATGGGCAACTGTAAAACTATGATGTATAATCCATCCGTATCAGCCCATCATGCCCCACTGCCAGGAATAAGCCCCTGGGGATGCGAATGCTTGGAGCCTAATCCGCCTCGCTGTTCCAGTACGGGTTGGTGGATTTTGTCGACTGGAACCGACGATAGAATGTACTTAATTCAGAAAAAAACTCATTAGTAGGTAGGTAGTAGATACATGCCGGTTTCTGGGATTCGAAGCACAACCTTTTAAACAAGAAGCGGGATCGCCTCCACTCGGCTATCACGACTCCCAATAAATGGTTACACATTCGTGTATATAATAAAATAAATATAATATGTGCCAACAGTCTATCGGCTGAACTTGACCGAAGTCTACCGAGATCACCCGAAATGCAGACCGATTGACAAAATTGCGTTTCAGTTTCACCCCTCATTACAAAGTACTTTAGACGTCGCGTCGCGTCGCTACACAAAAATTCACTTTCAATAATAAGTTGGAATAAAGTTGATCGGCCTCTCTGGGATCCTCAGCGTGTGAAGTTTCTTCAAGAACTGGAAGCTGAACATTGTCTCAGGCGGGAGTATAATAAAAAAATCTGCTAAACTGATTTTCCTTGAGAAAGCTATATAAACGCATGCCAGCAGTAAATATGCTTAGACTGTTCATCGTTATTTTAGCTCTCGAATGGTACGTTATTCCAGATGGACAAAGCCTATTTAAACACAATGTCTGTACTAATATTAAAAAGAGAAAGTGCGAGTTTTGTGAGTTTGTGGGCATGTGAGTGAAGGATAAATAATCTCCGGAACAACTGCACTTATTTGAAAAGTTATTTTACCATTTGAAAGATACATTATTACAGATGGGCATATGCTATATATACATAATATAATATAGATAATTGTTTTATCTGGGCAAAGTTGGCAAGGGCCTCTAATATATTATAAAAAGGTTTATAATAACGTAAGTTTAAGGCATGTTCTTGGTGCTGAGGAATATCAAGTATAAGGGTTGGGTTATAGGTGCGTACAAAATTGATTGACGAATAATCGAATCAAGTAAGGATGGAAAGGGACGTAAAAGTTTGTATGGACTAACTATAAATAATGTTAATAAACTTAAATCAAAACCTAGCATAAATAATGCATTGATTTTCAAAATGTAATTCTTTGAAGGCGAAGAAGCGTGAAAAAGTTTATACTCGTATATACGAGTAATACATAAACTGAATTTATAAATGCCCCTATGTGTTTAGATAAGAGTTGTAGCCGTCTGAAGTGTTTTTAACATTAAAAAGGTTCAAGAGGACATCCGCCAGCAAAAATAGATGGAAGTGAGTTATGTAAAATTCAATCTTGACGTCAATAAAATTTACATAGAGTTAATACATGTCCAATGTTTCCTAAGTAATAACCTACAGGTCATGTATTTTTTTCCTTTTGAATCAAATTTCAAGTTTATTATACTTACTCGTATATCTACAAGGATAATTTAGTAATGAAATTGCAGCGATTTATGCATGACGGGTTTTCCAATTATCGATATATAGACGAACTAACTGTTCCCCGCGGTTTAGTTTATTTATTAACAATCGATATAGATAAGCTCAAACAAAGTCCGTATAAGATACGATTGCTGCAAAGGCAAGATTTGGGCTATCAAATACTGAAAGAGTTTTTCAAATCGGACAGTAGTTTCAGAGATTAGCGCGTTAAAACAAAAAAAAACGAACAAACTCTTTAGCTTTATTGTATTACCATATCAGCCAATTATTACTGCAGGAGCTTAGGCCTCCCCTCGGGATGAGGGTGCTTGGAGCTTAATCAATCACGTTGCTTCAGTGCGGGTTGGTGGATTTTAACGACTACCACATCGTGACTGCGACCGGGACCGATGGCTTAACGTGCTCTTCGAGGCACGGAGTCAGTGCGTGATAATTATGTTCTTAAATCAGAAAAAACTAAAAGTAAAGCCGTTGCTATATTTAAATTTTTGCTTTATTTTATTGAAGCCATAATTACATATACATACATAAAATATTTTCGTTACAGAATGTCTTCTATTACAATGATGATATCAGTAGGTAGATTGATTATGTAGATCACGTGGATTTCGGTTCTTAAAGTATGGTTAACATTTTCCAGCTATGAGGTAAAAATACAATCTAGGTATTCAAAGTTTACATGATTAGATAGATTTATTAATTATATATATATTATAGACCTTAGAATAGGACCCTCGACGTGCGAGGTGTCGATCCAAGCTCTATGATTTAACACTTTAAAAAAGAACACCGAATTTTACACCACAGGAAACAATTTTTATATACGTAACATTTTATAATATTATGTTTTTTATTAGCTCCAGCGTTATTACATGCGTGTAATAAACGAGAAAGTAATTATTTTGATCTCGTAAATTCGTTTATAGGAAGGAACGTCTGTAGAAAATGTACAAACGAAATAACTCTTAGGTAGTCAAAAATCGGAAAAAAATGCACGTTAACGGAAAAAATGGAAGCAAGTTAACAAACAATTAAGTATTTATTAAATTAATTATATTCAATAATAAATATAATGTTTTTTCGACTCGTTAAGTTTGTTACAACACTGGAATTTAGCGACATCATTTTGTCTTATTCATAATTTTTTTTTTTTAACAAAACTAGAACTAGTCTTAGCTATGGAAACAAGTTTTATAATACCTTATGTTATTTTATTTTAAAGAAGTCACTAAACCTAATCCGTTAACATACAATGGTGTATTTTCATTTACCTTACAGTGTATTTTGAAGTGGAAACCTTTATTTCTGAAACACATTTTAATTTGTCGAGTCGTAAGTATTTAAATGTTACAAACTTGATATATTTTTTAATCTATTATAAAATTCTAAAAGATGAAAAAGAAAAATTGCGAATGGGGAAACGTATACGTGTAAATTTTTTTAACGTATATAGGTGTAGTAGTACCTAATTAAATATTAAATAACATTATTTCGCGTAGAAAAATGAAACAATATATTGCGTTTCAGAAAAAGAGGTGATCTTATGACTCTACGGGCTTAAATACTAAGCATATGGTTGCGAATTAAAAAAATCATTAATATATTGTAATATAAATTAATTTTAATAAGTTTTAATACACACTTTTTACGATTTTTGCTACCAAATTGATTTGAATTAGTAACGAAATGGTTAGAAACTATGAAAAGCGTTTTATTAATATAAACTGGACTTATTTCAATAGTTATTGTTACTTAAATTCCACCAATGTATTTTATCAGAAAATAATCTAAACTAATAACTAAGTTAATTCAAACTGTGTACATTCCATGACTATGTTTTAAGATCTACCTAATGTGATTTTTACACATCCTAACTACAAAAGCTGCTTATATATATATATATATATATATCTTGATTGCGAAATTAAACAATTAGTTGAAGAAACAAACCTAAAATTACAAAAACAACCCAAATATCAAATACAAACTCTATGTAAGAAACTTTCCCCAATATATGCTGTTTGATTATAAGTTATTTTGATTACTGTTCAAACTTAGATTACAGGCCATAAAAATTTAATCAATGTCTTCTAGTAATAATAGCATTTAATTAAATATTAACTAGTAAATTTTAGCTTATTTTAGGTTAACAGTAACACATATAAATATACTAATTTTGCATACGCATGTATTCTTTATGATTACGAAATAATAAATAGAACGTGAATTATAGTTAAATACATGTGGTTACGTAAGATAAAATTTAATTCTAACCAACGCCTAATAACAATCTGAATTATAAACTTCGATTCAAGACGTCAATCACTGATTTATTTACTAAATACTACAACACATTAATTTTATATAATTATTTATATTTATATATACGTATATGTAACCGTAAATTGTTCAATACCTGCTTATCTTTTTTGTTACACTGGTGAATGTTGACATTCACAAAACTTACTGGTGAAAGTCCCAGGGTATGTTGAAAACCACGATAATTTCGTTAAAAATTATTTCGACGCATGTCCGTATGTAATAACGTTAAAATATTTCGATTTTATATCAACGAAATAGGTGATATTAACATAAGTACCATAAATCGCTACCATTTCATCCCTTTTGCTGTCGAGACGATGGGTCCCTGGTCCAAGGATGCCAAATCACTTGTCCACGATTTGGGTGTCGCGCTGTGTCTGTTGACAGGGGATCCTTTGAGCAAGGAATACTTTGTTCAGAGGATCAGTGTCGCAATGCAGCGCGGCAACGCAACAAGCATCCTTGGTACCCTGAACCCATCGTCTCTTTAAAATTTTGTCATTTATCATAATTTACATAATATTTTTTAATTTGTAAATACTTTTACTTTTATATTAACTAATGTTAAATTATTTAAATTTATTTTAAAAATTCTTTCACCATTTTTTTCAAGTAATATAAATGAAGCGTTAGTAAACATAAGTACATCGTTTTGAAATTCTTCCACATCGATTATTCACGGTAGCATATATTTATATATAAACAGAATGGCAATGGGGCAGCAAGTGCAGCTACCTAACATTACTGTACGTTCACAAAAAAACGTCTCTAATTTATGTCTAATCTATAAACTTCCAAAGTTGGCGACTGTTTCTTATGGATGTTATGTAGGTACAATATGGTCTAGATAGCCGTTTTACTTACCCATTTCAAGTTACCATCCTTTATTTTTATAATAATTATTATGAACTTCATTCGTTTATTTATGATTTAATAAATATATAAATTAATATACAACTTATAACCACTAGGAAATACAAATTGTAAGAAGCAGATATTTATTGTAATGTTTACACCAAGTTTTTTAATAATCAATAGCCATTTGTGAAAAAAAAAATTAACGCCAGTTGATAACAATAATTATAGTCAATCTGGTTAACTTTCGTAAAAGTGCTACAAAATATATATTTATTAAACTGGTTAAAAATGGTTAAAGTTCTCCAAAAAGACCTCTATGTATCGGCAAAATATTGTAACAGTTCAAATTAGAAAGCCGAAAGTAGCTTTGTTTTTATAAGATTAGAAAATACATTAGATTATGTTTTATTACAAATATAAAATTTATAATTCGCCAAAAGTGGATCAAAGTTACCCAGATCGACGTGAACCATAAATATATTGAAAAAATAAATAGTACATCTTGGATTATAACCAGAAGTTTGGTCCGTTTTAGGTAAACAACGACGAACTGAGTTAGAAAAAAAAAACGCTTAGCACGTATTTGAACACGATTATCTGTTTATTTTGGGATATGGTACATTATTTTGTGTTGATAAGCTTATTATGTCTACATTTTACAAGTATACGTGTGGTATATTTCATTAACAAAAAAGGTCATCTAAAAATACAACACTCCTTAGTAAGTTACCGTTTGCGATATATAAAAAAAAATATCTAAAACCTCTCGAACAGTTTACCATTTTGCTTTTTGAAATCGTCTGCCCTTTCTATTTCATGGTATGTTACTGACAGATCTAAATTAGCTTTTAGTTTCATTAACTACATGCTGTAATAAAATATACAAAATAAAAATCTTCTAAATACATCGAAGTTCCAAAACATTTAAAATTCCTCCTAAAGTCCGATTTGGGTAGGTGTTTTTACAGCAGCAGAACCTGTAATTTAAAACGAGTTAATTAATTAGTGGGTCGCCACTTGGTCACAAATGACTTGGAGCTTGGAACATGCAAGAAAGAATGCTATCTGTGATAGATACGATAATGTTGTGGTTTTGGACATTTTTGCACAGCGCTAGACACGGAACTTGAGCTGAATGTACCTTGTGGAGATTTTCCGTAGATTTATGTTCAGGTTTTAGATAGCATAATAATCCGCTACATATTGCGCTTTGAAACGATTGAAAACGTGAGCAAAATGTCAGATTCAGTGATTAGAAAAACCATACGTCATTTTCATTGTTTTGAACTAATATTTTGTAAATTACAAATAAAATGTCATTTCAGAATCCTTATTTTCTTTTTCAGTACGAATATTACATGTGGGTCACAAAAACATAGAATCTACTTCACATCGAATATTTCAAAACATCAACCGGTGTATATTTGGTCTACGGTGTAAGCTTTTCACGGTGTAAGCCCCCCTCCTCACCCTGGGGGAGGCCTAAGCCCCTGCAGTGGGGTAAAAATGGGCTGATGAAGTGAAGTAAGCTTTGTTCACATTTTTGTTGTCACAACGGGTCGCGTCGTATCTCTACAACCATCCATGGCTCATGTATAGTCAGCACGATCCTTTCATTGTATTCGAACGAGGGACTAGACATACCCGAGTGGAAGTGTCGTTTTTTTCCATAAGCCCTTTTTATACCCCGCTGCAGGGGCTTAGGGGCTTAGGCCTCTCCTCAAGATGAGGGGGCTTGGAGCTTAAATCCCCCATGCTGCTCCAATGCGGGTTGGCAGATTGCAATGATCGTCATCTATTGACAGCGATCGGGACCAACTGCTTAACATGCTCTCCAAGGCACAGAGTCAGTGATAGTTAATGTACTTAAGTCAGAAAAATTTCATTGGTACACGCCCGGATTCGAACCACGGCCACATGGCCTTATAGATTTGAAATAGGTTCACTGCGCTCGGGCTATCACGACATAGGTAATATTTTATCATTACGTGTAACTGAACATACTTATACGATCAGAGGTTTAATGCTACACCTGTAAGCTTATGATCGGAGAAACGAGCTAGGTTTTGCAAGATTTTAGTTTATTTAGATTTACAATATATTCTTGTTTGTGGTAATTTTAAATTCTACAAGTATTTCTACCTGGCTCCATTCTAAATAGCGCTATAGTTCATGCACTAGTTGAAATCGAAAGACTGTGTTCATTTCCTAATTCCTAGAATGTTCTTAAAAATACCAACATTTCATATTATTACAAGCTTGAGTAATGTGAAAAGTCGTTGCGATTTTCTCGAAAACAGCTTCTTATTAGGTACATGAAAAAAAAATGTACTTGCTTTCATTTCAAATGTTGTTTGAAATCATTGATTAATACTTGGATGCGGCATCACCATAGTTGCACATGGTCCTCAAATATTTGTTACAGATCATCACATAGTTCCACAGAATTACTTTGTCTATAGACTTAACAGTCTATAAATTCTATGTCTATGTCTAGTCTATGAAATTTAGCCCATACCTAGCTATAGTGACAAGCTATCTATGCTTAGGGATGTTTAAAATGTACTTTAGTCTGTTATTAAAAACTCCATATTTGTTTACATTTTCATTTATTGTTTAAATAAAGCGTAATGAAAAAAATCCGTCTGACGTATAAACTTTAGAAAATAATCAAATGAACCATAAAGTTGTAAAAAAAATACCTTGCTTTATATCCGTCGATGTTTACAGACCTAGAATACAGAAAGTTAATGTATTAAGAAATATTAATATAATTTATTTTATAACAATTGTACCTACTATTCTAGACATTTTAATTAATCGTGTACGACTGTGGATTTCATTATTATAAATTAGTTCAAATTAAAGAAATGAAGAATGTAGTATTCGTTGAAATTGTAAATATTAGTTTTAGAGTTTTACAGGTTTTCGGTTTTCCTACGAAAGTTAAAATTTATACAGATAAAATTAAAATAATTAAAAATATTGGCAATTTTAACGATCGTAATATGTGAACATAAAGGAGTATTTTTTAGTGATTGAATATGACAAACGAAGAATGTTTTTATGAAAATAAAAATTTACTAATACAATAATTGAAAAAAATTGGCCAAGTGCGAGTCGGATTTGCATAAGAAGGGTTCCGTACCACCGTAAAATAAAGCGCTTCTTGTATGGGAATCCGCTATAATTTTTTATTTAATTTAATTTTTATTATTTGTTGTTACAGCAGCCATACTAGTACATACTTCATAAAAAAATCAAGGTAAGCAATGATCCCACTACCACAATTCACTCAAAACGGCGAAAGAAAACCACGTTTTTTGTATGAAAATTTTGGTAATTTTTAACTTAATTTTATTTTTATTATTAGTTGTCATAACGGCGAGATTCGGTGAAAATTTCAAGTATCTATCTATTGCGGTTTAGACGATAGAGCCCTGTTACAGACGGTCGTACGGACAGCGGAGGCTTAGTACTAGGTTTCCAGTTGCTACCCTTTGGGTACGGAACTCTAAAAAGGAGTAATGAAAATAATCATATTTACATAGATATTTCTTTTTTAAAGAATTTTAGTAAAACTAATTTAACTTTACCCCGTATGTAAACAATGTTAATAATTTTATGGAGTTAAGCATAAAAAGTGTTTACTTATTTATTTATTTATGTTAAAGATAACCAACAGTTATACACAAATTAAAATAATTAGCAGTGAGTGGTTAACAGTAACAGGTTCATTTACATTTACAGGTTCCCACTGATAGATTACTTACACTCGTAAGTAAAAACTTTTTATACATTTTCATATTTAAAAAAACACATTTATACTAATACACGTGTTTCGTAACAAAGAGTATCTAATAGATTGAAATCAATTGTTGTATATTTATTGAAATATTTTATATTAATAAAGAAATTGTACATTTCAGCAATATTTTGAGTAAAACTTTGGAGAAAGCTTTTTGATGGATCCTACTTACTTTTTATTAATAATCTGAGTTAATAATCGTCACGTGTTATAATTAGACAACTGTCAAATGTGACAGATGCAGACGACGAGTTCAAAAAGCTGAAATATAGAAAGCGAGGAACGTAGTTGATATAATGGAGGCTAACGCCCCCACGCATTGGACGGTTGTCGTTCCAACTGACCGTGAGTAAAATAGTTTCCAGTTGTCAGCACGGTTACCATGAGTTTGAATTGGGTAACGTGTCGACACTCGCTAGCGACAACTCACCAGATATGTATGGAAAGCGCCTCTGGCAGCACCGAGAAAAACTGAAATTCACATACAAATCTCTTACGAGTCGGTATCGAGTGTCGACACGCTATAATAATTCAAACTCATGGTAACCGTGCTGATATACGTTCGGATCTAAACGATAACCGACCCATGTATGGGGTCTAACGCGTTTGAGTTCACCACCAGGCGGCGGTAGTGTGAATTGAGGTCAGGAAATGTCAAAAACTAATATTAAAAAAAATTCTACTTACCTCAGTTGTACCATTGTCGAAAAACTAATAATAATTCGAGAGCTTTCCATATTTTTTTGTAATTTCTGATCATTTCTATTGAATTAATTTAAGCAAACACGCGATTGTTTTAATGGAGTACAGTCGTTCTTATGAAACTTATCTTGGCCTTTTATTTCAGTATAGAAAAGGAGACGGCGCATAATTTTTTTTTTTATCGATGTACTAATGAGGTGTTTACAAAACATAAAACTTGTACTTCAATGTAACAATAATTGTATGCAATAAAACTTTTGACAGCTGACCTCACTGCAGGTAGCGCCACCTGGTGAGGTTCAAATGGTAGCCTCCATTATCTAATGAACGTGGTGGAATAGTAAGCGACATTCGTTACTTTCATTAAAACAACCCGCAAGCAATTGAAAGTTTCTAGATAGATAGGGTTAAGCCGTAGACACGTTTTTACAAAAGGTTAGGTGTATAGACAACAACACTTTGAGGCAATAAAATACAAAGGCAAAGTAAATATAGATATTCTCTTTGTGGTCAGTCCAAGCCCACCTTTGTCGAGACAGACATACGAAGTGACAAGAGAACAGACAAAGCCAAACACCGACCACGACACACATTCTGATTACCGACTTACCGAAGTCAATATACCGATTTCGTGTTTACGATATTTGTTAAAACAACTTTTGTTATTTCTTTATTTTTATAACAATTTTTTTTTAACTTCTAAACAAAATCACTTTTACCGAGTTGTTCACACAAAGTTGGCTGGAAATTCGAAAAAAAACATTAGAATGTTAGTTTGTAACGCTTGCCATTCAATTAAAAAAATAATCCTGTTTTTTGTCTACACTGGATCGCAAGAATGTCTTGGCGCTTAGAAAAAAAAATATTTGATTATACAGAATTTATGTTCACTCACCGATAATTAGAGCCAAAATAATGATGCCAATAACAGCTGCAATAATCATCATCTGCAACCAAAGTCATGTAAAACAGGAATCAGTCGAAAATTCCATAATTATGAATATAAATTCTAGCAACAGGAACTTTACGGCGTCTCAGTAATAAAGTAAGAGCAGAAGACAAAAAGTCGAGCCGATAAGGTAACAGAGGAAAACGTATTTAAAACATTAATTTAACAACAATTAAAAATTTTATGTCTGGACGAATGTTGTTAGATAACTTTTTACACTTCTACTTTCCATTAATTTTTTAATTTTATTGAGCCGATAAAGTAACAACATAACATTATTACCAAAAGTTAGTATTAATAAAGTTATATCATAAATTATTTTTCTACCTCATTAAAAATTTTTGCAATGTTCACGCAGATGTTTTTAAAATTTTTAATGAGGTAGAAAAATAATTTATGATATAACTTTATAAATACTAACTATACCAATCTAGTAACACTTCAAATATCACCAAATAAAGGTTTATACTCTTTTCTATTGAAATATGTTTTGCTGCCACTTGAAATAGTCTGTCATAATTATAATAATTATAAAATATTGTAAAGTCAGATTAAAAAAAATCTTAGTTGTCTTTTAAGAGTATGAAATTGTAATTTTTTTCAATGAAATATTTTAATTAGTTTTATTTTCAATAATGAATAAATAATTTATTTTTTAATGTAAAAATTTTTTATGCATGTCAGTATAGACGTATACAGACCAAGCCTTTTGTCGTCGTCGCCGTCGTCGATACGAACATAATCACAATGTTCAGAACGGTCATAAAGTTTGATTCGATCAGAACAAAGTTTTCTGCCTGGTTAAGTATAGTAGCGACCCGAAAAATAGATCTTGTGCATCGATGGTCTACGTTTTAGTATCGTATTCTCAGTGTCTTTCCTATAAAAAGAGATCGTATAGACAAAACTATACATGTGATGATTCAATTGTACTCGTAGTGTGCTATAGACAAATATCGATCTGTCTCGATTCATTTCATCGATTGTTGTTCAGTGGCGGCTTTGGGAAATATTTTGTAGAGATGCAACATTGAGCGGTGACGATATTTTTGTCCGTCGAATAAAAATAAAATAATACATATAGAAGGTATGTATTCTAAGTTTATATCAAGCTTCTAAGTCAAACCAAACACAATTTAGAATTGGTTACTAAGTTCCATTTGAATATCTATCACAAAACAAAATTATTAAACGCCATGTTTTGTACCTGTGGTATACAAAACAGCAATCTCAGGTGAAGATTTTCCTGATGTTACTACGGACTGATAGATTACATACTTAAATATTCCTTATAATACATACCGTATTAGATACTTCTACACCCAGACACGGAACAAATAGACATGTTCATACACACAAATATTTGTCCCCGGACAGGAATCGAACCCGCGACCTTTGGCTCCACAGTTAAGGACTCTAACCACTCGGCTAATTGGTCAGTCAGATATCATGAGCTTGTTCGTCGGGGGGTCTGTCGTTGGTGTTTTTAAGATTCCTATATATGACAATAAACAATAGTTCGTGGACAAAAATAAGCGAAACGAATAAGAAATTGTCATTTCATTGTTCTACGATAAGTCTATCTGTAAAAGACACGTAGAAAAAAAATGTACGACGCCTTTTGTGAATAAGAACGAAAAGTTTAACATGAACAAATAACTGTGGTTTTGAAAAATACAATACAAAAAAAAAATCGAGAGAGTCAATTTACCTTTAAATTCTGTAGCCAGAATTTGCTCTTCAGTTTACCGGCTTGCTGTTCAAACTGTGAGGCTCCTTGCTGTAGGGCATCTGGAGAAAATATTAAATTGTAAATTATAAAAAGTATTAAAATTTGTGAAGTTGAACAATACCAGAACACAAAACGTCCGAGATATCAACATGTTTGTATTCTTTTTTTTAAGATTATCTATCCAAAATGGCAAAAACGGAACCTTTGTCCGTATGTCCGCCCATATGTTCTAAACTTCGTACCTCTTTCCAGCAATTTTTACGAAATTGTATACAAATCGCTATACAATTGTAGCGACAAAATTAAAACTACATTGTTACTGTTTCACTGTTTTCCATACATTGAAAAAAAAAACAAAAAAAAAATGTTCTGGCAACCCCCTCGTGGGGACTGCTGTTGGAAAGATCTTCCAGAATACAATTAAAGTTCAAAAGTAATTTTCTTAATTGAGGAAGGTAAATATTTCATGAGATATGAGCTTTTAAAGTAATCAACAATGTCTTAACCCCTTTCTAATTTTCAACCATGATTCATTTAATTCATTACGAAACACAAAACTTACAGAAATAGAATATATGCTACATGTGGAAAGGAAAAACCAGTTACTAAGCAATCGGTGCTTAACAGTAGGTAGAGAGCTGGCAATGTATATATGTTAGATCGTATACGAGCGATCTTCGACGCTTGTACAAAACAGGAGAGGCAACAAGATATAAAATATCGATATTTTGCTCTTCACGGCGTATATTTTCGTAAAAACACACCTATCAAGGACATAAAATCATAGAGATAAAATAACTAGAGTATAAGCAAGCTCTATAAAGCGTTGTATGTAGCGGTTGGGTATCGGTTGGCCATGGGAGAAAAAAGGATGGAAAATAATTGTACCCTATATAAATCGAAGTACTTCTACGAGATACTCTTATTCTCTGACTCTTTCTATTGAGACCCGCATTTATAAATATATTATATATAAATGTTTATTTGGCACTACAAAATTATAATGCAAAGTGAGAAAAAAAAACAACAAACTTAAAAAAAAAACTATCAAATTAACAGCAATACTTAAAACTAAACAACCTATTGGAAACAAGAACATTTGTTGTAACAACAATTTTATTTGTATAAAATTGTAATAAAAATTATAAACAATAAATAAGTTTCTGTTCTATTCTATGAATAACCCGAAGTAATTCGAAAAAATTAAGTAAATAGCAGTAAGTAATCACTTTAAAAAAAAAAATGTCTACGATTACAAGTTACTGACATATCCGAAATTTCCAGACCTATTGGTAAACGTAAACTAATTGCTCATAAAATATGCACAGAACCCTCTATTGATGGGTATATGAGAGGCACTTAGCCCGTTTCTTATAACTGGAACAGCGTACAGTGAAATAATGTTCCGAATAATATTTTCTATGTTAGTACCAACATGACAGTTCAAACATTAATTATTCCTAAGATGAGATTGAGTTCATTACTTAGGTAACAGCTTTCATATTATTATTTACCTGCTCTATCATCTAACTCGGAGAGCTTCTGATCTCTTTCCAAGACCTTTTCGACATTTGTTTTCATTATATCGACCACCTGCAAATTATACATTATCATTTTAGTTCAAATTCGCTAAAATCACAAGTGCATGAGATGTACGCAAATCGAACATGCATAAGTTATTTACACAAAAAAACACACACACCCACAAACATATTAGAAGGTACGCAGGTAGTACTATATAAAACAAATGAATTGACCAATGCCATTCAATCTAGACTTTTCTAGAACTGAATAAAAGATGAAAATAATTGGTATGATATAAATATTCAACTTGCCGTGACATATTGTTGATTTGAAGTTTTTGAAATAAATTTTAAAAAGTACTTTTTATTGCTCTCCATTTCTCTTTAAAAAAAAAGGAATATGAATAAATAATTGTAATTACTTAGGTATGGAAATTTTGTAAACATTGCAGCCTTTTCAGTAAGAATGAAAAAAATATAATTATGAAATATCCTAAAACACTTGATTTGGATTTAGTAAAGGGCGTGCTGCAACGCTCCGCGTCACACAGAGTCGTGTCGTGCCCTGCCACTTGGAGCGAGATAGTAACCTTTAGCTCGCTAATGTTAACATAATAAATAGCGGACTTGTATACGTTACACACCTCGTCAACCTGCGCCTGCGTCTGCTGCAGTCGACGTTGGGCAGCGACCTGTTGTGGTGTTTTGGGTCCGCCCACCGGCATATCGCCGCCATCGCCGCCTGCTGACAGCCCGCCCTCCGACGCCCTGCCAACATTTATTAGGGATTTTTAAGAGCGGATCGAAGGTCTCGAAAATCTTTGAGTTATATTGAATTATCATATATTCGTTTTTATTTCAATTACATAAACAATTACCAAATATATACAGGAAATATGATGGGAATATTTTTGATCTGATTTTTTTTGGGAGTGATTCTTCTTTTCTTCTTTTGTGACTACATCGTAAATGTAACTAGTCAGCGACGATCTCATTGTAATAAACGACAGGTGCCTCGAATCAGTATATTATAAATACAATAATAATACCTGGGACATCTTACACAGCGCCATCTAGTCCCAAACTAAGCAAAGCTTGTAGTATGGGTACTAGACAACTGATGTAACAAGGAATATTTTGTTCAGAGGAACAGCCTAGCCATTCAGCGCGAGAACGCTGCTAGCGTTCTCGGTACTTTGTGCTCATCATTAATAAATTTTATATAATTAAAAGAATTTTGTAAATAACATACACGGAACAAATAGACATGTTCATGCACACAATAAATTGTCCCAGGTGGGAATGGAACCCGCGACCTTTGGCTCCGCAGTTAGGGTCTCTAATCACTCGACCAATCACTCAGTCAATTATATACAATTAAAGGCTTCTGATAATCAAAAAAAGAAACATTGTGGGATGAAAAAATTTTCACTTTAAAAAAATCGTAATTCGCTCATCTACGCTATATTTATTAGAAACTAGTAATTTGAGTATTTAGTTATGTAATAATAATAATAATAATAATGTGTACATGACAACAACGTCTAGGCCCCAAACTAAGCATTAGCTTGTGTTTTGGGTACCAAGCGAAGACACCACATACATATAACAACCAAGACCCGGTACCAGTATCAATATTCATCATATTGACTGATCCGACCTGGGATTCGAACCCGGGACCTCCAGCTTCGTAGGCAGGTTCGCTACCCACTAGGCTAAGCGGTCGTCTACGTAAATATGTACGTCAAGTACAAACATAACTTTTGGCCTTTGTTGGCATTTGTAATATAGATACCTACTGAAAGCTTAAAAGTGTCTCGAGTTGCTTCTAGAAAAGGGTCTCCGGTCCCTTTCGTTCGACTTATCAGAGCCACTAACGTGACCCCAGATAATTGGACGTTTGTATATAAATATAAAGTTCAATTAAAATATAAGCTCTTATTACAGGCTTAGGATGATTAATGCAAGAGACCTTTAGCGTTTCATTGAATAACAAATTGCGTTCTAGTGAGATTTTGTTATTTTAAAGTGGCAAGGTTTATACCCACGCGACAACTCAACTCACTCATTATACGCAGACACAAACACTTTATTCTTGTTATTATTTAAAACTTAAAAACAACTGTTTATTGTCGAAAAGTGAAACTCAAAGATTTAATCATAAATATTAAGAATAATAACTAATTACTGCGTACGGCTTAGCCTGCGTACATTACAGCATTTACACTACCATTCAGTTCTCCTTATCCCTTAGATGACGTTCTTCTCCATGTTTTCCCATGTTCTTCCAGGTGTCTGTCTTCAAAATCAGTTCAGTAGTTTAAAGGTCGAAAAACATACAAATGTTATTCGCAGTAAAACCTTTTAAGTGAGTTCAGTACTTATATTGAGATGTAAACAGCGACTAAAATGATCACTGGACTGATATAAAGAATTTCAATAAAGCCGCATATTGATACTTTGACTTCCTTCAGTTGTTTCGAATATGGGCGGACAAGTAGGAAGCGAGGTACGATTTTATTTATATTAGTTTTGGAGAGGGTCGGAGCATGGGGAAAATGGTTTAAATAACGAAACTATAAAAATTTTGATTACAAATCAATAGGTACAGTTTATAGTAATTTACAATAATTACTATAGTAAGTCCAGTATAATTTTACTTGGTACTTTTATTGAATGCTTTCAATACGTATTCATAATGCCCCGTTACAAGATCATACTCTACATGTGTTGGCTTATCTCTGTAATATTTTCTCAAGCTTGTTATTTTACGAGCGTTTTGCATTTTTTTTAAGATACTCTCTATACAGCGTGTTCGGCTGAACGAAGTCCAAACTTATAGAGCGTGTAGAGTTTTTACCGAACTAATTAAAAAGGTTCCAAAAAAATAATAAGACAAGTGATTAAAAAAAAAAATTATCATGTTTTTCTCGGTAACCGTTAGTTGGCGCAATCTGCTCACTTAAAACTTTTTGTTTTATTTGGTAAGTTCTACACGCTCTATAAGTTTGGATTGAGTCTAAAAGTACGAATTGACTAAGCCTCTTCTGCGTTTACCGTCTAACCACTCATACTCTAGCTCGCTGGTGCAAGATGGCGAGTTTCAGTTCGAGTTTAAGTCCACGAGGTCCCCGCGCGCCGGCCTTCACCCTTCACCCTTCACCGAAATTGCGTTTGACATTTTCGATACTATTAAAACCATTAAAACCTAACTTTGCTGTCAAATTTATTTACTCTATGGATGTAACAATGTGTAATGTGAGAGCAACCTCGTACTACATATACAACCTATTCCGCTTACGTATAAAACCTATATGGTGTGTCCTAGTTTTTTGTATTCGACTCACGTTTAGAACTGATACGATCTACTTAAACATTGTTCGTTGCAAACAATTGGTCAATATATGGAAGCCTGTAGTAGTTGCACTTGTGTATGTAGGTTAGAATATATTCCTCTTTTTCCATAGTCTGAATAAAAATATATTGGACTCTTAATCTCAATCGATATAAATGCGTGCCTGAAAAGTTCGTATACATCGGTAAATAGTATGAATGAAAAGCGAAACGCTTCTTCCTGACTTTTTTTTTACCTGGCTTCGAAAGGTTAATGTTTTACGAGTGTAGTTATGCATGCATGTTTATTTATCTGGCATGATCCATGGCCTAAACGGCTTGATAGATTTTAACATATGAGGTGCCATTACATATGTCCACAGTTGTAGAAGGGACGAAGGGTATATAATGAAGTCTGCAAATCTTTTCTTTTTTCATTGAACATTAGTTTTTTAGTTTAAAAACAACAGTAGTATATAATAAAATTATAAACCCTTTGCGTATAAAATAATTGACTAAAACGAGAAAAATAAATTGTATAATCTATAAAATGTAAATAAAATATCATATAAATATCACTTGAATGTTATATAAAGTATTGTAGGCAAGGATATTATTATTTATTATTTGTTATTTATTGTTATAGCGGTTATAATAATATAGCGGTTATAACGTTTCAGAGGACAGCCTTGTGACAGACGGATGGACGAACGGAGGCACAGTAATAATGTTCCCGTGGATACCCTTTAGGCACAAAACCCTAAAAAGTAATCGAAAAAAATCCCTCCTAATTATAAAACCTTCGTTATAGATATATATTTTTTTAAATCAACGATTGTTTACTTTTAAATAAAATGAATTAAAACATACAAATTTTACGTTAACATTATTTTTTTTTGTGATTGAGTGAATTAAAACGTATCGTGTTTTGAATCATTAAAAGTCTGAATTCAAGTTTCTGACTACAACATATAATTTTTTGCCTCAAAAATATCAAAATTTATTTATTTATGATATAATTGATTCAAAAACAATTAAAACTCAATCTTTCTGGTCTTAATTTTGATCTGCAACATGACTACGTGTAGTGAGGAACAGAGGAATCTAATATCATTGCATACAAACGTATCCACCAATGTACACTGGAGCAGCGTGGCGAATTAAGCTGCAAGCGACCTCATCCCGGAGGGAGGCCTAAGCCCCTGCAATGGGGCATTAATGGGCTGATGGTATAGCATGGTATGGGTACAAACGTAAACACGTCAAAAATAAACTTCATCGGACCTCGGAGTCAGTCTGGGGGTGGTCTGGGTGTACCAAGAGCGACTATATATTTCAAATAAAGTACATGGTATCTTAAAACCAAAGGGGACAAAAGACTAAAGATAAATCCGGCGACAACGATGCGTCATTGACGTAGGCTAATAAAGGCGAATGTCTGAAGGAGTGAGGGGTTGATATCGTTAGAGGCTAGATACGGTTTAGTATTTCACTGGCGAGTGCGTCACGTAGGAGACAATGACGATTACGATGAAATTGATATTGCATTTTTCTAGAAAGCCAAATTCGTCGTTAATCTGGGTTATGCAGTGCGCCCTGATATAACGTTATAATTTTTTATCTACGACGGAACGAAGACGGTATATTATGCGTTTTGGGTAAGAAGGTTATGTGTTTGTGTCATGTATTTACATTTCTGTGCTTTTGACGTCGCAACTACTTACAATACCCAATAACCGAAAAATTTGACGGTCCCTATTTAGTTAATATTAAATATTAAAATAGAATAAAAATATATTTCTACTTTTACAATTATAGTTCTATAGACAATGACATTTCACATGTCAGGATAAGAAGAATTTTTTGCGCTACTTTTTCGTGAACGGAACCCCCTAAAAATAATTTAATTGAATTTTTGAGTCACTGCTCGATTCAGGGTCAACATTTTACATAATATATTCTGATATCAAGACTGTGACTCAATCCATTTAGGAACTACTGATCCATGACATACGGACAGTCGAACGAGCGCACAGACATACAGCAGAGTGACAGCAATTAGTGGCTCCGTTTTGCCCTTTGGGTATGGGACGGAATGAAATAAAAATTATAAAACCCACGGCACCAAAAAAAAAAAAATTAAGTTGAATATCTAAAAGGATATTAAAGTTGGTCTTCTAAAACTAATATATAAATAGCTGTGTAGTAAAATAAATAATTGTGTGTCAAAATAACTGTAGATACCGTTAATAGAAATAAACAAAAACTGGCTAAGTTTGTATCGGACTCACATACGAACGGTTCTGTATCCCCATATAATATAAAAAAACGAGCAAAAAAATCGTGTTTGTTGTATGGGAGCCCCTTTTAAGTATTTGTTTTATTTAAATTTAATTATTTATTTTTAAAGTTAATATATAACAAAATAGCGTGTGAATATTTGAAGCGTCTACCTGTTGCCGTTATCAATATCGAGCAAAAACGAAGAAAAACGTCACGTAGGGGAGCCTTCTTCAATATATATTTTATTCTATTTTTTTAGTATTTGTTGTTATAGCGGCAACAGAAATACATAATCTGTGCAAAATTTCAACTGTCTAGCCTGGTGACAGACGGACAGACACACAGATGGACGGAGAGTGGAGTCTTAGTAATAAGGTCCGTTTTTTTACCCTTTATGTACGGAACACTAAAAGATCGCGAGGAGCAGAAGTTCAAACATATCGCTCTCCATACTAAAGAAACAAAAAGTTTTATTGTATTTACAACTAAACTACCAGTCCAATCGAGAAAATTGTAATGACAACATTATTTGCCCTTAAATAAAGTATTGCGGTGGCAAATTTCGTTTGCTTTTTATTCACATTTTTTTTTAGGATTCTACTTCTGATTCTTGTACGGGGTCGCACCACCTGTATGCGGTGGGCCTAATCGAGTTAACATATATATGGTATTAGTTGAGAAAGTCGGTATAAGTGAAGGCGGCCATGAGTTTGGAATCGCAATACGCTGACATACAACATACCGATGACGCGGGATCGGTCCACTACATTCTTTAGCACTGTAACTTTTTTTAATTTTTTTTTTTATCAGAGCCAGCAAGAGCGGTGCATAATAGGGTCTTCGGTGGGCTCATTTTCGCCGGTGACGCCGCGACGCGAGCGAGGCAGCTCGTTCTCAACGGACGACCAAAGGACGAAAGTAGATAACAGAACCCATAAATGCCTACTACTTAAGCAATCGAGAATACGCTTATCAAAGTCTTCACGAGCACCTTTCACAGCAAATAGTGACGAAGGTCAGATAATAGAGTTAAAAGGATCAATAGCTACTATTGTACCCACCGAGTTTGGGCTCATCTCATTAGATTTGTATTCATGACGACTTTCCATGTCACGTGGTGACGAGAGTCTCTGATGGAGCTGTATGGTGGATAACAAAACCCTTCAATGGCTACCGTAAACTCACTGAGATTGGGGTCATTGGAATAATATAATATTGATAAATTTAGTTTTCATTGAATGGGTAGAAAAACAAAACTGGATTAAAATTTTCATTGAAAGTTTGAAATACTTTCACTATTTTCCACGAATATTTTCATTGACACGAACACAAGTTTACAAAAATGTTTCAATGATAATTATAATCTTCGCCATTCCGCCAAAAGTAAAAACTTCTAACGTAATCGTCCAAAATATCTGTGGCTTGTTTGTAGGTAAAATAACCTAAGAGCCTTCTTTAATAAACATGTTTATTTGACATCTAAGTATGTCATGTCAATATGGTTGGGAAGGTCAGTATAAAACAAGAAAGAAGTTTGTAATAGTCACATAATTCTATAGTAACAGTATTTTCTTACTGGAACAATAATATAATAATAAATACAATATTTACTTATTCACTTACCAACTAGAATACATCGTTGGTTTCGCTACAACACTTTATTTGATAAATACAAAATCCTAACTAATATTATAAACGCGCAAGTGTGTTGTTTATCCGTCTTTTTTCCACGTAATAACGGACCAATGAAACGAAATGGTTTCTTGCACCGAGGCAGATGAAGGGACAGAGAGTAACACAGGCTATTGTATAAACTGGTTGAAGATTCCTGTGAGATTAAAACGAATCTAGATTCAAAATGAATGGCGAGCAAAGCTTTATGATATGAGATGGAAGATGAAAATGAAGAAGATTAAAACGAAAAAAAAGAAAAGTAAAAAGAAGAAGAAGAAGAAAAATAAAAAGAAGATGAGTGCGGAAATCCAAACATTAAATCATATAAATGTTATTTATTGGTGGGTGGAGTCACGGGAAAAAGTTCCACTTCCACTTCCACCAGCCCATTAATGCCCCACTGCAGGGGCTTAGGCCTCGGCCCAGGGTGAGGGCGATTGAAGCGTAATCCACCATGTTGTTTCACAGACGCACGGCCTTTTAAACTAAAAATAAGTTCGCTGCGCTCGGGCTAATACGACACACGGTCAAGCCATCATTCGACATGCCATCGTCGACTGAAATACAATACTGGTAAATGAGATACTATTCTTGTAATGCATGATGTTTTGGTTAACTGTTTTAATTAAAATTATAGAAATATTTTGACGTTGATCATTACAGACGAGAATGGAGACCCCCTCTTTTTTAAAGAAATTACTATTATTCTTGCATATATTGCTTAATACATAACTGATTTTTAAAGAATATCTTGAAAACGAGTAGGAAAAAAAAATGAATCTATACTTCGCCTCAAACTTTATGGCGGATCGGAATACAACGCTATATGCGTTCTTGCGCAAGTACAGTCATATACCCCTCGCTCCACTGCGTACCGCTACACCTAGAACTGATTACTGCGACGCGACTTGTGCCTATGTTCGGATCCGCCATAAAGCTTCATTGGAATTATACCTAAATAAAAAATTTAATACATGCACGACTACTCTTAAACTACCTACCTATTAATGATATCTATGTATGTCATACCTTCATAAAGTTTAAGATGTCTTAAGACCTAAACACTGGACATTTTAAAGTACGCTATATTCTCACATTTTGTAACTTCAAGTAATTAAGCAAGTGTTCGAGTTTAATTCTGTGTCAACAATCATTGCAGCGTTAAATTGCTTTTTCTCTTCAGTTTTCTGTCAGATTTATTCGATTAACACTGAAACGGTTGTTACTGATTAACTAATTGAATTGGATGCCGTATTATTTATTGTTATGAAATGTTTTAACTTAACTTATTTATAGAATTCCTATATTATTATATATCAGATATTATCTGGAATATTAATTTTGATCGACTGATATGTTTTTCCTGAATCAAAAACATATTTCTGTGTTGTTGTCTCTTTTGTTTTTATCTTTTTAACTCAAAAACCAATAACCGGTTTTGCATATTTTATATTTAAATTGATAGTGAAAATGGTCATACATAAGGGTTGTTCGAATAAACGTAGTCCAAACACATAGAGCGTTTAGAGCTTATAGAACTAAACAAAATGATCCAAAAAAGATAAGTGAGAAAAAACTGAAATTTTGAACACGTTTTTCTCGGTAACTGCTAGTTTGCGTCATCTGCTCACTTGAAACTTTTTGTTTAATTTGGTAAGCTCTACACGCTCTCTAAGTTTGGAGTACGTTCAGGCGTACACCCTGTTGTAATATGTACTTGTATATACGATTTGACGTATTTGACGTATTTGACGACCGCTTAGCCTAGTGGGTAGCGACCCTGCCTACGAAGCTGGAGGTCCCGGGTTCGAATCCCAGGTCGGGTCAGTGTCAATATGATGAATATTGATACTGGTACCGGGTCTTGGTTGTTATATGTGTGTGGCGTCTTTGCAAAAAAAAAAAAAAATTTATATATGTATATATTATAAAGAATATTTAAGTATGTATATCAGTTGTCTAGTAACCCATAACACAAGCATAATACTTGCTTACTTTGGGACTAGATGACGCTGTGTGGGAAGTCCCATGTATTATTATTATTATTATTATTATTATTATTATTATTATATATCCTTGCGCTGCTAGTTTTAGGGGCAGAACACTAATACAAAAAGTACCTACCTACAAAAGCGTTTCCCAAAATACATCTGATGTACAAAAAAACTGTTTATCTGAAGATGTGATTAAGTAGATTTACTTACTTAACATATAACTATTTAACGGAGGAAACCCCAAGAGGCCGTAATTAAAACAAATCTTGAAAAAAGTACAAATATTATGCTTATACTAGTACGTTCTTCAGAAACTAACATTAAACAAGTAATATATAAGACATACAAAATGGACTTACATTTTGTGTTCAGCGCTGCTTCAACTCTTTAGCTACGGACGCACAATACCGTGAACGAGTCAGCGCGGTATCGATTTACACCCACATAAGACGGTCACAGAATTGAATCGAACCGAAATATTCAGTTGAATATGAAAACCAAAATGTGACACTCCCACCAAAGATCAACGCCAAATGTTATACATTTATGAATGAACACCTCGGCGCTATCCCGACCAACAATGTCGGATTTGTACTATTTTTAGATACACCATTCAATACTGTCAGACACCCGAAATTATCGATTTATTACCCCTAAATAAAAACTAAAGCCACTTAGCAAAATTAATTATAAATAAAAAACGCAACTATGAAACGTTTCAGCGGTCTGTTATACGTGCGTTACGGAAAATATTCACGATGTAAAACCTTTCGCTGGAAGGTTTTCGAATTTGTATGGAAGAGGGCGCGACTACTGTAGATATGCCAACGGACGAACTATCTAAGAATACGGTAAAAGAGTCATGTGAAATTTTAGACTCTATGTACACGTGAAACTAGAGCTATTTTAGCATGTGCAAAATCATATGAATTATAAACATGTTGCGTGCGCCGTAATGTTAGTGTGCGTTAGAAATGTCGCGCATGCGTGTTGCAGCCGAGGTGGTCCCACAAAAATCAATCCGCATTTACGTGGGTGTTACGTAATGACATAGACACGAGTCGCGACGAGCGTTGGCGACTTTCTTATACCCTAATTGGTAAAGATTAATCCTGTTGACCGAAAAATATGATTGTATATTGCGCAGGCATATAAATAGTTCGTATATTTCAAGTAATTTCGGTTGGCAACACAGTACTATAGAAACAAAATTATGGCCTTAATGAAAAAAGCGTAGGGTTCCTTTCTCGCTTTTTAATCTAAACGGAATTATTAAATTCTTTTTTGCTACCTATTATAAAAAAAATATAAAATGTTATACTGTAAATTTTTTTTTCACGTAGGTATATTTCATTCTGAACGAAGTCGCGTTCAGAATCTAGACACTTGTTGATTTTCAGTTTCATTATATACGACCGCTTAGCCTAGTGGGTAGCGACCCTGCCTACGAAGCTGGAGGTCTCGGGTTTAAATCCCAGGTCGGGTCAGTATGTATATGATGAATATTGATATTATTAGCAGGTCTTGGTTGTTGTCGATATATGTATGTGGTGTCATCACTTGGTACCCAAAACACAAGTTAATGCTTAGTTTGGGACTTTGGGGCCTAGACGTTGTTGTTCTAATATTGAAAGAATATACGAATAGTTCTCTGTTAGAGGTCTATTTTTATTATATTGTCACCGTGAATTTTCGGGATGCTACATATCTTTGAATATAGTTTGGAGCCCAGACGTTGTAGTGATGTATACATTATATACTAGTGTATGTTGACATCCACCAAGCTTGCTGGTAAGGTCCGTATCTTTTTTAATTTAAGGTCATTTTAGGTCTTACTATAGTGAACTTTTGTGAAACGACTTGGTTACTTTAGAAATAATTTAGATTCAATTCTAAACATATAGGTTATGTAAGATTTTTTTATGTCGAAATGAGCAAAACGATGAGCTACCCAGAAGATTTTTCAATAATTTATAATTAAATAATTACTTTTACATAATTAATAAATAAATAAAATTATATCCATATTATTTCCCGTTTTTGGACAGCACTGGATAATGGTGACATATATGTGATTTCTGAATTGGTATTTCTAAGAATCACAAAATAGTGTTGGCGTGTATTAATATGCACCGGTGAATGTCTGAATATAGAGTATAGTAAAAATGCTAAAATATATCTGTCTTACACCAACGACATTTCTAAATGTCAACATTGGTCTACACGGTAACATAATTACAGGGGAGACCGGGTACAAACGTAACACTTTGTATTTTGACACTGGTTTCTAACTAATTATCATATCTTTGATGAAATGAATATAGCCACGTATAAATTTCGTTTATACTCTACAAATTTGTATTTAAGTTTACTTCATTACTTGATGTTTATTATGAATTGGAGAGACTTAAAAATAAATTGCCGATTGTTACTTTCGACCCCGAGGTCAGGGCAAAAGTAACATGATAAAGGTTTATGTAATAATTATGAAATGCAGTATCAAATTAAGTTATTATTTATTAGAAAAATATGTTTTATTGAAGGAAATGTTTATTTGTGCTTTTAACATTTAAACAGTACCTACTTCTTTAATGAATGAACAATATAAACTAAAAAAAGTAAACAAAACAACTATTGACTTCTCATCGGGAATTATTCTTAATCATAATACTTAATAATGTGAACAACTTTTATGAAATTCATTCTCTGTTCAGACTCGCAATTATGGCACACATAGTATGCATCATCGTTTATGCATGTAGCATGTGACCAATGTTTACATTCAATACACTGTATCCACTGTTCCTTTTGTCGACTATTACTAAAAGAAACAAAAGCAATTTCATTCATCGGATGAATTTTAATTTTCACTATTTTCCTCTCGTTTATTTGCCTTTTTTGTCTTTTTACCTTTTCCTTCCTTTTTGTAGATATGTATCAGTATTACGTTGTAAAAATTTTTCTTCGCATTCTTTCTTTGCATTTTTCATCAATCCAATTTTTTCGGGCGTGTCAGTGAAAATAGTAATTTCACATTTCTTACGCCCTTTATTTGTTAAATTTCTCGTACCTGCTCGCTGAATAAGTCTACAATATTGAGGTGAGAAAAGAATTGGCTGAGAAGAACCCACTTGGGCACTCCTGTCTCGTCCATGTTCCCAATATTTCTTGGCTCAATTATGCCTATCTATAATGTGATTTTTTTATAGCTGTACAATGTCCCATAGCAAACATTATATTTTTTTACCAGGGCTCTAATTGTTCCGATATCATTTAAATATTTGTCAGCAGCTAATCTGTAGATTTTCATGTCAGTGGTCTTTCGTGCCGTCTTTCTTACCCGTTGTCGTGGCATTCTGTTGATATAAAAAAAACATATTATGAAAATAAACCGTAAGTAAATCATACTCATCACATTACATACCACTCCGGGGACAAAAGTAACATGTTACTTTTGTCCCCGTAGCGCATGTTACTTTCGTACTCACTCACGTTTTTGACAAATAATGAATGCCTACCTAAAAAAGAAACTAGCAACGCAAAAATAAATAACAACACTGTGTAACCAATGTAATCAAGAATGACTATACAAATAGGCACATTGATATCATCATTTTAATACTACTTAATCACTAAATGAATAAATGTCAAAAAACTTACTTTTGGTTCGCAAAATCACATGACATCCTCTAAACATCCTTACAACGCAGTGCGTGCGCGGCGACTAAGTGAAAGCCGGGGAAAGTATTGCTGGCTATCTCCTGACAGTAGCGGGGCCGCGTTTCGACTATTGGATAAACCTACAGAGCATTTGTTACTTTCGACCTGCCGTTACTTTTGTCCCCGGTCTCCCCTACTTAATGCTAAAAAATATATAAATGCGAAAGTGTGTTTGCATGTTTGTATATCCTTTCCCTACGTCACGAAACGATGAGTTTTGTGTATGGAGATAGTTCAAGTAATGAAAAGTATACAGGCTAGTGTTTATCCTGTTCGAAGTTTTCCATGTGATATTATTCTACTCAACATTTGAAACTAAGCCGAGCAAAGCGATGTAGTAGAAGTGAAGTAGTTATAGAGCAAACTAATTTTACAGCAGCGTTTGGTTTTTGAATAGAGTCATAAATGTCAGTTCACAGTATAAAAGTGACATTTTGCAATTTCGAGGGGTTGAAACCTGCGCGTAGGAGATTTGTCGGGGGTGAAGAGCGGCACGCGGGGACCTTACGTACTAAAACTCGGACTAAAACCATCTTACACCAGGTAGATATAGTATGAGTGGTTAGACGGTAATCGCAGAAAAGGGCCTCTAGTCAAATCGTACTTTTATGGAAGCAGTAGAAGTGATACGTCTGCGGAAAAGGTAATGGAAGATTAGAAGTTTTATGTCCACGCAGACAGAGTCATGGGTTCCATCTATTATAAAAGTTGTAGTTTTCTCATCCATTCGCGATATGTTTTCTACGTATAGTTCCAATCAAACTTTATGGCGGATCGGATTACAACGCTATAAGCGTGCTTGCGCAGGTTCAGTCATATGCTCCTCGCTCCACTGCGTCCCGCTAAACCTAAAACTGGTTCCTGCGACGCGACTTGTGCTTATGTTCACATCCGCCATAAAGCTTGATTGGAACTGTACCTATTAAATTTGATAACAAAAAAATTTCATCGTTGAAACAGATGGGTGAAGGTCGTTGTTAAATCGGATCTTAGACTGTACCTAATACCATAATAGAAGTAAATATGTGATAATTTTATAAAAATCCAAATTAATTTACTTACATAAGTTTTGATATAGGAACATTAAAAAAAAGCATTTTCTTAGTTTTAGAATCTGATAATTGGTAACCTATTAAATCTATGGAAATCTATTAAAACGCATTAGAATCTGTGTGACTGACATAGGCAGTTATGTAGCTTACATAATTAGCAAGTTGACGTGTTAATGGGCAGGCCATATTGCTCGCAAGATAATCTCTGAGAAACAGAGGTTTTTGATTGGGACGCGGACCGTGCGTTTTAGCTTTTGACGGCACCCCACTAAGTGGACTGACGGTTTGATAAAGGTGGCCGCCATTGGTAACAGGTGGCCTAAGATCGTATGTTATGGAGATCGTATGGGGAGGCCCATGTTCAGCAGTGGATGTTGAAATGATAGGTAATATAAAACAAACTCGCCCGACGCCGCGACATCTATGTATCTCGCTAAGGCTTCTAAACTACTTGACATATTTCGACACGGTTTTCAATGTCATTAAGGCAATCGCTTGAGAAAGTTTTAGGTATAAAGTACCTTAATACTATATTTAAATAGCAGTAAATGATCGACGTTTTCTACCAAAGTCGGGAAAAGTAACTTTTTCCCCTTACTTTGACTAAAGTATAAACAGTAAGTGCAACAAATTGTTGTATTGCAGAACGGCACTGAGCGCAACGAACCTGTCTCAAATTTATAAGGCCATGGTTCGAATTCGGGCGTGTACCAATGAGTTTTTCTGACTTAAGTACATTAATTATCACTGACTCCGTGCCTCGGAGAGCACGTTAAGCAGTCGGTCCCGGACGCTGCCAATACATGGCGGTCGTTACAATCCCCAACCCGCAGTGGAGTAGCGTGGTGGATTTAAGCTCCAAACCCCCTCCTCACCCTGGGGGAGGCCTAAGCCCCTGCAGTGGGGTAAAATGGGCTGATGATGATGACTTAGATCTCAAAGAGGTCTACAACTATATCCGCCACAATAAATGTTTGTTTTTCAAACACAACAACCATTTTGGTAGTTTAATATTAGCAGGTGCAGTGGCGTATTCAGGGGGGGGGGGCGTGGGGGCCGGGCCCCCCCCAAACGCAATGACATAAATTCAGTTAAAAACATTCTGCAAGGAGATCTACACTGCAATTAGAAACTTATGCATTTCTATTTAATACTCAATATAATAGTAAATTATTTACACCACCAAAGTACCTAATACAAATAAATATTATTGAATGCTGACCACATTTTACTTAATAGGATCTGTTCAAACATGGCATTTTTAGAGTGACGAATTTCCCTACAAACGGCGTCAACGGCTGCACCCCATCAACCTTAACCGAACAGCGCAAAAAATAATATATGGTATTCAGATCAGCAAAAAATTACATGTTTTACCATTGGAAATGGTTATCAGATCCTTTTTCTGTGAGACGTAAATTTGGCTATATCTTCGAGGATAAGGAGGGATTGCGGTCCTATGGGTTTCAAAAGTTGCAAATTTATCGGGTATATCCGTTGGAAATTTTGAAAATCGGTTGGTAATTTTTTTTAAATTAAAATTATGTCTGTAAAAATGGGGATTTTCGGGTGTCGTTTTATACAAAAATATGAATATTTTTGAAAATATTTGAGTTATCGCAAATTAGCCAAAAATCCATCTAAGGAACCAAATTGTCTAACGAATGGTGAATACGGTTTGAAAATCGGTTAATAATTGCGGCCTGTAGGTGGGCCCTGAAAATTGACAAATTTCAAGAAACTTGTATTTATAGGTATGGGCATGGTATATGTGGAAATGTATAATTGCTGGTTGGTTTAAGTTTTGAGTTGTTTAGTTTTCATATTACATGATTTCAAAATAAATAAATTAACACTATAGGTACGTGAATTTCTATTTTTTTCTAAAACTTCTCAAGTCATATTCAATGCCTACGATGGTAGCGGGAACTGCAAAATCTGTAAATTTTTGAATTTCCTAAATAGGTTTATTTTTGACATCTCATCAAAATTTATTATTTTTTTATATTTTTCACAGCATGTGAAAATACAATTAGTTTCATATTGAACATGTAAAAAAAGACAAAAAAAGAGAAATAAAATCTCGCGCATTCAAGTTATCATAAGAAAGTTTTTTTTTCTCATGATGTATCAAAATATTTTAAAAAATTAAAATGGTATAAACCTATTTTTTGCTGATCTGAGTACCATATATTTCTTTGCGCTAATCGGTTAAGGTTTAGTGGGGCGCAACCGTTATCACCGTTGTTTGTATGGGAATTCGCAACACATTTTATATCTATGCATTTTCTCTTCATGAATAGGTATTTCGCGTTTCCAGCAGGAATGAGAAAATTTTCGTAGATATTACGAATTTTTGATTTAATTTTAGGCGTAGGAATTTCTAAGATAAAGGTGGCAATGGGAGATTATCATACATTTTTTTAAATGTCTATTAAACTACGCATTTTAAAATTGTAATAAACATTATGAAAAATATATATATATATCTCATAACGAGCACTTTCATTTGATATGAACCATGACATCATCATCATCAGCCCGTGTCTCTCCACTGCAGAATATAGGCCTCTCCCAAGGCTCGCCACCACACACGGTCCTCCGCCTTTTGCATCCAACTACCCCCGGTATGATGCTTCAGGTCATCTGTCCATCTGGCCGGGGGGCGTCCAATGCTTCGCTTTCCGGTACGTGGCCTCCATTCGAGAACTCGTCTACCCCATCGGTTATCAGTTCTACGGCAAATGTGACCGGCCCATTGCCACTTCAGCTTGCTGATTGCTTCGGCTATGTCGACAACTTTGGTTCTTTGACGGATTTCAGTGTTTCTGATTTTATCCATCAAAGAAACACCGAGCATAGCCCGCTCCATAGTACGCTGAGCGACCATGACATAGGGACTTGAGAATTGTTTTTATTAGTACAATTTTCCCCCAAAATGTTTATCGTTTATCGTTTATTTGTTTATCGTTTAGTTTTTCCTGTAAAATATAAATGAAGCTCTATTTTCCGTATTTTTTTCCAAATGTTATTCACTACAGTTTCGGGGTTAAGGGGGGATATTAAATTTTCTTTAATTTTGAAACCATGGATATTAAAGTTAAAAATAAAATATGCTTGTACTTTTTATAATAAGCAGTTTCATTTGACACATCACTAAAAGCACTTAAAAAGTTTTTTTTTTAATTTTCTACTTTGCTCTCTAAAATGGAAATATTTCATTTACTCTATACGTTCGTATCGAATTTCAACTTTTGCATCTGATCTAGTAGATTCGGAGAAAGAGGGTGTGACAGACGGACACCAGAATGACCCTATACGGGTTCCTTTTTTCATCTTTGACGTATGGGACCCTAAAAAGGAACCCTCATAGATTCACTTCGTTGTCCGTCCGTAAGTCTGTCCAGACCTTTTTTCTCTCCAGAACGCGTGGAGGTATCAAGCAGTATCAAATACTTAGGTTAATTTATTTATTATATGATATGTCTTCATGAATTAACGAAAATTCCCTAGCTTCCGTATTAAGATCGTAGAACGTGTCTTGCATGTATATAGCACTAATATAGGCTTTAAGTTTAATGGAAAATATGGGCCCCCCCCAAGCTTGAATCCTGGATACGACACTGAGCAGGTGTGTAGTTGAAGTGTCTTGATAGCCATGTAGTCGCGAGACCGCTTCTTGTTTATAAGATCGTGGTTCAATTCCCAGAAACAGGCATGTACCAATGAGTTTTTTTCTGACTTAAGTACATAACTATCACTGTCTCCGTGCCTCGGAGAACACGTTATGCCGTCGGCCCCGGTTACCATCACCAAATGGTAATCGTTAAAACACACCAACCTGTACTGAAGCAGCGTGGTGGATCAAGCTCCAAGCACCCTCAATCCCGAAGAGCGGCCTAAGCCCCTGCAGTGAGGTATAATGGGCGGATATGACATGGATATGGTTTAATTTATCTAAACACACAGAGATATTTTATTATATTTTTATATTGATATTTTATATGTGAAATTATTTGTACGTTAGTTAATTAAGCCTTAAGTGTAAATTTCCTTCTGGCCTTAGTACAATATAGATCAGATATTTTACGTATGTACGAGAATTTATATATAAATATATAGCCTGATGCCTGTTTCGTAAATGGGTTGGTACTGACTGTATCTGCACGATCTCCGCATATGAAATTTTATTTTTTTAAAGTAAGTAATGTATTATGTTATTTCTAGTCTGTGATTTATTTACCCATAATTAAGCCTGTAATAATAAGGCTTCAGGTGATTATAATAAAGTTTACGAACTTCTCGGCAGTTCGTGATTGAATTTCTCCTTAAAAGTTCCAAAGTATAGTTATTTTATAAGGTATTTTCACGATATTAGAAGTCCCTGAAATATATATTTATCTAATGATACGAAATTTATATATATTGCAGTTTTATGTAATATATATAAATAGGTATATCTAACAACTGAATTTTTATTTGGCATAAACTTAAAAAAGAAAAAAAAACTACTAATGTTGCCCTAGTTAAATCAAATGATTATAACAATTTATTTGTTAATTTGGTCTTAAAAATTCATTTTGAAGCTTTTGTTTTAAGCTAAGTTTTGAAGCTTTGAAGTTAAGCCTTATAGACCAAATATATTCTGTTACGTATCAGGTTGTTGTAATTAACTAATAAGTGAGGCTAGGTGTCTATTGCCTCACCCGAAAAGGCGCTACTGTTGTAAACTAGTATTGTGGATGATAACAGTAGAATCAGGCCATTTATATTAAAAAAAAAAATAAAAACAATTTATTTGTATTATTTTTATATAACGTTTACAAAAATGAAGATTTTACAATAAAAAAAAATTACTTAATTTTTTAAACCATAATGACTCAATACACTTTACTCGTTTGCTATTTATTGTGTTATTGGATAAAAAACTGTTAATTATTCATTCTATAATTCGTGATGTACATAAAGTAATATGACTAAATGATATATAGCGGACAGTCGATAAGTGACTGGTCGAGAACCGAACAGGTTGGCCTCGCTCTGGCATTGCCGACCGTTGCACTCGTACTTCCCAGATTCCGGTATTAACTTCCGTTGCTTCCGTTTCACATTAATACTAATAGACTAATCTATCAGGCCGGTTTCCGCAATTTTAACCTTGTAATCTTGTAACCCCGCCTTTCATACAAAGACCGTCGATTCGATTCCCGCCAAAGGCGTATTGACCAATGAGTGTTACATTTATAAAAAAAGTAGCAGAGTAAATATTGTATCTCAAGCACTGCCAAAATCGTTACTTCTATGAAAGTAACCAGTTCAAAGTCATGACGGGCTGGCGTGGTAGTCTTCTGATGATGAATTCAGTGACTGTTCAAGTTTGTTCACGGATAACAAATATTTTTAAAATTATACCAGGACTTCAAAATGGTTTCGGATAAATAGGTTTTTCTTTGCTGTATTCGGAAATATTTCAGTAATTTCAGGATTTCTTTCAGTATTTTCAGAGTTTCAGTATTTTCAGCCAAAGCTTTTATGAAACATTTACCTGGGGGGCGGGGGAGGGGGGTTGGGTTCCGGACCTATAAAGAGAAATATAGTTTCGTCATCTCCGTCTGTCCTGTCTATCACACACTCAATTTCTACATTTATGAACCATATATAGGTACCTTGATATTTTGCTGGTCGTACTGGATTCTTATACTGGATGTCTTTATATAGTGTGTGTATATAGTATCTGGACGGCAAAAGTTTTGTCAACATTCTAATGTTCATCAAGATTTTTATTTTTTAAATTTTTTTTTTCAATCAGGGGGGTTATATCATTGGAAAGGATTTTCAAAATCGAATAAAGGTTTTATAGATCACTTTATATTTTAATCCCCCGTTTCTGATGTTTTAACTTCAAATTAGCTTTTCCCTTATCCCCATCCTGTCATTTCTAAACGAGAGCTTTTATAATATTTTTTTAAATAAATTCAATATCGCCGCTTTGCTCTAGTGGATCACAACAAGTGTGTCATGTCATTTTTAATTTCCGACCTCAGATATTCCAACCAAAAAGGTTAAATACCAAGTTTAATTAATACATAATACAAAATTTTACCTCCTTAAAGATTCGATTTCTGTAAATGCTATAACACGTGTTCCTTAATAATTTCACTAAAAGGCCTGACAATGTTTCAACCTTAAAAATAACAGATTCATTGTACGAACTCTCATCCCTTGTTTTACCACCTTAGAGGTTAAATTTCTATAACTCCTCAGAACACGTCCTTTTTAATTTGTTACCAAAAAAAGCCATAAAATTAGTTTAACGGTTCTGACTTAAAAGGATTTTTCGACCGATTTATATAATGGTTCTTTTAATCGAAGCGTTTGTCGAAAAACCTGGCTTTTACACAAAGGCTTCGAAACTGTTGAAACATTCGATGATGTCAGTTAAACACATTAAAGAGGAATTTTTTTTTATAGTCGCATGTTATGTTCAACTGGAACGTAAAAATGTGATCATGAAGAAATAAAAATAATACAAGCATATAACTTGCCTAGTTTGGGACTACATAGCACTGTATGGGATTTCCCAGATATTATTTTCAAAATACTCCCAATAGAATTCTCCCAAATAGAGATTAAAGCGTCTATTATTAATTAAGATTAAGCTCTTCTCAGATCTGCAATTTCGTACTCCGCGCAATGTAACACGAAAAAAGGACTTATTCTGTCTACCAAGAACAAGGACCAATGCTGGTAAACGAACTCCTATGTATAGAATATGTGATCACCACAATCGGTTTCTAAATGATGTTATGTTTTCTTGCTCCCGCGCCCGCTTTAAAAATGTTGTCACAAAACAGTATAGACATAATTCTAAGTAATAATATTGTTATGCGCCTTATCTGTTGATAGTTTACGTAGATAGCATTAAATTTTTATTAATTTTTTATTTGTGTTCATAGTGAGATATGTCTAAGGAAGCAATTGTAAATATAATATCCTAGTTTATAACAACATATATTGTAAATTTATTGTTTCTGTATTATCTCTAATAAAGAAAACCAAAAAAAAAAATAATTTCAACTTCACGATTAGCACGTTTAATTGTACGTTTCTTTGTAATGTAGTAAATTCGACGTATATTAATAGATATAATATTGATGCTGTGATAAGTATCGACTGCACGTTTGTTTAAGGTCAAGGTTTGTGTGTCTTGCGATGTAAATTCAAACATAGGCACGTGAGAAATGTTTATGTAACATGGACAAATCGTTAGAAGAATGTTATTAACTATTTGTGTTAAAAAAATACTAGATATTATAAAAGACCTTATAGAGCCTAGTCAAGTCAAAGTCAATTTTTTTGTATTCACTTTACGATGTTTACACACACTCGTTGAAAGTCAAAATGAATCGAATATGTATCGGTTCGGAAAACTGTATAGAAAGAGAAGAACCGGCAAGAAACTCTTCACTATTTATTTAATTTAATTATATATACAAATATATTTTATTTTCTTTAAATTGGTATACTTTATATTACTTTTTATAATTTAAACTTCGTTAATATTACTCAATATAATAAGGCTTTCTTCATGACCTGAATTATAATATATTTTTCAATACATTTGCTATGAATACGGTCTTCATTAATCGAGACTTGAACCGTAATGTTGTATTTTACAGTACTAGGCCATTTTACTTTACACCAATCACAAACGAACATTCTATTTGTGACGCATGCGTAAACCGCGAAAAGCAACCCGCTCGCGCCCGTAGTTTCCGCCATTATTACATTTGATGTATTATTTTAATTATTTTAATCGCAAATGTATCAAAAAGTCGTATGATGCTCGTACTCAGTAAGCTGGCTATTATAGTCTCGGTGTATTATAAGCACTCGGCATCGCCTCGTGCCTATGAACACCTCGACTATAATATCTAACTTACCGTACTTGCTTCATAATGTACTATTATAATTCTGATTTAAATTTTGCAAGTCAATTTAGAGCGCCATGCTCTTGATCTACGAAATTGAAATTTTGCACATTTATGTAATGCTTATGATAGTGTCGAGTCATTTATTTGATGGATTTATTTTCATGCTGCAGCCAAGATTGTCTCCCCGTGAAGAAACTGAGAATCATATACCAATCTTGAATGAGTTGCTAGCGAGTGTCGACACGTTAAACCACTTATTATATACTATCCTTGGTCAGAATAGGAGGCGTCTAGAAATTTATTCTCCAAGGTCTAAGTATATTATGTCTATGGTAGACACGTACCTTATATTATCAAACATTTCGAAGTAGACCCTAACGTATTTAAATATCATTGGCGCAAACTTTTTTGTATAAAGTATATTTTAATGTAAAAGCCTAAGGCGCTTTTTTCACTATACGATTTAGCTTCTCAAATCAACGTTAAGTGGGTAAAAATGCTTAACTTTTTTGTTAGATTTCAAGATTTAATTAAACGATTCCGCTCGCAATTAAAAAAAAGCGCCCTATCGTTTTATACTAAAATCTTATAATGCTTTCGGTAAGTTGCTTGGGGCATAGACAGAATAAGTTCGATAAAATATTTTCGCTTTTAACTGAAGTATTTGTAAAAGAGTGTTTTCATAGGTTTTGTTTTTAATTATAGTAATATATAGTGTCGTGATAGCCTGAACGCAGTGAACCTGTTTCAAATCTATAAGGCTATGTGGCCGTGGTTCGAATCCTGGCGTGCGCCAATGAGTTTTTTCTGACTTAAATACACTATCTACCACTGACTCCGTGCCTCGGAGAGCACGTTAAGCAGTCGGTGCCGGTTGCTGTCAATAGTTGGCGGTCATTACAATCCGCCAACCCGCATTGGATCAGCGTGGTGATTTAAGCTCCAAGCCCCCTCATCATTTTATATAATTTGAATTAAAAAAAAATTGTCCATTAATCATCAATCCTATTCATTAAATCCTAAACACAAGTGCTTAGGAAGACGCTGTCAAATTTATATACTCTATATGAGAAAACTAGTAATTATTCATACATAACGCAACTTATAATTAAATACAGTTCACTATAATGCATTCTATATTGTGTACCTATATTTGTCTATTTATTTGGTCATGTGACTGACTGCCTTTGAAGTTAGATAGAAGGTTGGCATTTGCCCTTACATTGAAATCTAAAGCAATTATTACTTATCGATGATATCAATCTAAACTAATATTAGGTTAACACCGTTAATATGTTCATTACATATGCATTAATAATTCACAGTTTGACAGGGTTAAATTCTTTGAATTAATGCGTTTTTTAAATGTGTAGTTGTAGTTTAGTAGTGAAAAATAAAAACCAGGTTTTCGTATTTATTTTGGGTATTCTATTTTTAACACTTTGTTGTTCATAATACACCGATAATAAAAACAACCGACAAATATACTTTGTTACGCGACCATCACAGAAAGAAATTAGCGCCCCTTAACAATGTTTTATAAACCGAGCTTTAATATGCTAAAAACAATTTACCATTTGTTATTGCGAAAATATATTAAATAGCTTGCTAGAGTTACAATAGCACGTTGTAGTTACAACGATGTGTAAATTATTAGGGCAACAAAACAATTCTAACAAAATTTCTTTAATCTCTACAATTAAACGTTGCTTTGGCAAACGTGATCACCTCCCCCAGGGCAAGGAGGGGTTTGGAGCTTAAATCCACCACGCTACTCCACTGCGGGTTGGGGATTGTAACGACCGCCATCTATTGACAGCGTCCGGGACCGACTGCTTAACGTGCTCTCCGAGGAACCCCTCCCCTACCTTACCCCTCCTTACCCTGGGGGAGGCCCCTGCAGTGGGGTAACATGGGCTGATGATGATGATGATGATTGGCAAACGTGACCAATATTTACGTTGTGAGTAAGCTATCGAACAATGAACTCGTAGAACCTTTTTCTTTAAATCACCATGATTTTTATAAATAACGACGATTTGTAGTTAGTATGATCTTAGTACGATAGGCGATCGCCGGCGCGGCGGTATCCGGCACAGTAATTAAGATCAAGCGAGTTGACCTTTATTATTGTGTTAGTTGCTGCCCCGCCAGCAAGCACCCATCTTTCAGTATGTAATTTGTATAGTACAAATAGTTGTTATTTTGTATAATACACGTACAAGAACCTTCGCCTAAGAATGCTGGGTAATAATTTTCTTAATTACGGTCATAGGTCAATGTCGTTCATGCATTTCTGCACTTATTGTGTTGTCTATATACATATTCAAAGAATTTTCCTTTCATTTAAAATTATCTCTTGCAGTTTGACAGTTAAAATACCGTTTATTTGTTCAAGCACGTGGGCTTGAAGCATATAGGTACACGTTTTGTGTAAAAGACGAATTTCTATGAACGCACGACTAAATACGTACGCATACGCGTATACACCACAACAACGTCTAGGCCCTAAACTAAGCATTAGCTTGTGTTTTGGGTACCAAGCGAAGACACCACATACATAACAACCAAGACTCACCAGTATTAATATTCATCATATAAATACTGACCCAACCTGGAATTCGAACCCGGGACCTCCAGCTCCGTGGGCAGGGTCGCTACCCACTAGGTTAAGCGGTCGTCCTATAATATCCAAATGTTTTTTGTACATCTTCAAACAGAGACAACGCAATTAAAAAATCAATCGGAACTACATTTATGACGTACATTTAATGAGAATTCGTTTTCTACGGTAAGTTAAAGTAATAATTCTATATTTTCTGAAAATTTTTGGTTACTGCACTACTTTGCTAATTAACATGCGAATGGTAGTGCAGCGTGTAGTCGCTGCATTACTTTACGCTCACATGTCAAGGCTTGTTACCTAATAACATAGTGCGTTCGTAGGATGTACACACTTTTGAAAAATTAATTTCCTTTCAAATTTTTTTCTTTCAAAGTCGGCATTTACTGAAGGAGATAAAGATTAAGGTCAGTTTATTTATTTATTGTTTTTCTGTCGATTAGGTGGACCACGGCTAAGTTATTTATATTAATTATATAGGAAACTCTAGGTCTATATTAAGTTATTTTTGCATGAACATAGATGTAAATGACTGTTTGTTTCTAAATAAATTAAAAAAAAAATTTACTCAGTCTACAAATGTTAGAATTAAATGTTATTACTGCGAACAAAATATTTTTTAGATGCAGGTATCGGTACGCGCAGGTATACGCAAGATAAAGTTGTAAGCATGGAAGTAGGAACGAAATAATAGTATAGTAATATAGTAATAATAGTAATAAGACCAGAACACTATTCGATTGAATTATGAGAACGTTGTAAGCCGTAAATGTCATAAAATTACGGGAAAATAAATGTGCAGACATTTTTTTAGGAATACAATTTTTTTCCCCAGCCCTAAAGCGACTTACCACGTGGGAAAATGGCTAATGACATATCTACGAGACTCGAAAGTGATGTGTTTTAGATGACTATCTGTTTATTTGGCATCTATTATGAGTTGAAACATTTGAAAAAAATGGCCAAGTGCGAGTCGGACTCGCACGCAAAGGGTTCCGTACCACCGTACAATATTAAAAGAAGTGTGTGCGTGTAACCTTTACGCGCGATTGAAGTAAAACTTTAAAGTTTTTTTTGGACGTTTTATAATAACAAATATGAGATGATTCTTCGCTACTATCCCAGTCTGACAATTCTTGTAAAAGTTCGAAGTCAGAATCGCTTTCACTGGACGTAGACATTTTCACACTAAATTACAACTAATTTAAATAGATATTGGTTTCAAAATATTAGGATAAAAGTAAATAAGCGAATTTTTATTTGATGATAACAGACGATCGATAGGTAAACCATCACATTTGACAGATAGGCCGCATGTTTATCCTCAGTAACAAATTCTATCCTTCAACAGCTGTCAGAAGTACATTGGGACGCACGAAATGTCATTTTCATACAAAAATCTAACTCTGGTAAGCTATCGACCTTCCCGGGGCCTCCCGTCGATAGATGGCGTGCGACGGTAGATATGTCTATCCGTCGATAAGTTATTGAGACGACAAAACTATACAATGGATAGAATTTCTTACCCTAGTATGGTTAGACCGTCGATAGATAGGTAATTGGGTTTGGCTGTTAGAGATTTTTAAAAAATTTTGCAATTTAAAATAATTTTTTTAAAACTGTTGAATTTTTATTCACTTTGCCGTTTGAAAATTTGGAAATAAATAATCCTAATTGATTATGATATTTGCCACTAGCTGGCGTATAAGTCATGAAGCGTGGAGTATATGACATATACTTACGACCAATCCAAATTATTATTTTTAAATAGCGGAAACTACACAGACTATAGAAAGCGTCACTTCCGTCAGAATAGCGTTACTTCCGTCAGAAAAAAAATTTGAGTTACTCCCTAGTCGCGCCTAAAGAAGTTTTACTTCAAAAAGATCTTTGCAGATTTTCTCGAAAAAAGCTATGAATGAAGACATAGTTTTAAACATGTTTTAAATGTAACGGGACTTCCAACGGTTGATATTGAAAGTGTATATAGAATACTTTATTAATAAAATATAAATTATAGTGCCTACAATATATATTTCGATGTAAGCCTGGATATCGTTCCAAGGCCTATGAATGTTATAAGATCAATCTATCTAATGATACAATCGATACTTTATCATATACTATCCATTACACGTCGGATTGATGATTCGTGAGGTTAACTAAATGTTTTTAAGAGGGATCACTACGGTCACTAGTTTTGCATGCGTGCAAAAAAGCAACATTACCAATGGTAATTTCACTTAATATGTAAAGGTATGGTGTAGTTGCGTTTCACTGTCGCAAGCTGGTTACATCACTTGACCTGCAAGTTATCGTACGTGCCCTGTGCAACGTAATAATTTTTAATTAACTAACGATTAAAATATAAGACTTGAAGATCATACGAAGAGAAATTGAAAAAAAATATTGCTATAAATATTTATAAAAATACAAAAAAGGAATACACCAAAATAAAGTTTTAGAATTTCCTCACCTGTTGTATACAATTAGAGTTTCTAAACTCTCGTACAATACAGAGTGCAATGTCTGTTTGAACTATGGAATTAAACTGAACCAAAATGACAGACGTGAAGACGGACACGTAGATTTAGGAGATCCGTGTATAAACCTTGTCTTAGATAGCTGTTACGTCCACGCTTCGGTAACATGAACACCAAAAAGCTAGTGTGTAAAGTGGTCAGGTGGAACGATCGATATGCTACGTACGTCTGCTATTTACAATATTATTAATATACTTAATAACTTATTAGCTGTTACCGATCGAAATGATCTTTCATATATGATCTAATCTAGGTTGGGATAGGACTTCAAAATAATATCGCTGAAAATTCATCATCATTATTCACTATCATCAGGTTTTTAGGCCTCCACCGCTGGAGTACAGCTGAGTTAAGGAATAAACCCATGCTGGTCCAGTGAGGGTTTAGGGGCTGTTAACCTCACCGTAACACAAGTGATTATATTGGTGGAGAGTGTGATCATTATAATAATTATATAAGTTTTAATAAATCAAAAACACGAATGGAATGATAGAATCCAACTGAAAATATTTATTTATATAAAATAAAATTATATTCATACGGTTCTTATCGCTAATTCTTCAATCGCCTATTAGAACGTTTTATTTCAATATGTGTCGTGATAGCCCGAACGCAGCAAACCTGTTTCAAATCTATATGGTCATGTGGCCGTGATTCGAATCCGGGTGTGTACCAATGAATCATTTTTGACTTAAGTACATTAACTATCAATCACTCCGTGCCTCGGAGAGCACGTGTCCCGGTCGCTGTCAATAAATGTCTGTCGTTACAATCCGCCAACCCGCATTAGAGCAGCGTGGTGGATTTAAGCTCCAGGCCCCTCTTATATATTATTATATATATAAATATAAAATGAAAAAAGGATTAAATCATAAAAATGATACGAGTACAAATTTTTCTACATCAAAAAATCTGGAAAAGTAAAAATTCATTTAATGGATAAGTAGATATTCATATTTACTTACAGGTACAAAAAGAAATTCAAATTATAACAAATTTCAGAAGTTATCTTGATACTAAGTGGAAATCAGACAGTAAATATTGCTTTAGAAAGGATACGTTAATTAATAATAGGTCGGGGAGTAAGTCATTTTGTATTTTGTAGGTCTGAAGTTTTAATAAAAGTTCCTTGAAAAAGCGGGGCAAAATCTGCATGTAAGTAGCAACGACATTGTCGAAAAACTGGGCATTGACTTTTCAACAACAATAATTGACTCATTTGAGAAAGTCTAGGTATACAAAAAAGCTCAATGTGGGCCCCACACAAGCTCATTAAAAGAAACCTAATGAACTGCGCGCTTACTTGTGATTCTAATGATAATAACGTAATGAAAGCGTACCATTTTTGAAAAGATTGATGAGAAGTAAATCACTTACAATAGGAATATACGCAAAAGATCATAGTCAAAGTGCGACAATTTCCATACATTACGGCAAAACTCGGATTGACCCCCAATAATAAAGAGATGTTGAGTATGGGATTGGAAGAACTTCGTTAGAGTACGTCATCAGGTACAACCATCGGCATCAGTTCGGATGTTTACTGCCAACATCTGATGAAACAAAAGCACGTAAATGAGAACGGCCGAATTTGATCAATAGAAAGTGCGTAGTCTTTTATCACCTTAACATTTAATTACACACATCTTCAATCAGGAAAAATTTAGAGAGTTTGGCTGGAAAGTGTTAATGCATTTAGCATATAGCTCCTGATTTTGCACCCACAGATTTCCACTCGTTTCGGTCTCTTTAAAATTCTTTAGGTAGTGTAAAGTTAACATCTAGAGAAGACTGTAGAAACTTCTTGCCGAATTTTTCTACCACAAACCCCAAAATTTTGCAACAACGATATCATGTACTACAAGATAGCAACAAGTTACCACACAAAACGGCACCTTACATAAACCTTAATTAAACATGATTAAACTATGAAAAAAAAACGTGTTGAACTTGTATATAAAACACGAACAGACTTTCTCCCCAACCTAATATAATTATTGGTTTATTTCACTTTGGTTAGCAACGTACAGAGGTTCGAAGGTTTATGTGTCAGTTAATTGTTTACATGCATTTTAGCCGCAACCGCAAAATGAGGCTAATAGTATAGCTGGTTGCAGTGCGTTTAAGTAGGTTTTTAGTGTTTTTATGTCCATAATGTGTACATATTTTAAAACAAAATAATGGCAACTTTGTGTGTTATTTGTTCACTTAGTATTCGTCAACTACGAGAACGATTTTAACGAAACTTTCAATGAAAGATAATTTATAATATTTTTTATATTTATGTAAATATTTATATTGCTATAAATACAAAGCAATTATAAAAGATTAAGCAATTATCGGAGTACTGTGCAATAGTGTGAAGCTTTGATGGAAATTTTTACCCAGTATTAGTTAGGATACGAACTTGGAGGTACCTATGAAGATCATGCGCGCCTCCCCTTATGAAGCAAGCACGAATTAAGTTCAGTCAACGAGAGACAAACTTAATCCTTTAATCATGACGTTTTATGAGAGTTGTTCGGTTTGTCGCACTTAAACGCATATTTCAACCTCCGTGGAGATCGGCAATTGTGTTTCATAGAAATACTAATTTAAGTTGCCTCTAGAGGCCAGGGCGCGAAAACTGTTGCAGCTCGATGGCTATACAGCTTGTTTAGAGTCTATGTGACTATTTCTTTCACAACAGTGTGGTCACTTGTGTTAAACAAATTGTTCTGCGAAATAAAAAAAAATATTAGAACTGCATCTTTAAAAAGGAAATGCCCCATTACATAACAGCCCAGACATGTCAATGAAACCTCGAAAGGAAAAATTTCTACATTTTCTAAATTATTAAGAGTATTTATTACCTTATCCCCTAACATAACCTGTTTAACTAATAAAATTAGATTTATCCTTAATAAAATTTCACATGCTAATACAACAAAATGTAATCCACTCACGGTCTCATATTTTAAATATGTATATAAACTAAAGCAACATCTTAAAACGACCGCTTAGCCTAGTGGGCAGTGACCCTGCCTGCGAAGCTGGAGGTCCCGGGTTCGAATCCCAGGTCGGGTCAGCATTTATATGATGAATATTAATACTGGCACCGGGTCTTGGTTGTTATATGTATGTGGTGTCTTCGCTTGGTACCCAAAATACAAGCTAATGCTTAGTTTGGGACCTAGACGTTGTGTAATTGTTGTGATAATTGTGAAAAAAAAAAAAAATACAATTTACTTCATTTCGTATTGTTAACAGTACTAGTGTAAAATCAAATTTAAAAAAAAATCCTTGTGTTTCCTAAACAAAAAGTTTGGCGGAGTCTGTCTGTGGTTTTCATATTGGAAGCCCCGGTATAATGACCCTTTAGACGGCACTTATCCATTTTTTTACGTTGTAGTTGAAATAATACAATTTAGCTTTCTTTAAGCTCATACACGTACAATAAAGTTTAGTAAGTTAAGTAATAATATTGAAACCTTCATTAGTACACTAATGCATAGCAGTTATACGAGTAAAATAGACTACACCAAGTACTCAATCAATCTTCTCAAGTTTATATGTAAGTGACAATAATGTGCGAGTAAATGGCTGTGACAGACAGACAGACAGACAGACGGACAGGACCAAATTCTTTAATGGTTGCATTTTTTGCCATTTACCGACGGAGCCCTAAAACGAAGCGATCTATTTGTATTTACTAGTATTATAAATGCGAAAATTTGTTGGTTTGTCCTTTCTTCGTGTCGGAACAGAGCAAGAAAACGATGCGTTTAATGCATGGAGACAGTGTTGAAGGGACGAATACTAACATACAAAAGTAATTTTGTTTAAAAAACTTGCCATTGGCAGATCGCCGTTCGTAGCGTCTACCGAACATAAAATCTTTTAACCTCTGTTGTCTCTTTGCACTAACGAACGGCCGTTTTTGGTCCTGAATCGGTTTTCGAGATTTATTTTTGCTTTTGTTGCGTAATATAGTCGAAAATTTATAATTCAACCAACTGCTGACACAAAACTTGCGTTCCAAAATTTTCAATTAGTATAACAATATATAATATATTTTGTACTCTTTCCAACGGTATCCAACTTGTGTCTGTAGCACTTATATTTATTCCGAGGTATAGGTTTCAATGAAATGTGGGAAAAAAATTTCGCCGAAAATAGCTTAAGTTTTAAATACCCGTCACTGATTACGTAATCACTGTGAGTAAAAACTGCTGTCAAAACAATTGGGCCATGTGAGACTGTCGATTGAAACACGCGCCACGTTGGAGCTTGCAGTTTCACTGAGAAAGAAGCGTTCTCGCGGAACACGTTTTCGTTACTGTCGAGTTTCAGTTTGTGCACATCACTATGTAACGCCCGGATAAGATATGTAATTTGAATCCATGTAACAAAAAAATCTGGAATGACGAACGTAACTTCGTCTCGTAAGTAGGAAGTAGTGAACAGTGAACACGAGAAATGAAATAGTAGAAGTACAGTACTACTACAAAAACAGGAACGGTAAAACATGATATAAGATTTTTCGTATGGCCACATAGACGAAACTGTGGGCTAATGCTAGTCGAAAGTAATAGGTAGTACGTTGCAGCATACTTTCAAAAAAGTGATGTATTTTACTGATGTTATTTTAAGTTAGAATGATTCCCTAAGGACATGTAAATAGGTCGTATTACCTTTCCGTGTGAAGTCATATGACCCATGCCATAGTGGGTTAGCGACAGCAGATATAAAAAAGGAAAAATCTTAGATAACTCATTTATACCAGTCTATACTATCACATAACTTTAGTAGAGTGATATATGTGTCTACATATGTGGGATATCGTCGGGTTTTCTTTGAATAAATCCTGCACAAAACATAACAATTATCTCTATTTTTTGTCCGTGTTTTCTGGACCCTCCAACTCAAAAACCATTAAACCCATTTTGATAAAATTTGCACATTTAAATAGATAGTTATCATGGATCAATATTGTATTCGAAAAGTTAGGTATCTTTACATTGCTACTTTTCAAAGCAGAGCAGTTAGAATAGTTCAATGAATCGCAAGTAATGTATTTTCAGGTGTCAGTGAGGTATGGTTAGTGGAGAGTTCAATGTCAGTTTTATGTATAAAACGGAGCCGACACTATTCTGCGAGGGTGAATATGGGCGTCAAGACGGTCGCGGTCGTTCGTGACAGCGGCTGTCATCTCGCCCACACGTGGTAACTTATTTAGTTGTACATGAAATTAATGGATTGAGCTACCGATGTGACGTGTGAAGTTTCTTATAAAAAACAATTTGAATTAAATGAATTTAAATCAAATGAAAATCTATCTATTTTCCCTAATCACTATAAATAAATGCAAGGCGATAAGCTTCTTGATTATGTTAATATAAATTGTATTATGATCATTAAAAAATATTACTCGACCACAAATAAAGTGATTTCCGCTTTGTGGACGAAGTGGTCCCGGAAATTTTGCCAGAAGGTTAACCGCGTTTCGCTATATATTGTGGCGATCAGGCAGCGCGCGCGCAGTGCTGTATGACTCGTTCTCTGCGCGTGACCCTGACTTTTACAAAGCACTATAGTGAATATAGTGCCCATAGACGCTAACGACCTATAAGAAATCTTTACGTTTTTTATTTTTATTTTTAAATTTAGGTGAGTCCATTAAAGTGATTTGTGTGTATTTAGTAACGAAATTGAAATTATTTATAATATTTTTATTCGAGGTCGTGTAGTGTATATATATATTTTTTTGTGGTGTAATTTTTGTGTGTGATCATAGTTAAAATATTTAAAAAAAAATATTGTTATTATTCCAAATAATATTTTTATGGTGCGGTTTGTATGTTTTATTGTTTTTCGCAACGTCACTGTGATTATGATTTTTACATAAATTCAGTAGCTGGAGTGTTTACTGGCATCGTGTAGGTAGATTTCAAAATTCATTTTACAGCCAAATTTATCATATTCTCTATTGGATTCTAATCGCATAGCCTTCTTAGCCTGTGTCTGTCAACTCACAATGAGGACTGTCGGAGTTGCTAATGTTCTGTTGGTCGGTTAATGGTCGACTTTAACCGCTTTTTTCGAAACATTTTCCGTGACGAAACCTAACCAGGTTTCGAGAGAAGCCTAAAGAAGTCAATTTGTCTAAGACTCGTTCGCCATAGAATAGCAAATTTTTAATATTGCTTTATTTGAATTAATATATTTCACATTATATTAAAATTTATGCAATTTTTTTTGTTGTTTCGTGGTTTTAAAAGTTTTGCTTCAGTAACATCTAACAGAAGGGTGTCTAACGGTTAAAAAAATGATATCTGTTTGTATTAAATTTATATGACATTGCTTTTTAACGTGTTTTAACTAAGTTTATGAGATAAAGTGAATTTAGATACTTTAAAATCTCTAGTAAAAACTTTAAATAATTGTAAACAATTCTAAATACTGTAATATTTAGAATGAAAATAAATCAGATCTTATATCGATAAAATACTTTTTAACATAAAATTCATTTTCTCACCTCTAGTTTGTTCATTTTCTAGTATAATAATTGAAGCTGGGTCTAATATGTACAAACATCACTTTGTTTCCATTATCCAGTCTCAAAGGTGTTTCAAATGAAAAAAATATTTAACAAATTAGTGACTCCCATGGATACCACTTTCATAGAATTTCCGGTATTAACATTTTCAAACATTACAGTTTGACTTACTAATACCACAGGATATAACATCGTAGAGCATTAGAGAGAGACTTGCTACTCGCATGTAGGCGGATACGCTGTCCCCTTAAAGTATGTAGTTTAACGCATATAGCTACTGACAGATGTTATAAACTAAATTAAAATGCGACATCTAATCATATCAAAGACGTAAGCGAAAAGAACAAATGACTTACAACTTTCTATACTGAGAGAAATCTGAGACATAACTATTTTCCATCAGCCCTTTTTATACCCCGCTGCAGAGGCTTACGCCTCCCCTCAAGGTGAGGGGGCTTGGAGCTTAAATCCACTACGCTGCTCCAATGCGGATTGGCGGATTGTAATGACCGCCATCTATTGACAACAACCGGGACCGACTGCTTAAGGTGCTCTCCGAGGCACGGAGTCAGTGACAGTTAATGTACTTAAGTCAGAAAAAACTCATTAGTACATGCCCGGATTCGAACCACGACCACATGGCCTTATAGATTTGAAATAGGTTCGCTGCGGCTCAAGCTGTCACAACACATAACTACGTGTGCGTAATATTTTCACATATTTTCGATGTGTAATTATTTTTGAGGCGCGTGTCTTCTAACAAATACAGTCACGCCACCTCTAATGTAGCTTATTCTCTATAGATGCAGTTTAGTCATTGTCGTTAATATATTGTATATAATGATTCAAAAATAATATTTGACATAAGAACAAAACGACAACTCTTAGGGCTTCCTTAGAATAATCCTTTTTTAGACAGCGACAGTATATTAACAACCTTGTTTTCGATTTTACAGGATATCAAAAATGTACGTCCAGATCTTCATCCTGGCTGTTGCAGCATCAGTGGCTCAAGCAGGTTTAATATACACTCAACCTTTACAACCTATAGGTGTAGAATACGCGGATCCGAATGCACCAGCAGTAAGGCCACATCCAGCCGTAGAAATCAATGCCGCAAATGAAGCATTACTTCCCAGAGAATTATTGAAGTCCAGAGATTTTTATGATAACCCGACAATAGCTGCCGCACTAGCTAAAGAGTCGTGGTATGTGAACAAAGAAATGCCAGTCGTATCAAGAGAGGCTGAAAGAATACCGCGAGAGAGGATTTATCACATAGTGAAAAGTGCAGGATTTTTGGATACGATTAAACGTTACTAATTTTATAGATATAGGATGTCTACATATAAAATAATAAGCTTTCTTTAATTATTAATAGTACATTGTGATGCAAGTACGGTAAGCTGCATATTATAGTCGAGGTATATTTATATAATAAACCGATGACTATAATAGCCGGCTTACTGAGTACGAGCATCATACGACGTTTTTCAATACCTTTGCGATTAAAATTAGGTAGATACTTCAAATGTAATAATGGTGGGAGCTAAGGGCGGGAGCGGGCTGCTTTTCGCGGTTTACGCATGCGTTACAAACAGAATGTTTGTTCGTGATTGGTGTAAAGTAAAAAGGCCTAGTACACTAAAATACAACATTAAGGTTCAAGTTTCGATGTCCTAAAGACCGTATTAATAGCAAATGTATTGAAAAATTTAATTAAGTACAAACAAGTCAGCTAATTGATATTATACTTAAATTATAAATGTATATAGGTAATAATTTAAATTAATAATATGTAAATAAATGTTTATATGTAAATATATATGTAAATAAATAAACAAGGCCCCATAGGGCCATGGTTCGAATCCGGGCGTGTACCAATGAGTTTTTTCTGACTTAAGTACACAATATCACTGACACCGTGCTTCGGAGGGCACGTTAAGCAGTCGGTCCCGGACGCTGTCAATAGATGGCGGTCGTTACAGTTCCCAACCCGCAGTGGAGCAGCGTGGTGGACTTAAGCTCCAAGCCCCCCTCCTCACCCTGGGGGAGGCCTAAGCCCCTGCAGTGGGGTAAAAATGGGCTGATGATGATGATGATGAAATAAATGTTTAAATTTTATAATATTTATTTATATGTTCTAATTGTTTCATCTGTAATAATTTAGGCATGGTGTATATTTATTTATTGTAAAATCATTGTTAAATAGTTACTGTGATCTCGAACAATAAGTGCCTACACATATTACGTTATTTTTTAACAAATCGTTGTTACTTAAAAATAAATAAATGTTTTTACTGTAAAAACATGGCTTTTCATCGTAGTTTTAAACATAACTTCTCCCCAAAAACAAGAAGAAATTTTATTACTAAAATATTTTAAATTCATAAACTGATACACATTTGACTACCATAAAACAATGAAGCTTATCATATTATAGAAGATTGAATTTTTTTATGGGGCATTAGGAATAGGTATCGTCCTTAACCCATTAACTTTTTAGCAATCATTATCAATCAATTGTCTCTGTCAATTAAATGACTAGTAATATTCAATCTGATCCAATTGGGTTTATGTGTAGGTAATGAGTTAAGAAGCATATATTAATTTTGTAGCCATAATTAAATTTAAATGACATAAAAGTGAATTAAGGACCCATATACAAAAAGTGACAGCTCGAAAATAGGTTTTACTTGACAGCTTACTTATTACAAGCTTACTTATTGCAATATTGTCAATTAATTATTACAGAGTTAATAATTAATTGACAATATTGCAAAATTAATAATTTAAAAGATTATCATAAAAAAAAAACAAGATGATAAAAACTTATGGCAAATCATTAATACATACATATAATATATGTATAGTTATGAGTACTGAAAAATGGTACTCGCTTCGAAGCGCTGTAAAACCTCAACTATTGACTAAATTAAAAAATATTCCAAATAAAAGTTGTTCCTCAAAACACAATCTACAAAAATGATCTGATATTATTTTTTCGTAAAATGATTAGAAAAAAAGTTATATCGAAAAATCTAATTTCTGTACATTTTTGTTCATAACTTTTTTGTTTATGGTTCTGCGAAAAAAATTACTTAATCAAAGTTGTAGATAATTTAATTTGCAACAAAAAATGTTAACAATTTTTTTTATGAGACCAATAGATTACGAGATAAACCGTTAAAACCATTTCAACCCCTTTTTCCAAGATGGCGGCCGTGGGACAAGGGTGGCGACCTCACAAACTTGGTTTTAACTTTACACTGACCCCCATACATATCTAAAAAATAAAATTGCGTCCTCTAAGAAACGCAAGGTAAGGCCTAAAAAATGTAACATTTCAATAGATTACAATCACAAGCGAGCATTCTGTTTGCACCGCATGCGTAAACCGCGAAAAGCAACCCGCTCGCGCCCTTAGCTCCCACCATTATTTATTTCTATAAATAGAGGAACCACGCAAACACCCCTGTTTTGACTAACTTGCCCTTCAAATTTAACGATCATTCAGACCGCCTTCTAAAAACATTATAGTTTAAAAAAACTAAGAAACTTGCGCTTTAATACCAAATCGATCTATAAAGAAGAAAATAACTTTTAGAATAAGAATAAAGTGTTTAATGAGGAAAAATAATGTTATTGTGACAAAACGTGGGGTGCCCGATATCAGTTGTTTTAAATATTTCATTGCACTCCACGATTTTTCACAATTAGATTAATTTTCTACTTATTTTCTTTTTTAAAGTTCGATTGTCTATCAAAGTGTAATTTATAAAGTTTTTTTTAACATATTATTGTTTTTCTTTTTTTAGTCTCAATATTTTTTAAACTACATTCCATCAAAATTTACAAACAAAGGTGGAACTCACAATTACCTATAAAACGATGAAATGATACAAACCGACACAAAGCTTCATGTCGGTGCTAATCTAACCACTGAGGAGTTCCCTCGTAAACAAATTATCGTGGTGCATCATCAGTTTATAGTGAAAATCATGGATAACTATCGAAATCCAACCTACGTACAAAGTTTCGTGTTCGTGCTATTAACCGGTGAAGAGTATCCTTATGAGGAAACAATCCTGGCTGCAACATCAAGTTATGTTTATCATTTTAGTGTATTGTCATCGAAGTTACTTATGTATTCTGAATTTCAGCCCAATATCTTCAGTGGAAGTGGGTGACAATCGCGTTTAAAGATTCCATTAGATACAAAGAAACATACAGGTGGAACTTATAAAAGCGTATTAAAATTAAAATAATTACACCATTCCAAGAGGACACCACTTTTTAAATATGTTTTAATTTAATATTTTTATCATAAAAAATTTATTAGTTGGTCAACTCGGTAATGTATATATTATGTACATTGTATATATAGTGTAAGATTTTTATTTTAAGTTTAATAGCTTTCCGCCTTGGAAAAAAAATAATTCAAACTAATTCAATTCATAAAATATTATAAATTTACTTTCACCCACGTCTCAAGATTGATTGAGTTCAACTTTACCATACGTACAGCATTTGATCGGAGAGAAACAAAGACGTACACCCGACCTTTCAATAGCGCTCCTCGGAGCGGTCTGAAGCACGATACCGTGTGCGGTTGATTATAAACTGTCAGTGTGCTGTCAGTTCATACAAAATAGTATGGCGAAATTTCGGTGAAATTGCATATTATTGATAATTTTTTTCTGCGACTTTTCCGTTTATTATCAAAATTTCCTCTAACAGAAAGAAAGAATGAAGTATTAACAATACTCAAATGATTTTTTTATCTCAAAAAACCTTGTGATGATTGTGTAATATGTACCGAAAAATGTCAATTTTCCGAGATTTCGGCAAAAGTGGGTTACAAAATAATATTTTTTCAGTGTGAAAGAGTGTAAAATATGCAAATGTTTTCTAACACAATTGTAAATTAAGAACTGATCTTTATTTTAGAATTAGGTTTATGACCATATATCTTTCCAAACTTCCTAAAAATGTACCTAAACATGCCGTTTTTTTGTAATTGCCCCCATAAATAAAGTTCTTTTTTGCTGTGATTGCCGTATAATGAAATATAAATATAGCGTGGGATGTTTAAGTTACGCCAAGTATCTTGAAATTCACAATTTGGTTTCACAACAATTAATTATTTTTGAATATACACGTATATTCAACAACTGTGAAATCTCATTTAATATATATTTTGTATTTTATTTATTCACGTTGTTATAATATGAAATTGTCGATCGAGGATTTCTTTGAAAGTGGTTCATTATACTTATAAAACGAAATAGGTTATTATTAGTAAATAGTTTAAAGTATTATAAATTTAAAAATATTTCCATTGCGTCATACATGACACGTGGGCGATTCTCTGTAGCTGTGTGCGTTGCGCGTGAGAGTGCTCCTATGCTAGAGACACATGAGTTAAAACACAGACATTGTGGTTGTTAGCTCTGCTGTCTAAGGAATTAAGTAGTGCAAGACATAGTAACATAGAAGTAAGAATAATATAATAGTAATACGAACGATCGCTATCCAACTGAACTATTAGAACCTCGTAAGCCTAAAATGCGATGGATGCGGAGAGGGGTCAACACGTACAGCGCCAATATGTCATGAGAAGGGGAAATAGAGCGTCAGGTTTTCGGAAATGGTTTTCAAAAATTTTTCTTTATTAAAATTAATATTGTATTGGACTTCTAACAAGTGCTGTGGCCAAAAGCACACTGCCAGTTGACGCGTTGTGTTCTAGTGCCTACCATATAGTATTTCTACTTCTACGTATAGTAAGGCGCTATTGCTATAACACGCTCAAGCACATTACTAAAAGAGGGTACATAAATATGACGATTATATAAGTGAGCTTGAAATTTTTTAATGAAAAAAACAATGATTAAAAAAGTGTAATAATACATTTCAGTATCCATGTTTAATAGATCTTCAGTCGAAAAACTATTACGTTGTATACGACATATGGAATTTTTCTTAAAAATAGAACTCTATATATATATACATAATAAAAAAATATATAAATTACTTTACTACGTTATAAACTCTCATTTGATGCTTTCAGTCTGTGAATTTTAAAATAAAATATATTTTATATCGTGTTCGCTTTACAATTGTAAAAATGTAACTTTTCAGCTCTATTCACCTTCAAAACGAGTGATTTCATAAATATTTGGTTTTATTAGCTTCTGTACGAAACATCAAAAACATGTTTTGTTTACGCGAAGAAAACACTCTGCTTCTTTTGTACATTTTCATCTAAAAATTTGCACCCTCTTAAGAAACTCTATCAAGTTAGTACGTCATGTGTGGAAGAAAGATGTCATTGTTCTCAAAAATACATATAAACAGTTATACCATTTTAACCTAAATATAGAATAAACAGTTATACCGTTTTAACCTAAATATAGAAGGCCTGAAAGGGATGATTCACTTGTTTGCGAATAAAAGATCTAAAGTAGGCTTAGTAAGTGATATGCTATTTCTTCAACGATTTCCTTTTAGATGAATTTCCATAGACGTACAAAAGAGTGATTGAAAAACTGTTATTGTTTAGGGGGTTTCTGTAGCGCCAAAAAGTGCATTTTACAATAAAGTGTTTAAACAGATAATTTAGTTAACATGTTGGTTTATTTTATCTCATCTCACACCTGATGGCTTTTTGATGTGTCCTGTATAAATAATTTAGATACTTCAGTACAGGTTGATAAAAAACCCGCAATATTATGCTATTTTCATATTTTCCCATTTATATTTATTAAATATATGTTATAATGAAAATCGTAGTATTTTTCAGAATAATGAATGTATTCCTCCCACATTAATTTGTAAAAAAAATACGCCTAACATTTTTATTACACGCCGTGGGTGGATTCAAATTTCACAGTCATTAAACAATAACGGAACGGCAAATACAAAAAAGTTTATTTAATACGAATAATTGTTTTGTTAAGTTTAACTACTTTACCTTGTGAATTATTTCTAAGAAATAATATTTTATGATATTTTCATGATAGAATAATAATTAAATTTTATAAAAAAATATTATAAGGAGAAATTTCATATTTAGGGTATTTTACCTCTAATCTAATCTCTAAAGGAGATTACGATTTTAATAGACAGTCAATTTTATTCTTTCAGTCGAATTTTTGTACATTCATTAATTTACAAGTAAGAATCCTATATCCTACTAATACGAGTATATTTATGTTTGTATGTTTGGCAGTCAATTACGCAACAACAGACGAATTGACGTTAAGCGATTAAAAAAAGATACCTTCGGTTTTTTCCTAAAATACTTACTTTTACCATTACGTTATCATCTGTTAAAAAACTGTCTTCAAGCCAAGAAATAATTGTAGGGCTGTAATAGGTAATTTTTATAAAGTAACTAGCTGACCCGGCGAAATTGTTATGCCATATAAATTATTTTTAGAGATTATTTTAGTTAAAAAAAATAAATGAATAAATTATTGTAAGTGTGTGAGGGTGTGGCATATGAGTGGAAGAGGCATGGATCGCTGTGAACGATGACGGAATGGAAAAATGAATAAAATACTAAACATTCATATTTTCTCATTCATTGAAATTTATTTTATATTAATAATTCTGATATTTTAACTAATCAAATTATCAATCGCCGACTTCAGGAGAGGGGGTGTGACCCTCACTCGGGGTCGTTTCTGATGCAGAGGCTCGCCATAGCGATCCAGCGCGGTAATGCCGCGAGCGTTATGGGTACCTTTGCATCAGGTTCGGCAGGAACTGGTTATTTTTAGCTTTTTACATTGTATATATAGAAATTAGATTTATTACTAATTGTGTTATAATATACATCCCTTAACGCAATAGAATGTAATTTTTTTTTGTTTTCTCATCTTGAGCTAAAACTAACACACTAACACAAACAAACTGGATGGTTTGCCCATTCGGGAGCATGCCACGTATAATTTGTGAAAAGCGTGGTGTGCTCAAATCTAAGCCACAAGCAGACATCGTTTGGCTTTGAGATTTATTCGTTCTCATCTCAGTTATCGATCGCCGAGACTATAAAATTATTAAACTACTAATAATGCTATTAAAAAAAAAGGGGTTTGGTGGTGGAAGGGTAAAAGTTTAGGAGTGTATATATTTTTAATGCCACATTATAAAAAAAATAAGAAATAAAAATTTTCCTCAAAAAATAAAAAAAAATTTTTGGGGTGGACCGCCCTTATCACTAAGGGGTATAAAAAGTAGATAAAAACCTATTCTCAGACCTACCAAATGCACATATCAGTCAGCCGCTTCGGAGGAGTATAGTAAACTCTGAAACTGTGACACGCGATTTTTATATATTAGATTATAATGTGTAGTGATTTGATGCATCTATATTATCGAGCAAAATCAATATGGTTCTATTGAGTTTACTTATCTTTTTTTTTTCTTAATAAAATCTGGTATTTAATTCAACAAATTAGCGGCATTCACAGTAGTTTTTTTTTTGGAAAATATTCTATTAGTAATATACTATTAACATTCCTAAAATAGGTATAGCTGACATTAGTTTTCCTGTCGATGGACAGAGCTAGTAGAACTACTGAACCTCCGATAAAAGAAGTAGCTCACTTGACAACGTCAATCAACGGATAGTCCAGTGATAACAACACGATGGTCAGGGCCAAGAAAAGAAACTAATAACTTGTCATAGTATGACGTGTGGATTTTACATTATCGGAGTGGATTAATTCGCTGTGAACTGTTGTTAGCGAAATAAATGTGTTAAGAATTCACGGTGCGTTTTATTCAGAGTCACATGGAACTCTCTAGCGTAGTTCCACTAGTATATACCGTAGCGTATATATAGAGAACTATTGAATACTTGTACATACGTGCGTTTATAATATAGAGTAAATAAATTTGACAGCACCGTTTGGTTTTAATAGAGTTATCAATGTCAGATATCAATATCGAGGTGATTCGCGGGGATTTTCCGGGGGCGTAAAACGGCGCGCGGGGACCTTGTGCACTGAAACGCGGACTAAAATCCGCCGTCTTACACCAACTAGCTATAGTATGAGCGGTTAGACGGTAAACGCAGAAGAGGGCTTCTAGTCAAGTATATAATATAAAAATTCAAAATTGGAATCAAAATCTGTGCCGGTTTCCGAGGTGCACCTGAAGGACACTGTGTATCGATAACGCCGACCGAGACTGAAGAAATATGTAATGAATACACATACTCGAAATAATTATTGACTATGTAACTTCTACACGCTATTACCACATGTTGAATGCCGCTTAACAAGTGTCATTTTGCTAATTGAGCTATATGTAACTGACATGAGAGGTTAAAAACACGGTTAAAATGTGATTTTAGACGTAAATTACTGTAAATTATTATATATTTTACTAATTAATTATCATTAATTGTTGTAGTTTATCTATCATATAATTATTTGCTATTTATCATTAAATCTGAATTGGTTTTTTTAATCTTATTATACAAACGATATGTAAGTAAGTAAAATAAATCTATTAATGTCAACGTAAAATTTACACGTCACTTTGATACCCGCTAAATTCTTTCTCCCTTGTCTTACTTTTTTCTTCATTATTATTCGATTGTCACTTCAAATATCGCTTACACCTCACTACGATATCCCATTTATTGGGAATCAGTCTTTTTTTTATATATTCAAATTTTCGGACGTTCTCGTGCCTTGCAGAAAACTCCTCATTTACCTAATTAATTGCCATCTATTTTTAAACCGAACTTTCTGGCAAAAATTTGCTATAGCATAACAGTAAATAATGTTATATACAGGTGACCGTGTAATCGTCTTATATCGGCACGCGACAGCAGGTCCTATTAAATAACCTACACCAGAAGGACCTGTGCTGTTGGTAAATAAATCGCGTGAAGTACTTTGAGGTGATTAGCGTTTAGGGTCACAGTAACCGCAATAAAGCTCCATTCCATTACATCAGCCCTTTTTATTCCCCATTGCAGGAGCTTCGGCCTCCCCTCAAGATGAGTAAGGAGCTAAAATCTACCACGCAGCTCCAATGCGGGTTGGTGGATTGTAACGACCGCCATCTATTGACAGCAACCGGGATCGACTGCTTAACGTGTTCTCCGAGGCAAGGAGTCAGTGATAGTTAATGTACTTAAGTCAGAAAAAATTCATTAGTACACGCCCGGATTCAAACCACGGCCACATTGCCTTATCGATTTGAAACAGGCTCGCTGCGTTCGGGGTATCACGACACGTAATCGAATGGCGATTGCGAAATCTTCACTGCGATAAGTTCAGAGCGATCATGAAGTTTTGCGCAACCTGCAACAGTATTTTCTTTTTAATTAATAATAGTATTATTATTAACAGTATTTCAACAACCTTTTCTTCCACACGTTCGCTCTCTGTTTAACAGCTCAAAGTCGAAAATGTTATCATTTTTCTGTATGTCCTAGTAAAAATGCCGAAATGCCAGGCCTCCTTGTGTTGATCACATTTTTTTGAATAATAATTGGGATAATTGGAATAATGCACTGGGAAATTATTATGATGACTCTACCAGTAGAGCAAAAGATGATCTAGACATCGAGACCATCATAAAATAGGAGGAATATGAGATATAACAGCAACCCATTTATGTACTAATTCAAGAACCTAGATGCGTTGTCGCTAAATAAATTGGAAACATAATCGCCCGTAACGTAGTGTATATAGTTTATACAAAAATCAGGTTTTTTATGAAGTTAAAATGAAATAAAAGTAGCTATCATTTCCATGTGTATTATAGTTGGTGAAATTATTGCGTTTTGGTGGGCTTTCTGCACCGACTCTGTTAGAGCATGAACGGCTCACTCAGGTTCTTAAATTGACAAATTGATGTCAAGAAAATTATTTATATAGTAAAAATTTATAAATTAAAAATAAAAGCTTATACCAAATTTATAACTAAAAAATATCTATAATTACAAAATATCATCTAAATCAACGCCTTTTCGTATTCGTCGTATTTTATGATGCTTTTCGTCCATTGCTCTACAGATAGTGAACACTTTCCTCAGTGTATTCAAACACAATAAGAAGCAGCACCTCCTTCTTACTCCTTTCACATTCGAAACTTTTCTTCCTTTTCTTTTCCAATTTTCGTTTGTTCGTTGTGCATTTAACAAATATTTCGTCTAGTAATTAAATCTCTCAACAGCCCCCAGCGAAATGGGGAACTTGCCGTGTCGATATGTAGGCACGAGTAATTAAATTATGATATGTTTTTATGCGCAACAAAACTCGTTGGTTCGCTATTTAAATATGTACAGTTAATTTGCACGGAACATAACTTATCAGCAATACAATTAATAGAAAATAACTAGATAAACGGTAGTGATAAAGGTAAAAAATTAAAAATAAAAACTTCACTTCTTCACTTCACTTCATCAGCCAATTTTTACCCCACTGCAGGGGCTTAGGCCTCCCCCGAGGCGAGGGGAGGCTTGGAGCTTAATTCACCAATCCACCAAGCTGCTCAATTGCGGGTTGGGGGTCGTAACGACTGTCCTATTGACAGCGTCCGGGACCGACTGCTTAACGTGCTCTCCGAGGCACGGAGTCAGTGATAGTTATGTACTTAAATCAGAAAAACTCATTGGTACACGCCCGGATTCGAACCATGGCCCTACTGCCTTATAAATTTGAGACAGGTTCGTTGCGCTGTGGGCTATCACGACACGAAAAAAAAACAGAAGTTAGTAAATAATGGTTTCATAAATAATTCTATAAAGATAATAAGAGTGTAGCTGTAAAAATTAATGATATAAAACCAAAGAAGACAAAATAAAATTGACATTGATATCAGTGTCAAACAAACTAAGTCTGGAACATACCTATAACAACCAAGACCCGGTACCAGTATTAATATTCATCATATAAATACTGACCGGACCTGAGATGCGAACCCTGGAGCCCCAGCTTCGTAGGCAGGGTTGCTACCCACTAGGCCAAGCGGTCGTCATGGAACCATGAAACTATGGTCAGGACAAACAAACGAAATGCATCTGCATTTGAATTCATTTATCACATAAAGTAAATAAATTTCACAGCAACGTTTGGGTTTTAATAGAGTCATAAATGTCAGTTCACAGTATCGAAGTGACATTACGCCAATTTTGGGGGGTTGAAAACGGGGCGTTGGGATTTCGCGGGGGTGAAGAGCGGCTAAGGAGCGGCGCGTAAGGACCTTGCGCACTGAAACTCAGACTAAAACTCGCCACCTTACACCAGCTAGCTATAGTATGAGTAGTTAGACGGTAAACGTAGAAGAGAGCTTCTAGTCAATTCGTACATTTATGATTTATCGCAATCAAGAAAGAAGTTCATCGTTTAAAACTTTTAAGCATTTTTCCTAAATACTTACTACTTGAGAAATTCAGTTAAGTACATAAGAGACGATCTTTAACGTAATTTTCAAGCATTTCCTTGCATGTGTAACAGAGATATAGAAATTGTAAAAGTGCGTCGAGTTGCCTCTGGAGAAAGGTTCTCGGTGGCGGCTGTTAGCTCGAATTGGCAGGGCCGCGACTGTGTCTCGGATATCTCATATCACTGCTTGAACAAAGACTATCTGTAACACCTTTTTTTTCATCTCTGTATATATAGTGTATTCGTGAATAATAGCAGAAGGTCGATCGCAGACTGTTTATTGAATATAAATTTATATCTACTCACACAACACTGTCCCCTCTTAATTTCAAACAGTTAACATAAACAGATAACTAACTTAGCTATCTAAACTTATAAATACTTAATGATTCACACAATGCTCAATACTATCAATTAAACAAATATTCAAAGTTTTTTTAATACGTGGGCGTACGATCGTATGGTATTCCGGATAGCAGACTGTTTATTAAGAATAAACTTATATCTATCCACATAACAGAATAGTGAAGATGTACAGTTTGTCAAGCAAAAACGTCCACAAAAAATAAAAGCTAAAAGAAGCTCGATAGCACTTATTACGTGCAGTGTTGTTTTCAAGAAAATTCAAAAAAGAATTGCCTTCTTTGCTACCGTTATTTCAAGGGTAATTTTTTTTCGCCCGGCAATCGGATGAATGTCATATTTTGATTCTTCCGGTTGTAGGACATATTTTCATTTGAGGATTAAAATTATTTATTTCAAAAGTTTTCTTGATGGCTCGTTGTCCACGCTTCGCGCCTCGTATTGATACAAGCATAACATAACCTATTATTTTAGAAATGGTAGACGATTAGCATATTTTGGCCAATTTCAAATTGGTCTATATTATTTGTCCGGTATTCCAATAGTTGGTCGAATAAAAATTTTCGTGCAGTTACAGTATCAACAATATTTTTAGGCTAAATATATTAAAACTGGCACCTATCCACCAATCCGCATTGGAGCAGCGTGGTAGGTTAAGCTCCAATCCCCCTCACCCTGGGGGGAAGCCTAAGCCCCTGCAGTCGGGCATTAATGAGCGGTAAAAGTGAAAGTGGATATTAAAAATATAAAAACAATACTGCTTCTTAGTCGACGACCGCTTAGCCTAGTGGGCAGCGACCCTACCTACGAAGCTGGAGGTCCCGGGTTCGAATCCCAGGTTGGGTCAGTATTTATATGATGAATATTAATACTGGCACTGGGTCTTGGTTGTTATATGTTTGTGGTGTCTTCGCTTGGTACCCAAAATACAAGCGAATGCTTAGTTTGGGACCTAGACGTTGTTGTGATTGTATGTGTATTATTATTATTATTATATAGTTATCATTTCCGATGATAGACGTCTAGACAACATTATTTTATATTTTTCATTTCACTTTTCATTATGTGTGCCATGTTGAATAAAATGATATTCTCAAGTCTTCACTTTAGGATCATTTTCTCGTCTCTTCAGATAGAGATTGGCTAGTAAGCAAGCTTTTCTTTTATATACAAGCTCTGGTAGAATTATTATAAAATGAAATTAATGTTTTGCCATTTATTTGCCATTGTGATTTTTCACAAAAACTTAAATTACTGATCCTCACACTAAGCGTCGCCTGCCTTGTGTGGGTAAACGATTGTTTATTTTCGATGGTTTAGAAAATTGCCATTACGATGTGTTTTATTTTCAATTGTTTGCACTGGTAAAGCATTGTAAATTAAATTGTTTTTCACGGTAGTCAACCGTGAAAGACGAAGAAGATATAACTTTTACTGTACACAGTATTAACACAAAACGGTGTAATTTAAACACATAAGTGCAGACCACATAAGCTGAATTTTATTTCCATATAACAGAGCTCTATACCTTTAACATATTCGATATACGCTTTGTGTAAACAAGATAAAAGGAATTTTATTAATATACATATGCGTGGGCTGCGGTTATACCAGTTGATTTTTCAAAGGAAATTCAGATAGATATTATGTGTGGGCGATATTCGAGTTGTATTATGTAATTTTTACGGTATAGTTAGTTTATGAAAATTTATTAAGAATTTACCTTTACAAATAACACGTAAAATTATTAGCATGTATTTAAATTACTTTGCATTATTAAATTATTTTATATTATACCACTGTCGTCAGATGAAAATATCTAATCTGATTATATAAGGTTTGGATAGAGGGTCGGCGTCAATAACGTAGTTAAAAATATCACCTAACCGTTCGGTTAGAATTCACACACTAAGAGACGGTTTGTACATGGTTAGTAGGTAGGTATACTGTAGCGAGAGTATGTGGTCTGTTGCGTCACATGTACAAGTTGGCCTGTCATTTTTGTTGACTCAGTATTGCGAGGAATCATCCAGACATAATATAGTTGAAGCACCTAGTACAGTCTTCGCTTAAAAACCTTAAAAAAAAAAATTAAAATTGACCAAAATTCGAACAGATCAAAGTTGAACCAAGCAACTAAAGCTCTTTTCTCGGAAATTGACGATGAACATTGCGCAGATGTTCTTGTGAGTGATTAAATATCATGGACTGATTCCAATGACAGCGAAGATAACTGGCCCTTGTGCATATTCAAAATGCCTGTAGCTAACGACTTCGTTGTAGTGAAGTTTGATGGCAAACAGACAAAATATTTTACTGGCGAAATTCTGACAGAAAGCCGCAGTTCCAAAAGGGGACCATAGCTTTTAATCAAATCAAATCAAATTAAAATATCTTTATTTCGTAGTTATGTAACATAATCTTGAAATACGTCATAAAAGTGAATTTTTATTATCCTTTAGAGCCAAATTTAGCTATTGTTAGTATCAATGATATTGAATTGGTATTGCCACGTCCAAACGTGGCAGGAAAGACAAATCGCCAATCAAATATTTATTCTTTTCCCCCTACAATTTTACAAAATTACTTTTTGGGTTATTTCTAAAATGCTATTGTGTTGTGTTATTTACCTATGTAAATTTAATATTCATTTACTTTTAGTTCGTTTGTTTATCGCTAATTTAGGTCCTGTTCTATGGTGCCCCAGTGTCTGTTTTACTGTACCCCAGGCCTGGGGCACAGTGGAACAGGGTTGGTGTTTTTAAAAATGACTGATTATTTTTATTAATACATAGCTTTTGATCTCAATTTAATATTTAACTTAAAGGTAAGAAACTTATATTGTTGCTATTTAAAAAAACATTAAAGTTAATAAATGTTGATTTTCTTAGAAATTAAAAACAATTTTTCGTTTTATTGTGGCCCCACTGTCCCTACTCGTATTATTCATATCTATGGCCAGTATTAATAAACAATACTCAACATCGTCTTGAGATTATTAAACCTATCTCAAGTATTACTCAGTTGACACCATAGCCACAAAGTATCCAACCATACTCAACTGACATCACTATAAATGCGCACTTAGTATCGATCTTTAGACTGAATGCAGTTTATTAAAACGTTTAGTTTTGGTTTTACGATACTCAAATGGCGTTTTTAATGTACGCAAATAATAACATATATTTCTTACATTTATACTATTATTTAAATTTTTTTTCAATACATTTGCTAGTAATTAATACGGTCTTTGAGACATCGAAACTTGAACCGTAATGTTGTATTTTATAGTACTAAACCTTTTTACTTTACACCAATCACAAACGAGCATTCTGTTTGTAACGCATGCGTAAACCGCGAAAAGCAACCGCTCCCGCCCTTAGCTCCCGCCATTGAAGTATGTAACTAATTTCAATCTCAAAGGTATTGAAAAACTTCGTATGATGCTCGTACTCAGTAAGCTGGCTATTATAGTCATCAGTTTATTATAATATAATTTAACACCTCAACTATAATATGCAGCTTACCGTACTTGCATCATAATGTAATATTGTGTGTGTATTTGTGACGATTTAACTTAAAAGCTGTTTGACAGATTTTAAAGAAAATTTCATCAAATGTTCCTTGTTATTCTAGAAGTGACATAGACCATGTCATGGTTTTAGGCCACCAAGGGGCGCCGCTTTAGCTGTGCTTCTCTAAATCGGCTGAGCTGAATTTTTGAAGTGAATAGGTTTTTCTATAGGACCTTATCCAGTAATTTGAAATAGGGTGTAAACCCTATTTCAAATAACAAGGCAAATTTTTGGTCGGCATGTTGGTTGGTCGCACTTTGGATAATTGTGGTGGACTTCGATCAAATTAAACAACTGGCGTCGAAATTTTTGATTATTAATAAAACAAGTCAAAAGTAAGAATTTGGTAAATACCACCGGTTTTATTATCACATGACCTGCAGGTTTAAAATTCTTCAATTCCTCAAATCAGTTTCAAAATGGTACATGCAAAGCAATAAGTCAAAAGACAATCTTTTTACCAAGTTACAGAGAAAAAAAATCTTTAATTCCTCCAATAATCTCCAAAATGGTACTTGTAAAACTAGAGGTCAAAGCGAACCTTTGTGCCAATTTTGGAAAAAAGTCCATTCTACAATAAGGAAATACTCAATTCCTTTCTTTAATTAACTTCAATGTTTCCAATCAGCACAAAAATTTTACTAGCGAAACTAGAGGTCTAAGAGGTAGAACATTTCCACGCTTTATGTTAATTAATACATTGAGTATTAGAATTTAATTTAAGTCCAAAATTAATCCAAAGTTTAACAGTAGATATCACTTAACGTGAAATTGCTTTACAAAGTGAAATGACAGTTTTATTGATGTTCCTATACAATTTGCCGTTTTATTTTAAAAGGCGCTGTGATTCAATAAAAGCCTTTTAGCGGAGAAATTTCATCATAAGTTGTGCCCGTTGATGAAAAAATGGTATTCCATTAAAATGCGTTTTATCTCATTACGACTATGTATAATAGCAAATAGTGTCGTGATAGCCCGAGCGCAGTGAACCAGCTTCGAGTTTTCGAGATCCTATTATAAGGCCGTGCAGCTGCGGTTCGAATCCGGGCGTGTACCAATGAGTTTTTTCTGACTTAAGTACATAACTATCACTGACTATGTGCGTCGGAGAGCAGGTTAAGCCGTCGGTCCCGGGTGCCATCAACAGATGACAGTCGTTAAAATCCACCAATTCGCACTGGAGCTGCATGGTGGATTAAGCTCGAAGCTCGAAGGGAGGCCTAAGCCCCTGCAATGGGGCATAATGGGCTGGTGGAATGGATGTAACACAAAGTAAACAAAATACTTCTAAGCTTCTTCTGTTCACTAAACGTTGCACTCTAAAACGAACATGAAATAACAACTTAATAAAAAAGTTTAATAATAATAATTTTTTATTTGAAAAGTGTGAAAGAATCATGAAAATATCTCTACAGATAAAGAAGTTATAGGACATTAAATTCGAGCTAGCAAAAATAATTTTTCTCCATGCGACGACGCGACGGTTCAGTGTGTGACGTCACGCAACCCGAATTCATTGGCATTGTCAATCGCACGCTAACGAGTCGCAGTGTTTTGATTATTTCTATGGATAAGAGCAATTTCTCGTGATGGCTGAGAGTCTGAGACTCTGAGACCAATGAGACAAAAAGCAAGTGTATAAATATTGTAGGTTAGGTAGGTAGGTTGGGCGTAGGTAGGTGGGTACCACGTACGCGCCGCGGTCAAACTATAGGTACATTAAGATTACGACGAAATCAAAAAAAAGGTTAAAAAATATTTTAAAAACAAGCTTTTATTGCTGATAAAAAAAATTAACAATAATTTTATTTTTAGTAACGTCATTTTATAGTATTTACGACGTCAGAAAAATTATTTAACGCAAAAAAGCTAAAATTTGATATGGTTATTAAAGAAATTACATAAAATCAATTAATTTTGGGACCATAACATCCGCACGATTAAAGTGACTATAAAAATGTTAATTGCAATATAAATAGGCGCATATATATATGGAAACGAGCTGGTTAGCTTAGATTAGGTTAGGTTAATAGTTTTTTCCTAATTGTGCAATTTTCGTCGTTCTTTTTTAGCAGCTTATGTGCAGAGGCACTAGGCCTTGCCTTATATGTCGAAATGTTGACAAAAATGCGATATAATTTGATGCTTTTATGTAAAATTTGGAGAAGTCATATGAAATTTTTTTCAATTAAATCAATTAATTTATTAATAGTAGAGACACTCGGTCCGTGGTCGTCTGATACGAAAAAAATCGTAAAAGATTTGTCCACCCGTCTGGTCAGCACTGCTGGCGATCCCAGAGCGGGTGCCTATTTCGCACAGCAACTGAGCATCGCTGTGCAGCGCGGAAACAGTGCAAGCGTAATGGGATCAATGCCACATGGGACCAACCTGGACGATATTTTTATGTTGTAAATATTGTAAATATTGTTAATTAGTTCTTAGATTTATTTGTAAGTTTCATCATTAATTTTGGGACCATAAAATCCGCACGATGAAAGTGATTATAAAAAACGTTTTTACGAACGAGCTCTCAAGGGTGAATTGACTTTTCTGCAACCAATAAATGTCAAGTTAAAATTTATAGAATTATCTAAAACATCGAAAGACTATGTGCAAATTATTTTTCTTATACAAATTGGTTTATTCATTAGTGGATGGATTCTGTCAAAAAATATGCATACGACATTTATTAACTGAATGTCTCGTTTAATCCTTGTTAGCCAATGGCAAATACGGAAACCCTTTATTTCCATTCTGTCTGTCTCTCCGTCTGTACGAATATCATGTGTACGTATTTGATGTGTTACATGTGAACCGCCATTCAGTTTTATAGAGAAATTATGAAAACTAAATTATTTAGAGGTCAGGTCTTCATACATCGAACTAAAGGTTGAAAATGTTTTTTTACACATCTTTTCATTGACGTGTCCTATATATTTTTTGTAAATGCTATAGATATTCTTTGGTTTTTTTTTATTTCCGTGAATATTTCGCGGTAAGTATATGAAGCTCCTAAAAGTGTTAAAAATGTGTATCGCCCTCTAACGTTTCAACCATGGGATCAATCAAAACATCAAGAAAGTAGCGCGAATTTCAATTAAAACTATTTTGAATAAGACACGCCAACAAGTTTTTGAGGTATATGCAATTTTCATTTAGCAATAATTTTTTTCTGTCGTTGGTGACTTTATGGTGATCGCTTGTGTACGCTACAGAACCCTAAGTTGATGCGACTCCGACACGGTCTTCGCCGGTTTAAAAAAAAAAATTATTTTATTTCTTAATCAAATACTCCAAAAAGATTATTCGAGTGTAGTATTTGTTGTATGCCAATTTCTTTGGCACGCTTTGTCGTTAGATTTGTTTTAATGGTGGCAATGTACGAATTTATGAGTTTAAGATTTGATATTTAAATATGGCGATTGCGATTCAAAAAAGAAAAGAAAATTAAAATAATTGTTATGATAAAATATAGATGAGCTTACGAATTCGGACTGTGACCGTATCGATGTAATGTCGGAAGTTCAAATTTTGGTCAATCCAGACACCCAGGTATTTCATGAGATTCGTTCTTTCAAGCCTTGGACATGAGCATGACTGTGCTTCCGCAGATGAGCACAAGTGCGCAGTAAGAGAATGTCATTTTAAATACGGCTAGTCTTGGTTACGAATTGAAAATGTAACGTGTTTTGTCTTCCCTACATTAACTGTAAGTATATTAGTATTTAGCCATTCCGCCACCACAGTGAATCCAAGCTGCGCAAGGTGAAAAATTGTTATGATAAAAATATGGGTATCAAACAAAAGCTAATGAATAGTCAATTTTAAATACATTTATATATCCCGTTTATTCGGATGAACGTCCTCAAAACTTATACAATGTGTAGAGCTTACGGAACTCAATAAAAATTTTCAAAAAAAGAATGAAGTGATAAAAAATTAAACTTTAAACATACTTTTCTAGGTAACCGTTAGTTTGCGCCATCTGATCACTTGAAACTTTTTGTTTAGTACTGAAAGCTCTACACGCTCTATAAGTTATAAAGCGTGAAGAGATTACCGAACTAAACAAAAAATTAAAAAAGTAGATAGGTAATAAAAAACTAAACATGTTATTCTCGGTTACCGTAAGTTTGCGCCATCTACTCATTTGAAATTTTTGGTTTAGTAGGTACTAGAACTACTTGACTGGTTTGTTTGGCTTTGAGTGAACAAAAAATTATGTTAGTCTATTTTAGTGGTTACCTCATTAAACACTGAATTATCTTTATTATTTCGTCGCTACAAAGGAAATACATAGACGTACGTAAAAAGTGAATTCAAAACTAAGTACTGTACTTTCCATTTGCAGGCAATTTTATAGGGGTTATGGTAATCGTATACAAAATTTGACTCGGAATTAAAGTTAGTTGGTGAATTTAACTTATCAAAGAGAATCCTTAGTGAAAGGAGCCTTCCATGTTCAGTTTGAGAAATAACTGGAGATGAAATGTTATATTTTGTTTTTATTGAACTAAAGTATTACAACTTAACTATTGCTATTTGTCATAATTGCTATTTGAAGAATTTGAGATTCCAATTTTTAGACAAAATCGCTTGAAAATTATACCATACCATGTACCTGGATAAAAATGGTACTTGAAGATTTTCCAAATGGCAGTCATTTGGAAAATTTTAATTCGATCTCAAATACCATTTGAATGTTTTTTCTAATCACGGCCATTTTCAATTTTGATTTCAGATTTGAGTTTTTGAGATAAAATCATCTGAAAATAACACCATCCCATATACAAATGCTATTTGAAGATTTCCCAAATGGCTGCTACTTTTGAATACGCAATTGTTTGTCCTCTCGAAGCAGGGAGAGGATCGAATCAGGCCCGGCGAGAGCTAGATCGGGCCCCGGGTGTAAAACATGCGGGGCCCACCCCACCTTACTTTAAAAAAAAATCAATTAACCGGGCCCCCGTTTCTTAGCCCGGGCCCTGGTGGTACTACTACCCTTACACCCCCCTATCGACGGCCCTGGATCGAACCCTTTGATTTTCGTAGTTATAGCCTCCGACCATTAGAACAGTCGTTTAATTAAATAATATAGTACAGATCGCGTCAAACTTTATGGCGGATCAGAATACAACGCTATAAGCGTGCTTGCGCAGGTTCAGTCATATGCCCCTCGCTCCACTGCGTCCCGCTACACCTAAAACTGGTTACTGCGACGCGACTTGTTCCTTACTTTCGGTTCCGCCATAAAGTTTGATTGTAACTGTATCTGTGATACTAGTGGCGATAATAATAATAATTTTTATTTCAATAAACTATTTTATTAACTCAGTTTTTTTATTGACAATAATAAGCGAAGCGTTGGACGCCCCCCGGCCAGGTGGACAGATGACTTGAATGAAGCACCATACCGGGGGTAGTTGGATGCGAAAGGCCGAGGACCGTGTGTGGTGGCGAGTCTTGGGAGAGGCCTATATCCTGCAGTGGAGAGACACGGGCTGATGATAATGATAAACTAAAACGGACAACAAAGTAACAGTCATTCTCCTCAATTGTGCCTCTCAATGAGGGGAAAGGAGGGAAATCTGAGGAACGTGTGGCATCTAGACGTCCCCAAAGAAATCATTGAAGATTTGTAGGTTTTATTTACAAATCCTCTGTTTAGTATTTGTTCTAGGATGATTAAAATTTTACTTATTAAATAACATATTCAGAGACATATTTACATTACATAATAATAAGAATTGCTGTTGATATAATACTAGTTTAAAATTGTTGACTAGCCATGTGTTTAAATTTAATCCGTATAATTATAATAAAACATGTTTTCTTTTCCAGAAATATGTTTTTTTGCAGGATTATTGCATCCTATTTAACAGTTGGAAAACTGGTTAAAAATAGAATTATAGAAAAAATTCGTCATTTAAAGTATTTTTAATGATTCGGATCATATTGTAAATGTGTGCTGTACTACTTATCAAGCCCTTATAATTCTTGGAATTGTCTTCATCTGTGAATATTTAAGACATACTATGGACTTACTATCTAATTAATAACTGAAAGCGTGTGGTATATCCATGTCAAATTAATTTACTTTTTGCCCACACCGAAGGTTGTGGCTGAAATAGTTATACTAGATATATAGAAAATATTATACTAGCAGCCATCTATGGCATTTGTTTCTACGTATTCGTAGACTTAAAACCGCCATCTAGTGAGGATTTTCTGTAACTTTATAGTAGTTAGTAAAGTATGATGATAAGATGCTACATAATGTTTTTCAGAATTTCTCATAGATGAACCTTTTTACATTACTGAAATATGGGTATAATCCTTGAAATCACAAAAAGCTCAAAGCTTTTACTAAACTTTCGTTTTATGAGATATTTTTCGCTTAAGCTTTGCCATCGCGGCCTAACTTAAATTCATTACCTACTGATACGAGCTAAGTATGCAAATGTCAATCGATCATTATTTTAGATTTTAGTTTACTTAGATCTATAAAATGGTAAATACTTTCGTCAGTTTCAGCTTAGTTGAGTTTGGTTTGAGCTCATGGGAATCATTGATGTATTATATCATGGATGCGGCGTCACTATAGTTATGCCGCGAATTTTTGGATGCATTTGACGAATCGTCACATAAGTCCATAGTTCTAGTAGTCTTGTTAAATAGCTTTTTTTATTTTTGTTTAAATAAAATATACTTATACTTAGCTATAGTGACATCCGATTTGTACGTAGCGATGGATGTAGGTATTGTATGGCTATGATGGAATGCAGATATATATACGCTGGTCAGTGACTTAATAAACGCTCGCGTTGAAATATAACGTTTTTTATTCTAGACAAATTACTTTAATTTTTTATTGAAGTACTTTGTCTACAATCGAAAGAAGTTATAATTATATCTAAACAGTTTCTTAATATAGAAGTCCAGTCAAGCGATATGACAATAACAGTACGGATTGACTAGAAGCCCTCTTCTGCGTTCACCGCCTAACCACTCATACTCTAGATAGCTGGTGGAAGATGGCGAGTTTCAGTCGCTGAGGACCCCGCGCGCAGGATTTCACCCCCGCGAAATTGCGTTTGATATTTTCGATACTGTGAAGTGACATAACTCTATTAAAACCAAATGCTGCTGTCAAATTTATTTACATATTGGAGATAAGTTTCCTTTTAATACAGATCGTATGAATATTTTATCTATTAGATTCGTTATAATTATGTAAATAACTATAACTATGTCATTTTTTATTTATAAAATAAGCTTAAAAATTTTATTTATTTCATTATTTATGTTTAAATTTATTTAATTAATTCGTCTCAAAATCTGATTGCTTTTAGCGATGTGCCAAACAATTTATTGATTGCGATTTTTTTTTGTACAAATTTTGCTTTTTTGAAGCAAAATTTATACTGTCACTTTACGAGCATTTAAAATGGCAGGGGCGAAGACCGGGGACCTCACCGACTGAAACTCGACATCTTGCACCAGCTAGCTAAGTATGAGTGGCTAGACGGTAAACGCAGAAGAGGCTTCTAGTCAATTCGTACTTTTACGATTCAGAGCAAAAACGATTTAATGACAATCTATAGTTTATGGACTATATCTTTTAATTACCATAACTTTTATTATAATTTATTAAAGTAGCCATTAGAGATAAATTTTCTTTATGCAAACACGAAATTACAGTCTCAAAGTACTATACAGCTTTAGATATATTTCCGTCAATATTTAGATATATTCGGATATCAGCAATCCCCTTGCATGTCCAAGTGGTATCGCGTTGCATACCTAATAACTTCGGAACACCGAAGTGGATTGCTATTCGTTCACAAAGCTTAGTACCTACCTACTGTCAGGTTTATTACGTATATTTCTATAAAATGTGAATATAACTAAACATTTTATATGCACTTACTGTAGCAATCATTAATTACTATTCACTTATTTTGACTGTGACATCGCTTGGTTCACTTTAAATTCTCTTTTATAAAGGAATATTTTGCTTAGTATACGCGGTCTTTGTGTATACCGTGTTTGGTAGTCTAAATTTGTAGAGCGTGTAGAGCTGACCAAACTAAATTAAAAGTTTCAAGTGTGCAGATGACGCAAACTAACAGTTACCGAGAAAAAACACGTTTAAAGTTTTAATTTTTAAAGTCATTTTGGGTGGGGACAACTATTGGTCTGATTAAATAATATTAGGCAATATCGTTTTATTTTACTTTCTCACAATAATACCTTTTATTTGTTTAATTTTGTAATATCAGATAATTTCATTTAATTATATATTTACGTTAGCTTTAAGATTATTGTTAATAACGAATTATGGACCCAAGTCTGAAATAAATGTTTATTTATTGATTTTTATTTATTTATTTAATTCTCTGTTTAGTTCGGTCAGTTGTATACTCTCTATAAGTTTGGACTACGTTCAGCCAAACACGCCGTTCACCTCTCGATAGAGCAGTGATATATCATAAACTAAATATTTTTATTACAATATTTAAACTGCATCCGTATTTTTAATAAAATGTGTATGCCGACGAAATCGGTGAGAAAAAGAGCTACTTATATGCTCGTGAAACCAAAGACCCTGATTGAGGCAAAGAATTTCGATCAAGAGAAAGGGTATTGTTAGGGGTGTGTCAAATAGAAGTCTTATATAGGCTTTGCCTAACTCCCTGGAATCAGGCGTGAATATGTGTATACTTTTGTATGTTTGTTTTTTATGTATTAGAATCATATTTTTGCGACTTTTAATTATATCACGTTTTTAAAGTTAATCACGAAAGCTTTCGACGTGCATTTAGGGACAAAACGAAACAGTTACTTAACTCGCAAAAGTCATACAGTTCGCTGTTAAAAGCCGAGTTTTTATTGTGATAGAGATTAGATAAAGGCACGCCCACACTACACCTGTTCCCACGATCTCGTTTAGATGAAGTTTACACATGTAATATGTAACGTTATGTTTTTACTCAATAAAATCGTGACAGATGCTTGTCTAGGTACGTTTTTTTCGCGTACAATTTCTCTACATTTGATGTGGTTACGCTGTGCGGTATGCAATTAATGTACATTTATAAGATTACATTTTTTTTTAATGTGTGTTTTGCACAAGTGTGTTATGAATATGCATCGGAATAAAGTTCCGCAGACGTTTTAAAATAATGTCTAGTTTTTGAAACATAAAATTCCATTTTTAGATCAACCAATCAATGAATATTCGACGGTTTTCGAAATAATGTAATTTTTTCTAATTACAAGAGTTTTATATTCTATTAACATATTTTTAATTTTTATCGATGCCACAATGAAGATTATATTCCATATTTTTTTTTGTTGATGCTTCACGATGCGAAGCATTCTGGGTAGTGCTCTAATCATACTTTGGAAAACACGTGTAATTTCCTTACATTCAATTATTCCTATGCTTTACAGACAATTTATCGACGAATAATTATTACTTTTGAAGCTTTTTAGATCGATTTATTCATATAGTGATTAAAATATATTTATATTAGAAGTCAAAAAAGGGTTCTGTCGATTATGCTGTATGAAATTTCGAAGGCACGATAACTTCCTAAAAACAACCTATTTTTAAAAATAGATTGTTATAGTTAATTAAAAAAACCCTATCAAAAGTCACCATCTAAACTTTTTTACTTTTATTGTAAATAAATAAAAACACGTAATTCACTCCATCATTTAAAAACAAATTGTTATAATGGTAAAAGTTTAATAAAATCAGTTTTTAACTATCAAATGAGCACATGACGAGTGCTATTTTGGAATTCCCAATTTTTTTTTGATTTATTTTAATATAGTGACTGAAATATAGCGGTGGAAGTTGCTGGCTGTTGGGAAAGTGAAGGAGTCAAAACCTTTTGTCGCGGGCATCGGCCGTCGTATGAGGGAAAGGGGATTCGACCCTGCCAAAGGACCCTGCTCCGGTTCCTTCCTTGATGCAAAGAATTGTCATTGCAATTCAGAGCGGTAATGCGATGAGTATCATGGGCACCTTTGCGTGGGGGTGACGAGAGGTAGATTATTGGATTAGTTTTATTTCAGTTAATATGTAAATATAATAATGACTTTACATTATAATGTATTTATTTAAGTATGTATGTTAGATACAATACTGCTTTGTTTAGCGACATAGAAAATGCTTTATCCCTTAATTTACGTAACAACATTTTTTTTCGGAATACAAATTCCGACTTCATCTGCCTATTCCAAAATTGTTAGTGTCATATAGTAACTTATATACACTACTTACGTATCATATTTAAAACTTTATCGTTTGATGATCTTTTGACTTGGCGGGTACTTAGCACCATCAGCACTTTACCACCACGCTTAGGGAAGAATTGTGGAACAGCGCGGTGGCGGCGCGACTGAAGAGATATGTCGTAGTTGTTACAGAAGATGCAAGGGGAATTCTGTTCGTAATCGTTATGTTTTGTTGAAAATATTAGCACCATTTTATGTAATAACGAATACCGTTACACCGTTAGGATACGTTCTCTTTTTAAATTAACCGTTATTTTGAATTATCGATAGATCAACAACACGCCATCGCTACAGACCAACCCTTTGTATTTTAATCCGTATCACATTAAAATTATACGCCCATTTAAAATTCTGGGTAGAAACGCGACGCGTGCCTCCGTGTGTTCACGACTTTATCAATATCTTTACGATAAAAAAGTTCAGAAAGCTTTTTCTAATTTCATTATAGTTTATTTATGCACAATTTCAGACTGAGTGTACAATATTAAAACTTATTAGTAAAATTTCAAATGAAAACAATTTAAATTATATTATAATATTGAAATGTTTTGTAATGACATAACTATAAAAATTGTATTACAAAAAAATTTAAAATATCCAACTGAGCAAAAAATGATTAAATTCATGAAAAGAGATATATATAACAGGTATAAAATTTTGCTTTAACAATGTAGAATGCAAAGTTTTCTTCTTCGATACATACTTTAAGCAAATAATACAATATACTGTGGCAGTAATTTAACTTGAATGTGATAAGGGTAGGTAGGGAAACCTACTGGGGATAAACCTAAACATGTTTGATGGTTTTGAAAAGAAAATCTATTTAAATTTTTACAACAAAGAGATTTTGTAATTTTTATGTCTGCGCCTTATAAGTTAAATTTATATTATAGTATGTGTTATTATTTGCATAAGTAGGTACGAAACAAAATACAATGCATGCATGGTGCATCCTACATTACTGAAACAAAATTCTGTACGCACATTATAAACCTCGTTTTTTTCTTTCAAATTTTTTACGCTTTTTTATTTTTATTAAAAATTTTTTTTATATTATTTTTTTTTCTAAATACAGAAAACTTAAATAAAGTTCCCTAGTGTTTTCACTCGGTTAAGGGCTAAGCCTGATTATTTCGAAGATACGTGAGGCAATATCCTTAACGGACCGATCGGCGATCTAGCGTGGTGCAATTTTTTTAGTTTGTGTTAAAATGGAAAACAAAGTATTTAATAAAATATGTTATATATTTAGAATTGGCTATTTACTAGCTTTAATTTCATACCCAGATTTAATAATGTAATAATTTAATAATATTATAACTAATTATTTATTTTTGTATTCTGATAAATAACTTGTTTTCATTGTTTCTCGTTTACTATTTATAAATAAGAAGATTTAGGTTTTTAAGTTTACCTTTTCTAAAACACAATGTATCTAAGTGCTTAACTGTATGCTTCTAAATAATTTGAAAAAATTGTAACTGATTACAAAAAAAAATTTATTTGCCCCTCTCTTTTTTGATTCGCAAGACAACGTATGTCACTACCATAGTTAAGAGGAATGTATCGACACCTCATATGTTGAAATCAATCAAGCATTTTTGACAACAGTGTTTTACCCACAAATCATCATCAACATCATTATCAGCCCATTTTTACCCCACTGCAGGGGCTTAGGCCTCCCCCAGGGTGAGGAGGGGGGGCTTGGAGCTTAAGTCCACCACGCTGCTCCACTGCGGCTTGGGAACTGTAACGACCGCCATCTATTGACAGCGTCCGGGACCGACTGCTTAACGTGCCCTCCGAAGCACGGTGTCAGTGATATTGTGTACTTAAGTCAGAAAAACTCATTGGTACACGCCCGGATTCGAACCATGGCCCTATGGGGCCATATAAATTTGAGACAGGTTCGTTGCGCTCTGGGCTATCACGACACTATATACCCACAAATATATATGTATATATACATACATATACTCGAAAAACTTTACCCTCCGCAGTCGGGTAATAACTTCATACTTGTTCTCCAGAGATTTAAGTAAATATAGACACTAGGGATTTTAGATAGCACGGTTTATACATATCTCTTTCGCTTCATCGACATTCATCAATCGTTTCGTGCAGGATTGTCGGTTTTCTTTCAAATGTCACCAATCGTTGCGTTACGCAACCCTTACCGACCCTTCTTTAAACACATGCGCTTTATAAACTTTTTTTGTCATTCCACTTTTCTTTATTATTTCCATAATTAAAACATGAATAGGATTGAGAATCAGTCAATAATGGTTCAGCGCCTTCATGCAATAACGACTTGTTTTCAAGTTTCCTATATTACAACATGGAACCAAACCTAATACTTCTAGAAATTACTGTTTTCTCACATCGAAACAACGGAAAGTTCGATACAATTACGGATGTTAAGTCGGGAATAACTTTAAAGTTAATATTCAATTCCGATTTTGTCCATATGTCGTGTATTCTGTCGCGCACGTGTCTCAAGACACGAAAATCGTGTCTATTGTGGAGTAGAGACAGTGTAATGTTCTAAAGTAGTAAAATTAGTATCAATATGTTGGGTTATTGATTGGTTTGGGTTATCGATAAAATATAATATGTATATTTAAATTTTCATAAATCCTAGAAAAATACAGAAAATCGTATTAATTAAAGGAAAACAAGAACTACATATAAAAAAAGAAAATTATTAGTTCATCAATTACAAAATTTGGAATTTTATAGATTTACTCTACAGGTATTTTAGTATAAAAAAAATAAATATTAAATAAAATACTATTTTTAAATGTATACTTTATGTACACAAAAATGTGTTTGCAAAAGTTTGTTTAGTTTAAAAAGTCACAGCATATTTTTTATGATTCTTAATTTTATAATTATAATTTTACTATATTTCGTATGGTTTATAGTAATGATATAATATGTACTGAACGAAATAGATGTCGTACTAGAGCTAGTCGTATGTTACCTTTTCCTCATAAAGTATGTTCGCTAACAGTAATTCAAGCGTAATTCATTACATATAGCTATCTCTTTCTGTATCATGTTTCACATTCACTTTTATATCGATGCTTTTATAATCAATTTTCGAAAGCCACCCCGCCGCCGAGCGGCGCCATGCATTACGAAGGTACTTTAGAGATGTCAAAGCTGATTTTATTTACACGTATTTGGAAAATATTGTATTAAAATTACTGCTGAATCCGTAAATCAAATATAAATAAAAGTAAATAAAGAACATTTGTATTTGAAAAACAGACGAAAAAAAATAGAATTAAATTCCCTAAAAATATCCAGAAAAAATTCTCAGAAAATTCCCCAAAATCTTACAATATATTTTTGCTTATTAATTATTTGCAACATAGTTTTTAATATGTCATGATTTGTATTGACGCAAACCAAGGACTCAAAGAGTTTATTTTTGGAAGCGGTGTGCTGCAGGAATTTTTACCCTTTAAAAAAAATTCATTACAAATTTTTGGTAACACAGAATTTTCTGAGAGATCGGGGCCCACTTTGCTATTAGAAAAAGCGCATCGCTGAATTCAAATTTAATATAATATATATCAATATTTTTGTATGAAATCGACAAGTGTTTAGTGATTCAACACTTCGCTCGATCGTGCTCAGCTGTCGATTGTCTTCGGCGTTATTCGATTAACTCGAATAAAGGTTTCGCCGCCACAACTACTTTGTATTCATATTAGTAAAACGTATCCAACGAGGGATGAATTTTTTATTAGATAAGTCTTGTTTGTTTATGTATTATTGGAAAGTTTCAGGAATCGCACGTTCGTTTGCGTAGTTTTCGTAAATTCTATAATTTTTCAAAGTTTTGCAAGAACCCAAATGTTTCAGGAATAAAAAGTAGTTTATAATAATCTACAAAAAGTCCCTGTCAGTGAAAATGTCAGCCGTTTTGAAAATTAGCCCGGATAACAAACAGACATATAGAAATTTAAAAAACGCTTTGGTTACGTGCTATTGAACATATAAATATAAGAAAAGATGTTCGCAGACAGACACTTCAATTTAATTTTTTTGTACAATTGATATATTCATGATATGTACTTACATTTGGTACCCATTATACAAGCTTTGGTTAGTTTGGGACTATAGTGTGCTGTGTGTGATGTCCCAAGTATAATTACAAATAATTCCAATTCAATTCCGAGCTGCCTATCGATAGCTGGTCATCTACCGTTATCTATTGGACAAATTGACGGCATATAATCAGTTCTCCGTACCGTGAACTTATCGCGAAGAAGACCAACATTAAGGAGGCGTTGCATGCTTGAACGGCCATACATACTAATTTTAATCTTGGTATGTTTAATTATAGACTCCTTTGAGTTAGAACTAGGTTTATAATTCAATACACACAAAAATTTAGATATATGTTTCTATGGGCTTTCATGCACACAGCTTCTTCTTAAGTGGTATTTGGTGATTAAAAGGAAACAAACTGAATGGAAATATTTGTTGTACGTAAAAGAAATAATGAGATGGTTGAAATATTAATTAATTTAACTGAAAAATAGATATAACTTTGTAGGTATAGAGATAGCTTATATACGGGATGTACGGTTGAACGTAGTTTTTTAAATATGTTTTTCTCGGTAACTCGATAACATTACGACCACTTAGCCTAGTGGGTAGCGACTCTGCCTACGAAGCTGGAGGTCACTGGAGGTCTCGGGTTCGAATCCCAGGTCGGGTCAGTATTTATATGATGAATATTGATGCCGGTATCTCGTCTTGGTTGTTATATGTATGTTGTGTCTTCGCTTGGTACCCAAAACACAAGCTAATGCTTAGTTTGGGGCCTAGACGTTGTTGTGATGTATACGTTATTATTATTATACTTCTTGCACTGTTTTCGAAAACAATTCGAAAATTAGATTGGGATCAGTGTAAAATAAATAGACAAAAAAAGTTAAAAAACAAACAATGATTATGTAGCAAGTATTTTTATCATGATGCAATAAAAGATGCACAGGAAAAGCTATTAGCTATTGTTTTATCCTATTATTTATTACCTTAGCTCTGAGATTTCCCATTGCACAATCCGGACGCGCGAACATCACCATGAATATTTATCGTTGAAGCGTATACTACTGTCATAAAGTGCATTTTAATGCAATTCTACCTGAAGCGAGAGATTAGTTACCGTGGTATCTGTTTTAACGACGCTCTTTGAAATTTTATGGCTTGGCTTTAACTGAAAGTTAAGTTACGCTGATAATGACATTTTACTTACAAAATTAAAAAAAAGAATAATTGATTTCTCATGGTAAGATCACTTTTTCTAGCCTTGCTTTTTTATGTTTTCTATTGAAAATATGGTTCAAACTAAAAACGAATTTCACTCATTTTATTAAAGAATTATGGTTCTTTAAATATTAATTTTTCAAAATGGTCATTGATAAGATAGGATATGATAACATATTAACAATTCCATAGAGAGTATAGAGTTGAAATGGACTCTATATCATATCATTCTATATCACCTACTCAGTGAGAAGATTTTTTAAATAGGTACAAGTGGAGTGACTTAATTTCCAATATAATTCTAATATAATTCAAAATTGCGTATAATTACATTATTATAAATATATGAGTGCAAATGAATTATATAATAAGTTGTGTTACTTCATATTTTGCTTTGAACATAAAATGGCAACGTTGTACAGTTAATACGAAGTTTTTTCTAGAAATGACCCAAAAGTACATCATTGCACATGCGCTATTTCGAAAAAATCATAGCCAAGCATATATCAATAAGTGGCATAAAATCATTTCAACTCTACACTCTCTATGGAATTGTTAATATGTCGTCATGTCCGGTCTTGTTGATCACCATTTTGAAAAATTATTTATTGAAAGCCATATTTTTTAAAATTAAAAGATGTTTTATTTCGAACCATATTTTCTATAGAAACATAAAAATTATGCGTATATTATAATAAAATTAAATTGAAATAATAATAATATTATAGTGTAATAGTATACCTAATATTATATTGAAAATTCAAACCATTAACATTATTTCTCTGGCTTAAATTTTCAATAAATACCCGATCTCAAATTACACCCTAAAAGTGAGAATCAAAAGTAAAAAGGCAGCACATTGAAAACTTAAGTACACAGTGGATAAAAATAAATGCGCTCTTCTAGGCTCAATGGAACGAAGATTGTAAAAAAAAACTTTACTATTTAATTTAAGTATATATTTTATTTAAGTGCTGCCCGATTTTCAAGACATCAATTGATCAACAATATCTTTTGCCGGTCACTTCATTTGACCAAGGTCTGATGGCCGACGCCTGGGTGTACGTAGTCCAGCTTTAGTCTGGGACGCTACCTGTGTCGAACACACTTTGTGCTTCCCATATTGACGACTGCCACAGAGTAGTTGGTGTCGCTGCAGAGACAGCCGTGCGTTTGGAACGCTCTAAATATAAGGGCATAATGGACAAATACGAATTTTTTGTGTTCGCAGTGGAGACGATGGGTCCATGGTCCGGGGATGCTGTTACGTTCTCGCGTGAAATTGGTGCAAAGCTCCGATTGGTGTCGGATGACCCTCTGAACAAAGAATATTTTGTTAAGAGGATCAGCCTAGCCATTCAGTACGAGAACACTGCTAGCGCTCTCGGCACCTTGCGTTCATCATTAATACATTTTGTATAAGTAAAAAAATGTCGTGATAGCCCAAAGCGCAACGAACGGGTCTCAAAATTATAAGACCATAGGGCCATGGTTCGAATCCGGGCGTGTACCAATGAGTTTTTCTGACTTAAGTACATAACTATCACTGACTCCGTGCCTCGGAGAGCACGTTAGGCAGTCGGTCCTGGGCGCTGTCAATAGATGGCGGTCGTTACAACCCCTAACCCGCAGTGGAGCAGCGTGGTGAATTTAAGCTACAAGCCCCCCCCCCCCCCTCACCCCGGGGGAGGCCTACACCCCTGCAGTGGGGTAAAAATGGGCTGATGAAGTGAAGAAGAATGAAGAAGTAAAAAAATTAAGCTCCTAAGCACTAAATACATAAATATTTAGTGCTTAGGAGAAACTTTGAAATACGTAATGTTAATCTTATATAATATTAATTATATATCTTATACCATGGAATTATTATTTAAATTGAAAATTGATATATCGAATTAGGCAAAAATATATTCGAGGATTGGTTCACGCTGCAACCACTAAAATTAAAGCAAAAGCTATGGATACGTACGCATACCCACTTTTAAAACATAGTGATACATGGAAAGCACTGAGAAGTTTCAATCGGCTCCTCCAAATTATCTGCAAAAACCGACGAATGTCCAAAGTACGGAAGTATAATTGACGTTAAAATTGACCTCAGCAAAATCGGTTACCCAGTACCCAGAGTCATTTTTCCTTTCGCCATTAGTTTAACAAAAGACGTGACAAATAATACAATAGTACTTATTTGCATGTGTTACTGGAACTATTTGAATGCGACTTAGCTTATGTGTGACATACAGGGCTATGCCGTTTTGAGCAATAGTATAGTTATATCTGTCTGTAACTGTCTACAATAAAATCAGTCATGTAAAATCAGTATGCTTTGTTTTTGTTCTGAATTGAAGGTGTGAGTGGACAAAGGTGTTAACTAAGAAAAAGTTCAAAATGAGTTATGAATGTTTTTATGTTGCTCCTACCACATTTGCAAGCCTGAAATGTTTGTATGTGTGTCAGTTAACACCTGTGCTATAGGTCTTTATCTTTGACACGAATCAAAATTTGCGCAGTCGATTTATGATCATTTAAAATCTAATTCCATGCAAAAAATCGATTTATTTTGTTTTTTTCAGATAACACCTTTGTCCACTCACCCCTTCAATTATTTATACGTGATCGAACTTTTAATGTAGCAGACTATTAGACGCACGCTTGCTAAATATTAAAACCGACAACTTTCGTCAACTTTATTTATTATAAACTAGCTTTCCACCCGCGGCTCCGCTCGCGTGGACTACACAGTCGTATCGGGACCCCTTTTTCCGAAGAAAAAACGTAGCCTATGTCACTCTTCAGCTTATTCTATGCAAAAAATCATGGCAGTCCCGTTACAATGGTGTAGTTTACGCGAGCGGAGCCGCGTGCGTAAAGGTAGTTTTAAAGTAAAATATAACCCTTGTTACTCTTTGATAATGTAGGTTTCTATAGCTGAAAGGATTTTTAAAATCTGTGTAAACTGTGTAGTTTACGCGAGCGGAGCCGCGAGTGAAAAGCTAGTATCCACATAAATTATAGCTTATGTGTTATTCTGATGTATAGGCTATATTATTGTAAAGTTTCATTAAAATTCGTTCAGTAGTTTTTGCGTAAAATAGCAACAAACATACATACAAACTTTCGCGTTTATAATATTAGTAACAATTTATTTTATCGGTATTTGCCTTTCAGTCAATATATAGTAACTTGTTGTGACGGGTAATACACAACATAAACGTCTAGGTAACAAATCGCTCCCTTCCTCAACTCATTGCTCAAATGTGATAACTTTGGTCCTCGAACTAAACGGCCAACATTACTTCTCTACTGAACTACTTTAAAGCTCGGTGTTTATACGCCCACTGCATTAAAACGAGTCGAACTTAATTTCCAAAACTCCGTCTTTTAATGATAGCCATCGTTTGGTATGTTTCGGTCGTACTTTTGCAACAGATGAAACGATTTATTTACACAAAGCTTGCGTGATTCAGAGAATTCATTTTAATTAATTGTTACACTGAACGTCGGTGTAACGTTCCCACAGCCGCATTGGCTGTTAGCGTTCAGAATAATTTATACATTGCTAATTCCTTGACTAATAGGAATCACTTGATGCTTGTAAACTACGGTGTACGTCACATGAATGAACTGATTGATGGACTTTGTTTAGTTGCTTGTACTGGGTTCGCTGAATTGCAAAAAAAAATCCCTTAAATGTTCAGACGACTAGTTTCTGTCTGTCCGTCTGTCGCAAGCTATTTTTTCCGAATCTGCTAACACTACAGAAGTATATATATAAAATAAACAAAAATTCTCAAATGCATATAGTGACATGCACTTGAGGAAAGTTTTTTCAAGGCAAGTAATAAAAGTGCTTGTTATAAGAAATACAAATATATAATATTTTACGCTTACGACGGCTTAGCCTAGTGGATAGCGACCCTGCCTACGAAGCTGGAGGTCCCGGGTTCGAATCCCAGGTCGGGTCAGTATTAATATGATGAATATTGATACTGGTACCGGGTCTTGGTTGTTATATGTGTGTGGTGTCTTCGCAAAAATATTTATATATGTATATATTATAAAGAATATTTAAGTATGTATATCAGTTGTCTAATAACCCATAATACAAGCATAATACTTGCTTAATTTGGGACTAGATGACGCTGTGTGGGAAGTCCCATGTATAATATTTTATACTTTGAAAATGTGTTGCTAAAAAAATAACGGAAAAAACTTTACGATTGGCAACTACTGAGTCTAATATTAAAAAAAAATTATGTATATAGCCTCACATATATTTTACCGGAAAATCTAAGCGATAAATGAATTCTCATTTTGAATGGCAACATATTAAAAAAAAATATTTTCAGTAGGTAGGTACAACATGTGACACATTATTTGATTTTTTTTTTATTTCAAAATGTAGTCAAAAAGATATTAGAGTTTAGGAAAATGTATCATTATTTCCGTAACTGTTGAGCCAAAAAAATTTAAAAATACAAAGATTCGTGTAAAATATAAGTGACAAATGAATTATTATTCTGGGGGGCAAAAAAACAAAATTCAAAAAAAATCTCGAATGTATATGACATATCAAATAAAAGTGCTTGTTATAATAAATGAAAATAAGTATTTTTTTAAAACTTTTTAAATGCTAAATTTAATAGGTATTAAAGAAAATATACAATAATCGACTTTATTTCCAAAATTATTAATTACGTCTACAATAACAAAAAAAAACGGAATGTATATCTAACCGTACTCACAGTTTACAGAAAAACTTAATCTAAAATCGGATGTCTTTAAATTCCCACGGAAAACGGAAAGTATTCGAAGAGAAAATGTATAAAACGTGTAGTTTAATTTCACTGCAGACTAATATCATCAATTAATCTAGTGGTTAGATGGACAGTGGTTGTTGCTATGCACAGTGTGATGTGGTGTGTGATTCGGCTTTAGTTGCGGTCATCGTCTGTTTAGGCATTTTTGGGATAGATAACACTCAAATAAAACTCCTATTGAAAATCCGGTGTCATTTTCTGATAAAGTTTTAGAGATATTGAGTAAATCGAGAAAAATCCATATAAACCATTGAATGACAATATCTCCTTTCCTGAAATGTTTTTTAATTAAATGCTTCATGGTACGATAGGAACCTACTAAAAGCATCAATAACCTTATAAAAATTTTACGATCACGCTCTTGTACTTGTACGAAGATGTCGGGTTTAACTTTTAGCCAAAATTTGATTGAGATTAAAAAAAAACATTCTCCTCTCCACGCGACTCCGACTACTACTTTGATGGTTTTAAACAAAGTTTTACACATGTATTTCAATAAATTATTGGACGGATTTTGAATATATTTCTGGGCTTTTTACTGATTTACATATAGGAACTTTAAGCAGAAGTTATTTCATTGATAAGATGTGTAATTACGAGCACGTAGAGTGTAACTGATTGAGAAATAAGATAGTTATGTTGTTGAAAACAGATAATTGTTTCTGATCACAATTTCGACAATGATACAGGTGAAATCATATTATATTACATAATCTTTGTTCCTATTTTACACAAAAATCATAAATAATTGGAAGATTTTTCATAATGTGAGGAGAATAAAAGTCACTTAGTTGTGCCTTCGCAGCCAGTTTGCCTGTAAATTACACTTTGAGTTACACCATAAAAGTAGGTACAAATTTACTAGAAGCCCTCTTCTGTGCTTACCGTCTAACCACTCATAGGTACTATGGCTAACCGGTGTGTGATGGGAAGTCTCCGCGCGGCGCTCTTTACCCTCGAGAAATCCCCGCACACCGGTTTCAACCCCTCGAAAATGCGAAATGCCACCTCGATACTATGAACTGACATTTATGACTATTAAAACCAAACGCTGCTGTCAAATTAATTTACTCTATGAGTTACACTGTTATACACTTTAAAGCTTAATATATTTAATTCGTGAGATACCTTTCTTTACTAGAAAGAAGACGTCTTTCCAAAAGATTCCAAAAACATTATAATAAACAATTAAATATAACATACATAGTCCTTTCACTCTAATTTAACATAACAATAACATCATAATATTAATTGAAGATGCATTATAAGATATCTGTAAAGCACGTTTCGCATCAATTATTCATCGCGCGACGAACGGACAAACATACGGACAGGCAATATCAATGACCGAGGCACGGTAGGGCTCTTTCTTTGCTTATGTCGGGCGCCTGATTGACAGCTAAGCGCCTATATCCATGTATTGTGCTATGGTAATGCGAGCTATTTGAATAATTCGTGCAACTAAATTCGCTCTTCCTGGTGATAAAATGAAATTTATTGATTTAATATATTATGAGAGTAAAACACCGAGGAAAAGTAAATAAAATTTATTTTAAACTATTAAAAACCTTTTTGTGAAATGTATTTATGTAATGTATTAAAACAAAGGAGTCGTTATAAAAAATATAAATATCATTTTTATAATATGAAAATGCGTACCATAAAAATTATTTTAAAAAATACACGAAAATTAAATATTCACTCCTTTTATCTCTGAAGCGATTGAGTTTAAAATTTAGGAAAAAACTTCTAGAAGAAGAAGAAGAACAAAGAAACTAGGGCTTCACTCATAGTTTACAGTAAAACTTAAACTAAAACTAACTAGTCCTTAAGGACACCTACTGTTATCTCGATCTGAAAACTGAAAAACATAATTTTTTCAGGTGAAATTTCTCAATAACCATTTAGATATATTTTTATTACACAATCATACATATCACTTATTGTCTAGTAAGTCTACGACATTTTATTTAGATAACATAATATAAATAAATGAAAAATAATTCAAACGTACGTTTTGGGTAAGCACGAAACATTAGATTTTTCATTGCATTTTTAGCGACCTGTTAACAAATACCAAACACAGAAAAATCAGACGTGCGGGGTACATAGTAATTAGTAAGGGGACGAAATAAATTGTCTTAAAATTTATTTAATTAGTCTTGTAATAAAATTATTCCAAACTATTTAATTTAATTATTGTAATAAAATTTTTCCATGCTGAATAAACGCAAAAAAGTCTTGCGCAAAGTCGTCATCTACGCGTTATAATTTAATGAAAATAACATGAAATTCTATAAAAATAAAAATTTGAGGTGTTATCTGTGAAACACGATTTATATGTTTTGTTTTTGTTTGCTTCGTAATACAATTTCGAAAATTATCTTATTAACCTATGTAGGCACACGCGTGTTGCATTCAGTCACGCTCGAGGGATTTTCGACGACGAAAAACTTACGGAAGCTTTTAAATTCTCACAGGAAATAAAAAACATTGTGAAAAGAAAATGCGTATAAAATGTGTTGCTATCTTTCAAAGGCTATTAAGTTTAATTCGTCTAGTAATTACTACTTCAGTTCATTCTGTATTTTTTTTCGTGTTTTTTTTGCAAAACTTTTTTGACATTGTTTATTAAATATCGAACGAAAAATCTTCTTTTAAATTAGTTTTACAACTTTGTAATTAACTTCATATACTTTAAAGTTAATTACAAAGTTGTAAAACTAATTTACAAAAAATTTTTCGTTCGATATTTAATAAACAACTTTTCGAACGATATTAAATTATTAAAATATTTTTTTTTTTGGTATATTTTAGATAATGCCACTATTTTTATAGCGAATCCCCTCTACATGAGCCTGACTCGCACTAGACCGTTTTCTTTAAATTCAAATTTAGTCGCTTACAAACATGCCATTGACTCAATTTTACTCAAGTTGTCAAGTGACATCAGGGCGAGATTCAATTATTTTTAATTTTTCACTGGTACTCAGTGAAAAATAATATTTATTTTCATAATAATAGAAAAATCTGGTTAACAAAGCGAATTTGAATTGTGAAAAATTTCATATCACTTAAACACATAAATAAATGTTTTCTAAGTCTGTTCTCGAGCATTCTTAACGAAATCATTTAATGAAAATTAACATTGTATGAATCTAATTATCACACTATCATGCTTATTTGATTTGATTAAATCTCTCAAACGAATTTATTATTTTAGAATTTTTCAGTTCTGTGTTTTGGGTAAAGGTATAGCGAGTTTAGAGAGTGAAACTAACTTTTTTTTGTTAAAATATGAAAAAGAGCAATAATTACGATGTAAACAAAATAAATAATCGACATGAGCTTTCGGATATGCTTAAGTAAAAAAATTAGTTTCTTTTTTTTTTCTCACTTCGTGTTAAAAACGGTATCTGAATTAATTTCAATGTGTCAGACCATAATTCAATAATAGGGCATATGACAATTTTTATTTTCATTAAAGAATTTACACAATAAATACTAATGGTGATACAATTTTTCAATAGGTAACTAAAAAGTTAAGTTAATAATTAAGCAATATGCATCCGTGACGTGAACTCTACTGTATTCTTAAGAATCACATTGGACGCGAAATTGCAATGGGATCCTCATATCACTAACTTGGCGAGAAGGCTCGGTTCTGCAGCTTACGCTGTAAAAAGGATTCGTTTCCTTTCGGACATAGAAACAGCGAGGTTGGTGTATTTCAGTGGGTTCCACAGTTTAATGACTTATGGCATTTTGTTTTGGGGACACGCTGCCAATGTTAATACAATCTTCGTGTTGCAGAAGCGAGCTGTTCGAGCAATTTATAAACTGGGACCTAAAGTATCACTTAGAGAAAAGTTTAAGGAAATTAATATAATGACATTGCCGTCTCAATATATATTTGAAAACATAATGTGCGTAAAAAAAAAATATAGTATTATTTAAAAAAAATTGTGATCGGCATAATGTTAATACAAGAAACAAAGATAAACTTGCTAATCATGTCAGCCGCCTCAATAAAATCACGAAATCTTTTAAAGGGCAATGTATACGCTTTTACAATAAGATCCCAGCTGACATTCAAAATCTACCCCTTAACAAGTTTAAAACTACAATAAAACGAAAGCTTTATGCAAAAGCTTATTACAAAGTATCAGGCTATATGCAGCCTGATACTTCTGATACTGATACTGATCATCTATGAATGATAAAAATCCATGGGTGTAAGCCGCTCGCGTATCAGTTTGTTTCTATGATATTATTCTTTAAGCACTTATTGGTAAAAAATTGTTTATAATTTTGTTAAAAAGAGCGTCCCTCAGTTTCTTGCGTATTCTTCTGAGAGGAACCAGCATTTTTGAATGCGCCTTTGTGGTGACGTTCTTCCACACAGTAATAAATTCACTCTTGTGACAGTTGTGACGTATTTCAAGATTATGATACATAACTACGAAATAAAAATATTTTGATTTGATTTGACGTCACGCCTCGGTCACGAGCATTTAAAATGATGTTACACTTTACTTTGTAAGAAAGAAACGAAAAGAACTTTTAAAAGCTTGTAAGTTCTTTAATTTTAACCGATTTTGATTTTTTTCTTAGATTTTGCTATTGTACTGAGTCTTTTTTTTATTGTGAAAATATATTTATTGTAAAAAGAAAACTACAATTATAAAACGTAATTTATTTTTAGGATTTGTCATTACATACATAAATTCTGAGTTCGAAATAAATCGTGGTGACTTATAACGCAGTAATACACAGGTAAAGAATTATTTACAAAAAAAAATTCACAGTTTAAATACACATCATTACAAAAATATAACATAAATTCTAAAACCTATTGCTTTGGATTGCAATATAATAGTTTTTGGACGGAGTTTTTTCTAAAAACTATAAAAATTACATTAAAAATAATATTATTATTTAAAATACTACTGAATATCTTATTCGTGTAATGTCAGAATTAAAGGAAAGACAAACAGTAAACATGTTGTTACATTTAACTAATACAATGGACACAGTCGACGCCATATTAAAAAAAACGAATTAATGTGAAAAAAATCTTTGATAAAATTGTAATTGAATTAAAATACAAAACTATTTGCAATTACTTAACAATTATAAACGAATTAATAAAAAAGCTAATATTATTGAAAAAAGGAATACCGTCCAATAGTCATTTTTAAAAGGAACACGTTTTAAGGTTCAGTCCATATTATTTCCTAAATATAATTGTAAACTTTAATTAACATTTTAAATATGAATCTAAAAATTGCACTGTTTCTTTTATATAAAAATATTTATTTGTATTTTGTAGTTTCAACTAGTCATAATTTTAACCCCTTAAATTATAACTTTTCATTACGTGAAAAAGGTGAAAATAAAGTCTTCTTTCAGAATAGCATAATGAAAATATGTAAGCTCTATGATTCAGTATAAATTTATACATACAAATTGCCTAAGCAACGATACGTCTTGGTATTTAATAAAAAGAAATTACTATATAGAATTGGTAAAAACATCACATTCGTGACCATAATGGTTGCTTCATATCATTTGCTATTTTGTTCGTATTAGTCAGTGAATATATCAACGGCTTGATATCCTTAGAAAGTATTAAAATTGAATTTATTGGAAACATACAAGCATATCAAAATAAAAAATATAAAAAAGGAAATAACGATAGTGACGTCTTGTATGTTTTGTTTGAGTGACAAAGAAAATCGCATCAGCCAATCATGGCATAGATTACGGATGTTCACGTGGATTAAAAACAATCAAGCGCAAGCAAACATTACGCTAAATATGTGAATATTTTTGCACGTTTCGTGGTTTGAATTTTCAGTGCACAGATTTTTGCTTAAAGAATGGAAATAAAATTTAATATTTAATAATTTTCAACGTCATTATTTACAACTTTTTTTTATTGCGTTGGGTACATTTACTCATCTGCCGTTGTATAAAGAATAAAATGTTACACAAAAATAGCTTAAGTCTAAAAAACATTGATATGTAGTAGCCACAAAAAATGCAATTATTTACAAATAAACTAGAAACATACGATTAATTAATTTAATTATTTTTTACATTAAAATAACAAATCTTGATGCAATAAGTATTTTAAATTCGTTGTAACACTGGCTTAAAGAGACTTCCATCAAATTTGAAACTGAACTAACTGCAGAAGAGTTATGACTAGCCGTATAGTCTATTCAATTTCTTAATAAACATAAGATTCATTTCAATTATCATTAAATTTTTAGTTAAATATAAATATCTTGTCCATCGGACAACATTTGTATTAAGTCAAAACAACTCAGTGTATGTGTACTTTAGTCCACGTGGACAGCCGATGGCGTGAAAAGAATCAAAGCTTATGATTAGCGGTTGTATAATATTTCACCCTTTTTGTATTGGTCAATAAAGAATAAACTTCTTTTTATGCATTGTACACCTATTAAACACAAAAAAAAAAATAGTGTCATCTAAATACAGATAAAAAAACGTTTACAATCCTTTAATCAGCTGGTCACAACTTGGAAGCCCCTAAGCAATTATTACTAAATAATTTTAATTATATTATAATTAATTACGTAAAAACAAATACTAAGTAACCATCGTTCTTTCGTTTGGCGTTAGAGGCAACATATGGTTATAGATAAACCTTTGACTTTCAGCAGATTTTTGTAGAGCTGAATCTGACCAAGGCGGACTTGGGTTCCATCTATCCATGCCATCAGTACCATCTAAGCTCAAGGGCGGTGGAGCGATTCTCATACGTTTCGGATAATCCAGGGTCTGTTCTTGAACTCCATTGATGCACTGGTCTTGAGGATTGTAGGTGACTCTAGGATCATAATATTCTCTTTTAGGCGGATGCTGTGATGGGTACATGAACATGTTGCCATTTATCACTAAGTCCGGTGGTGGCTCATAGTGTTGTGGTGATCTGTTGAAGGGTAGTTCGACGTTAATACATTTAAGCAAACCGATTACCTAATTAGCAATTATTTTAAGGTGGGCATCGTAAACTTAATCAGCTGCATTCATGCCGAGACGTATGTGTGCATAAATATTGTAGCAAAAACATTTTTGTTTAATATTTATATGGAAACGTTCAAATCACTACATACATAACGTAATAATTTGTTCCCATAGCGATCCAACAGGTACAGATGATCTTATTTTAGTATCATAGTATATTATTTTCTTGATAAATATAAATTATTATAATGGAGTTTTATTTTAATCGTAGTGTATTTACTCAGGAGTGGATAAACGGATGTATAATTTCCATGTATCCATACTAGTATGGATGAGTGGAATAACATTCTTTTCTTCTATACTAGTATGGACGACTTGGTATGGACACATGGAACAGGCGTAATATTCCATGAATGTGGCATCACCACAGTTACACAGGATCCGCTAATTTTTGGAGTGAAATGACGAATCATGACGAATCGTCACATAACTTTATAGTTCTAGTAGTCTCGTTTATAGCCTTGCTTTGTTATTGCTTGAATGTTTGGGTTATACCTTGCTTCGGTAACCATGCATCTATACGTAGTGATGGATACCTATACATACATAGGTACTATAGATAATAATAATATAATAATAACACACACAATCACAACAACGTCTTGGCCTCAAACTAAGCATTAGCTTGTATTTTGCGTACCAAGGGAAGACACCACATACATATAACAACCAAGACCCGGTGCCAGTATTAATATTCATCATATAAATACTGACCCGACCTGGGATTCGAACCCGGGACCTCCAGCTTCGCAGGCAGGGTCGCTGCCCACTAGGCTAAGCGGTCGTCACCAAAGATACATAGGTATGTTGATAGGTATCGGGCGTAGCATTGAATTTGTTTGAATTTTAGGACCATACCTAGCTTTGATGACAACAGATCTATACCATGTGATGGTTACCTATGTTGATAGGTATCTGACGTAACATTGAATTTGTTTGAATTTTAGGACCATACCTAGCTTTGATGACAACAGATCTATACCATGTGATGGTTACCTATGTTGATAGGTATCTGACGTAACATTGAATTTGTTTGAATTTTAGGTTCATCCATAGCTTTGGTGACAACAGATCAGAACTAGTGATGGATACCTACCTATGTTGCTAGGTATCTGTCGTAGCACCATAATGTTTGTTATAATATTTCCAAAAGTCGGGAAACAAATGCATAAATATTATATATATAAATATATATTAAATAAGTGATGTATAGAGATTCGAATAATTAATTTTCTAAAATGTTGCTATTTTTGTAAGCAAAGTTTAGAAACCTTTTTTTAAATAAAAAGTAAAGAAATAATATAAATATATATAAATAAAAATATAAAATATAAATATCCTATTCACATCATCAACAATGACCATATAGACTAAATATCATTATTTTACATAGTATTAAAAAGTATTAAAAATGTTTCGTATAATGTCAGTGTTTTTTTATTACTTTCATAATGTAATTTTTTTCATTACAGATCGAGACGAATATATTGAAGTGTCAAGGTTGCCTGCAGATGTCTATTTATTTTGGGAATGTTTTGCGATTCGAAGGAATAAGCTCATAAGCTTTCGCGTTCCTCGTTTGGCCAGCTTAGCTTACATGCATGTTGGCATTTTACATTCGCCTAAAGATAGTACATGCTAGTATGTGTGCGTTTTATCTTTACCATTTTGGCCAAAACTTAAAGTTTTTTGTCTCGGATTATATTGTTTTTACCCGACAGTCGAATGTTAGCAACAAAAAATAGGTAAAGGTTTAGAAAATAAATAGGTAAAGGTTTAGAAAATAAATAGGTAAATAAGTTGTCAGACTGACGTGTGGATTTCATACAGGTATATATGAGTGGATTTATGTATTTCGCTATAAACTGCCGTGCGTTTTGCTGAGCGCGTCACATAGTACCCGAGACGTAAGTTATTTAATTTAGATCGCAGCCTAGATATAGAAAATCTCAAACCGCGTCTTTACTATATGGAAAAGCCATCATAGTTACGACGTATTTAATACTTCTTGAAATGTATTTTAAAAATCTAATAGCAATACGTTATTGACGTCTCCTAATTAACAAGCTTACGTATTCTCAATAGCTTGACAGAAGATGTTTACAAACATTAACTTTAATATCACGAAGTTGGTTTTACGTCGATAGTTACGTCAGCAACTCAAGCGTGACACTTGCTTGAATATATTGACTGTTGTGTTTAGAATAGGACCCTTGCCCACTTGGATGCGATAATTGGATATTTGACTACTATTAAATATATTATATTTATAAAGAAAATATAAAAATATACTTTATACGAAAGCAGAATTTTATAAACAAAATTGTATTCGGTTGAAAAATATGGAAACTATAAGCTATTAAAATTCTATCTCTGTCTCGTTCTTGCAAAACGATATTTAACATTATTTTAAATGGCGTGACGTCACATATAGGTACGCCGCGCCGCGTCAACCCTCTCTGTCTTCATTTTAAGCATTCATAACTTTGTTATTGATTATTTTGTTTTTTAAAATTCTTTCACTGTTATAATAAATTCAGAAAACTATTTCAAAAAAAATAATTATCAATTAGCGTATTCTAACTGTTGTAACTGTACATCCAACACTAACAGAGAATTTTAAGATTTCTTAGGAAAATGCTACAAAAAGATGTTTATGACCTCACCGTAAGAAGTAAAGTTGAGTGAGAAAGCTAGTTTTTAATAAATTGCCTATCACTGAAATAAAGTTTTCGGTCGTTTCTAGTCGCTTCATTAGCAACGTCGTATCTATATATATCTTTGCATAATATATTAGTACATTTTAAAAATACGATTTGTATACAGCGATATAATTTCAACATTTTCCAAATGTTTGCTAGGCACCAGGTATTTAATCAAGACTCCAATTTACAAAACAACAAAAAAAATTACTTTCATATTGTTTACGAAAGAATAATAATAATAAGTCTAGGTCCCAAACTAAGCATTAGCTTGTGTTTTGGGTACCAAGCGAAGATACCACATACATATAACAACCAAGACCCGGTACCAGTATAAATATTCATCACATAAATACTGATCCGCCTGGGATTCGAACCCGGGACCTCCAGCTTCGTAGGCAGGGTCGCTACCCACTAGGCCAAGCGGTCGTCAATTCATCAATTTATTTATGAAAAAAAGGCGCAAATATTTACTTCTATGCGCGCCTATAAACCAATTACGAAAAGTAAGATAATTTTTTTTTATACAATGTTTTTATAATGCGTAAATGCTTTTAATTTCAGCAAGTTACTATAAAATTTAACAAAAATATAATTGTTAAAAGTGTATTTTAAATGCAAAAAAAATTATAATAAAATGTGTTTTAGTATTCGCCAAATGTTTAAAAATACCATCAATAATAGCATATCATTATTAAAATTTTGTTTTTTTTTTCTAAATTCTCTTTCTCCATATTTTTAGTAATAATGAAACCATTGATGAATATTGGCAGTATAGATTTCAAATAGCAGTAACTTATATAAATGTAATGAGTTCCTTAGTTTAATGAGTTCCTCAACAGTGTGATAACAATTCTTTGGTAAAAGATAATTTAGTAGGTATAATAATTTGAATCGTTTCACTTTGAAGGTGTTATAAAACATTTTTAGATAATTTTTTCGTCTTTTATTTGTTGTACTGAAAGAATATTAAAGTTTGTCTCCTTTATTTTTCTATCAGGTATGTCAAATCGATCGAGTTGAAATATGCCTATTACTTGATCGAGTGGTCGAGTGCTTAGAGACCCTAATCGCAGAACCAAAAGGTCGCGGGTTCGATTTTCGCTCGAGACAAATATTTGTGTGCTTGAACATGTCTATTTGTTTCATGGCTGAGTGTAAAATGTCTATATATGTAAAACAATAATATCTAGGTACATATCAGTTGTCTTGTACCCATAATACAGGCTCTGCCTAGTATGGGACTATATGGCCGTGTTTAAATCTCCTAGGTAATAATAATAATATCTTAGATATCCCACACTGCGAATCTAGTCTCAAACTAAGCAAAGCTTGTATTATTTAAGTATTCTTAAGTATGTGTCATACGGAACAAATAGACAGGTTTATGCACACAAATTTTTGTCCCGGCCGGGAATCGACCGCGCTTAGCGTCTGGAACCATTTGGCCATTGACATTATTATTGTGGTTAATAATTATCAACATATTGACAAAGGTATTTCTTAATTAAAAACTGTCAGATTTCTCAGGTTTCTTTAGGACCGCTTTATAAATTCTTAGTATGAAGTCGTATATTAAAATTGCTTTTTTGAAATTAGTCTTTGAAATGAATTACGAAAACGAAATTTGACTCCATCATTGAGCGACAAAAGCTGCTCATCGTTTAATTTAAATAGTTATATTTAAATGTCAAAACACCTATCACAAGAAGGTTGTATGTGATGAATTAAAAAAAAATTAAATAAAAATTTATATAAAGCTCTCAAGGCGAGTATTTGATTAGCTCAGGCTTCACTCACTATAAATATGGTAATGAAAGGTGTCAAATTATGAATGTCTGCCGGACGAACGGACATACGATGATTTTCATACGCCACACTAACTGACGGGCACAAATTGAACGAAGCGACCTTGTAGCGGCGTGTTATCTGTTTGTCAGGCAATTTAGAGCGTACGTAGTGTATTTAAAGAGTTATTTGTATACATAAACTTGTGAGTTTAAGTGTGAGCTCTCAAAGCTGGTAAGAAAACAATATTGTTATAGGGTTAGTGTGTATTCTGCAAAAGACACCGCGATTGGTGAATTCTACACCCGTTTATTTGTGTGGGATTCGCCGGTTCGGTCGTTCTATTTATTATCAGAGGGCTTCCATCAATTTATTAATTGTTATTTAATATTTATTAGTTAATTATTAAATATAAATTACAAATTAATTAATGACGACCGCTTAGCCAAGTGGGTAGCGACACTGTCTACGAAGCTGGAGGTTTCGGGTTCGAATCCCAGGCTGGGTTAGTATTTATATGATGAATATTGATACCGGTACCGAGTCTTGGCAGTTATATGTATGTGGTGTCTTCGCTTGGTACCCAAAATACAAGCTAGTGCTTAGTTTGGAGCCTAGACGTTGTTGTAATGTATACATTATAAAAAAATTATATCTGGGATTCCACACAGCGCCATCTAGTCCCAAACTAAACAAAGTTTGTATTATGGGTACCAAACAACTTATATACATACTTAAATATACTTTTTTTAAATAATATTTACATATATAGATATTTGTTCATGTTCATGCACAAAAATATTTTTCCCGGGCGGGAACCAAACCCGCGACTCTTGGCTCCGCAGTTAGGGTCTCTAACCACTCGGCCGATCGGTTAGTTAATATCATTTGTTTTACCGAACTATCAAACAATTAGTGATGGGAAAGTGTCAATAAAATTCATATCCAATATGTTCTCGTAACTTTATAGATATATGTATTCATTATACTAATACCACGAAGTGACCATTTTAAGACAATTTAAAAATAAGAGTCCAACTACCTAAGTCTGGGGTCCCAAAAGATTTGAAACCAATCATTTCATATTTAAACGACATTGGATGCGTTTGGATGCATAGATTTAATCGGGATCTGTCACAAAATCTACAACTCATAGGAACTTTCCTATAGTCACACGTTCTAATCAATACCTACATTATGCTTGACGAAAGAATTCTACAAATCGTTAGCGCAAAAAAAGCTTTATATTTTATATATATTTTTATACGACCGCTTAGCCTAGTGGGTAGCGACCCTGCCTACGAAGCTGGAGGTCCCGAGCTCGAATCCCAGGTCGGGTCAATATTTACATGATGAATATTGATACTGGTACTGGGTCTTGGTTGTTATATGTACCTATGCGTTGTCTTCGTTTGGTACCCAAAACACAAGCTAATCCTTAGTTTGGGGCCAAGACGTTGTTGTGATGTAGACGTTAAAAAAAGGGGTTTTTACGATGTTGTGAATTTCGTTAAACAATCAGAGCGTCCAAAAATAATGATTTCATTAAAATTAAATTTAAAATTACGTCATTTATATATAATTAATTTGTCGAATAAGTGTGGTTTTAAGTTTTTCTTATAAGAAAAAAAATAACATGCTAATTTCCTGTCTCTTAGACAGTTCTCTGCTCCTAGTATTTGTTTCGAATCAGTGATTCAATAGTTTATAAAATCGTTTTGATGTTCGTTCGTTCGTTCGTTGAGTATGTCCTTGTTTTATTCTCAGTATTTAAATATGTATTTACAACAAATTAAGTAATTAACTTATAAATGAATTAAATATTCATATACCTTTCTTCGCTAATAGCGGACTGTGGAGAATGAGTGGAGTAATCGACGGGACCTCTATCCGAGTACACTCTATCACAATTCATGTACTCTTCACTAGATTTCTGCTGATATGAAAGTACATGATATACTGGATACTCTTGTTCTGTAGCGTTTTCCATAGTGTAATACTGTTCTTGAGTATACGGATCTTGATAATACTGCTCTCTTCGGAAGAACTTTTGACACCGTGGGTCGATGATACCGCAAGGTTGGTTTTGGTAACCATAATATTGGTATAACCACGAATTAGCTAGCATTACTGATGCTTCTTCATCGCTGTAACAAATACGTTTCATTAGATTTAAAAAAAAATATTATGTACTGTAAGTTTATCTGTCTTAAATCGATAATTAAGATAATTAATGGCCCTTCCCCACCCAATTACAAATACATAATATATAAATAAATTATAATTCAGTTCACCCTGAAACAGCCTGTGTGCTGACAATGAATTTAACGCGCGGAATACGAAAATCAACAGCTCTTCGCTCTTAGCATCCATCTTTTAACGTGTGATGATAACCGTTGACTACCCGTGCTCTGTGCTGCGGTTGGCTGGTTAGTACCGCTTCTTTTGTCACGTGGGCAAATAAAAAAAACATGCAGAATATTTTTGTCCATTCAATTATTTTTTCAAAATTTCATTTATTTATATAAAAAACGAAATCTTAATATTATGCATAGATATTCTGCAAATTTGCAAATAAATGGCAGCAGATACTCAAAACGAAAGTTGGTTCATAAATATAATTCTAAGACATTAAGGTGAATCACCTTAGTACTTGATTTGTAGCGACTATAAGATGCGCAGGCGCATCCTGCGCGTCTTTTACTTGTAAGACAACGTGCGTCCAAAGAAACCTCCCGCTGCGTGTCTGCCACCGTACCAGTAATATACAACATTTCTCTTGATCTGACTGTAACACTGTAATTACAAAATAAGTATTAATTACAATATAGTGAGATAACTATCAAAATTAATTGTTTGTAAAATAAAAATATCTGTTACATCGCACATACGCCCACCTACTCCCAAACGAGGAGCCTCCGCTTTGGTTTCTAGACCATTGATATAAATAAATAAATAATGTTATAAATAATTAAATATTGTTATAAATAATTAAATATTGTTATAAATAATTAAATATTGTTATAAACAATTAAATATTGCTATAAATAATTAAAATTGAGCAATAGAACACATACACACGTTCAAACGTTGTACACAAAATTAAATCTATCCCTGCAGGCTGGAATCAAACCAGCGCCCTTTGGCTTTCGGTTTCAATGTCTTGTTTTGTTTGTTTGGTATTGTTTTTATAGTTTGAGGGCTAGTTTCACAGGTTCCCACTATCTGCTGATCGCCAAATAAAATAACAAAGTTCACGAGTTAGAGGGGGGACATGCAACACTTGCAAAAACGTCACTTTACGAAAATTATAAATATTTTATAAACAGATTTAGAAGAATCAGCAACACAATTAGTGTAATTTTTTATACACGTTCACTTTTTACGCAAAAAAAAATGTTACGGTTACAAATAAGTACAATATAGTTTTATTGTTTTAATTGGCGATTAGATACAGTGGGAAATTGTGAGTTGGGTCTGTTTGTGATAATAACAGTAAAAAAGCTCACATAATCTGTGTTTCGTTTGGGCTTCTCTTAAATTCTCCCAGTGTAGTATTTGATACCATGACACGTCGACTAGCTCCGATTTCTTCCACCCTAAATACCATTCCGCGCTGAAATACAATTATTTATTTAAAATGTAATTTATTATAGACATTTGATTTCATAGTACGAAGACTAGGATGAGATTTAGCAAAAGTAAGTGTGAGTGTCAAAGTGACGTGTTTCATCGACATAAAAATGTAAAGAAATTGTCATCAGTTCACGTAATTAATATTGTTCAATATTTTGGATTCTCTGGCGGAAGCAATTATATTCTACTTTGGTATTACATCCGTTAAGTTTTATATAGTTTTTACTTGTTGTCTAGATGTAGGATCTTCATGTCCATCGCGTGGACAGTTGTGAACACGTTGGTGGCGCCGAGCACGACGCATTCGCGCGTTTCAGGCATCGCGAGCGGCGCACAAGCAGCGACGAACACTGGCTCGTTGCGGCTGCACAGCGGTAGGTACGACACGTAGTGACCGCGAACCAACACAACCTAAAATTGTATGGAATATATAGGATGTTCTAAAAGTCATAGTTCAAAGGAAACAGACTGATAAGAGGATCATTTCATATCAAAATTTCTGTATATATTAATTGTTATTTGTTATACAATTGTGAATCCTTTAAAAGTTAAATATTTCGATGTGGTTTGGTTTCTAAGAATGATAAACATAAAACATGAGCTTTTACATGACAGTGGCATTTAAAAATATTTTTTTAAGTTTTTCACTTCCTAATAAACAAAGCTTGTCTTAGGTAGGTATTTTGACAAAATGTACCATAAATATAAATATCTACCGTGAGTTTTAGGCATAAAAATACGAATTGAAGCCCTCTTCTGCGTTTACTGTCTAATCACTCATACTCTAGTTAGTTTTACTCCGAGTTGCCGCGCGCCGCTCTTCACCCCCACGAAATCCCCGCGCGCCAAGCTTCAACCCCGCAAAATTGCGTAATGTCACTTCGATACTGTGAACTGACATTTATGACTCTATTAAACCAAACGATGCTGTCAAATCAATTTACTCTATGGTTTCAGGGCATTTTTTTCGATTTAAATTTATAAAAATTTAAACAACTGAATACTGAAATTGATGTATGTCCATAAGTCTGTGTGCCATAGCTTTTTACCTCCAAGACGTTTAGTACTTACACAATCAAAAGTAGAGATTAATCAAGCATACAACTTACATAAAATAAAAATCTCGTCTGATGTTTATTTCCTATATTAATTAAATTTTTTTTTTCTTTATTTTGGAAGCTTTGACATCATGACAAAATAGAATGGAGGTTACAATGAAAATGATCGGTCTAAAACTTACGGTATAGTTTAATAGTAAGTTTAGGTGGTGGGTACGGAACACTTTATAATAAAATTAAAAAATAATAATAATACCTCGGACATTCCACACAGCGTCATCTAGTTCCAAACTAAGCAAAGCTATGGATTCCAGACAACTGATATTGACTGATATAAATACTTAAATAATTTTTATAATATTCATCAGCCCATTTTTATCCCACTGCAAAGGCTTAGGCCTCCCCCGGGGCGAGGGGGCTTGGAGCTTAAATCCACCACGCTGCTCCACTGCAGGTTGGGGATTGTAACGACCGCCATCTATTGACAGCGTCCGGGACCGACTGCTTAACGTGCTCTCCGAGTCAGTGATAGTTAATGTACTTAAGTTAGAAAAACTCATTGGCACACGCTCGGATTCGAACCATGGCCCTATAGCCTTATACATTTGAGGAAGGTTCGTTGCGCTTTGGGCTCACACGACAGTGTATCTTTATAATATTTAAATATATACATCTTTTTTAAATTCCCAGTTGATAATTTCTTTTGGGGATTCTTATTTAATGAAGTTCCTTTATATGGTCCATTGCTTTCAGATGATTCCAAATTGGGACTTCTCCCCCTCTTTTTCATTATGACGCGTCTATTTTTAATTTGTGTTCTTCCCTAGCACTCCTAAAATATTTGTCTCTATCCTCATTCTCGAACTGACATTAAGAATAATTTTCACACACGCAGAATAATTTTCAACACTCATATGGTGTTAGCAGAGAGGTATAAAAAGGTGGTAAAGAGTTATTATGGCACTGTTTTCGATCCGATTAAAGAAATAGCTAAATATTAAAAATTAAGGCAAACGGCTCTTCAGGTATATTTAAGCGATTATAAAGAAGAATTGTATGATAAAATTATGTGAAAGTAGATCACAAACACAAAACGTGACAGATTATTTCCACCGTTAATTTTTAATGTTTATTCTAAAATGTATATTAAAAAATGGGCATGGACATCATGGTTGTACTTAGAAAGCTGTACAATTATATTTAATACAAATTTGTCGCACATATTGCTATCTCTATGCCCTCTTGTAAAGTTTTACTTTGTATAATGAGTAAAACTTTTTGCTTACAATTTATAACCAAAGCTCACAAAACTAACCTTTTGATCTCCGAAGCGCATCTGTCGTCTGGCGTTCCTTGATACATTCATTCTACAGAAAAAATGTCTGGTCTTTGGTACATTGTCAGTCTCTCCATTGCTGCCACGATTCAACTCTGTCTGCACCGCCTGGTGATCTTGCCGGTCTATAATGTCGTATACACTATCACCGTGTATTAATAAATCTTCCTAAAATAAAATATTCAGTGAAAAGAAACTAAAACATAATCTATTATATGAATTATTAATTTTAAAATAATTTGCTAAGTATAGATTCTTGTGGTGAACCATAAGTGTAGTGATAAAAACGTAGAGAAGGCACTGACTTCATACCTAACCCTAAAGTTCGATTGTACGTTGTACCGCTTCGCGTCACGTTACTCTGAGATCATATGAGATCAGGATCATTCTTTATTACCGAATTTCAGAACTACAAACGCCAGTTAAGATCATTCCAAGTTCGGCATGGAACCCATAAGAAGAAGAATTCTTAAATCAATGCAAATTGCATTGGTCCAAGACACATGCGGTATCTGTATATATTGAAGACTTTATTTTCTTGACAACAGAATTCTTTTTTTTCTGTGAAGGATCACGGTTTAGGAGCACCTAGGATTATAGCTCCCTGAATACGAATAGGCCAGGCAGGGCAAGATAGTAGGCCGATAGGAATGAGCTCATTGGCTGTACCTATAATTTCCAAGTAGTTAATACCTACTCTTAAATGGAATAATGTTTATATTGATTAGAATCGATTTTTATTTAATGGGTCCATGAAATACTCATCAAAAACGCGGCATGCAACGGAATAAACTTATCTCTTACCAAGATTAATTGATTGACCGCTTCTATAGGGTACATACTTATCAAATGGGGGCAGGTGTACCGCAAGTACACAAAATACTTATAGGAAATGAGGTAAAAAATACAATTTATTATTGTTCACACAAGTTAGAGATGTTTAATAATTAAAAATTATTATCAACGTCATACAACTTCATATAATTATTTAAAACCTTACCATCGAATGGCCTAAATACTCCGCAGCATTTTCAGATATATACAAAAGTTTTCCATTTTGAGTCATCATCATCATAAAACCGTTCATGGCCTGAAAAACAGACAAGCTCATCAAAGATACGGTAATTTTACGGTTTACAACCGTAACAGAAAACCGTAAATTCAGTCAACGTACCTTGGAAAATCCGATATTCGGCGTAGGAGTCGCTTGCTCTTGATACTGATAACTGAAGTCGTGACTTTTGAGCACTAAAACAGAAAGAAAGACAGAATTATGGGTGAAGTAATAGGCTACATAAGATAAGATAACAACTAAACGCATGTTTAAACGTCTTAATATTGTAACTGTCGTGACTAAAGGTGAGCAGACAAAAAGTTTGGGAGACGCATCCACTAAATATGATGCCGGATGAGAGAGATCACTGATAAAGGAAACACGTGATGAGGTTTTTTTAAACAATTGGAGCATGAGAAGAGATCTTATCTTCGTGATCTAATAGGATTTTTATCTTTCCGAAAAACGGCATGGTCGAAATTCATGAACTTGACATTTTTATAAAATATATGTCGTACAATGACGACCGCTTGGCGTAGTGGGTAGCGACCCTCCCTACGAAGCTGGAGGTCCCGGGTTCGAATCCCAGGTCGGGTTAGTATTTATATGATGAATATTGATACTGGTGCCGGGTCTTGGTTGTTATATGTATATGGTGTCTTCGATTGGTACCCAAAATACAAGCTAAATGCTTAGTTTGGGGCCTAGACGTTGTTGTGATATATACGTCATTATTATTATTATTATTATTATCATCATTATTAAAATCCCAAAGTAAGCAAGTATTATGCTTGTGTTATGGGTACTAGATAACTGATATACATACATAAATGTTCTTTATAAATATTTTACACCCAGATATGGAACGAATAGACACGTTCATACACACAAATATTTGTCCCGAACGGGAATAAAAACCGTGACCTTTGGCTCCGCAGTAAGGGTCTCTAACCGCTCGGCCATTCGGTCAGTCAATTAAAGTTAACAATAGACGACAACAGATATACATATAAATATGTATAAAGTGTCCTGATAGCCGAGCGGTGGCCCCGTTTCTTTTTTAGAAGGTCGTGGTTCGAATCTCAGAAACCGGTATGTACAGACACCTGCACTCTAATCTGAACACTTTGTATTTTGATCACTTTCACATAGCAGCTAAAATCGTGAAAAAGACATAAATCACGCGTGTAGGCCTCTACAGTAAGGACTCTGTCTACTGCAACTAGAGTCTCGAGTGTAAGTCGAGAGTGGTAGACTTGTTAGTGAGATACACTTCTCTGTTCACCCGTCAACCGTTTTGGCCGGTGTTCAGATATTAGAGCAGGCGTCTGTACCAATGAGTTTTTTCTGACTTAAGTAGATATATAAACATCACTGACTGCGTGCCTCGGAGAGCACGTTAAGCAGGTGGTCCCGGTTGCAGTCGTTAAAATACACCGACCCGCACTGGAACGTGGATTGTGCAGAATTGAGCTTCAAGCACCCTCATCCCGAGGGGAGGCCTAAGCTCTTGCAGTAGGGCATAATGGGCTGATATGAGTAATAAATAAATAAAAATTTGTTTATTCATAACAGAAAAAGTTTTTTTTTTACAATCCTTGTTTTTTGGACATCTTTTTAAGTATGTAACATACTTGTGTCAGGATATCTAGCTTTTCCATATCGTATTTATATAAAATGAACTTAACATAAAGGATGGGCTGATAACAGATATTAAGATAGATTAGATTCGATTAGATTCATCTTTCATATAGTTCGCCTCAAACTTTATGGCGGATCGGAATACAACGCTATAAGCGTGCTTGCGCAGGTGCGGTCACGTATCCCTCGCTCCACTGCGTCCCGCTACACCTAAACTTGGTTACTGCGATCCGACTTGTGTTTATGTTCACATCCACCATAAAGTTTGATTGGAACTATCGGTACGAGATTTTATAGATGTATAAACGAATCGCCGCAGCCAGGAAGTTCGTTAGGGATTGAATTTTGGGAATCCCTTGGTCGGTGCCTATGTATATACGAAATCATAGAATAAATTTTAAATATCTTGACGCAGTGGTGTGAGTTGTACCTTAGTAAGTCGTAAGTACCTAGATTCTTTTTTGATACTCAGTATGTCTCGCTGTTATAGGATCAACTTGAATGCTATAAAATTATCAACAAACTTTCTAGATTACTACAGTTTTTTTTTTAAATTATTTTATATTTCGCTTGGTATTATAACACCAGTTTACATTATTAATAGCTCAAGTATTATTATAAAGTAACGTTCACTTCAAAAATATTATATTTGTTAAAATGATAAAAGTGAATGTGGATACCAAGAAAAAATGTTCAATAAAAAAAAAATTACCTAGGCCTTTCGATTTCATAATGTCTTGTAATTTTTTTTTAATGTTTATAACTCTATAATAACCCTTAGAAGTCAGGAGCTACACGCTAAATTGGATAATAACGTAGTAAATTCCAAAAATTAGTTTTAACCAAAAATATGCAATAATTAAAGCAATAGGGACATACTGTACCTACTACATATATATAATCTGGTAATAAAAAAATCCACGACAAATCATTACAATTTTCTTAGCTTTTGGTCACGTCTGGTCCAAGCCCTTTCCGACAGAAGGTAGGGTATCATATTTTCTGCCACACCAGCTTCGAAATAATCAAAGGTAATAAAAAAAATGCCTTTAAAAAAACGTTAAAATGCATATAGTTCGTGCCGTTAGTGATCCATTGCAGACTGACGTATACCACATTTCTAATAAATTATTCTACAGAATAAGAATTATTATATTCAATTTGTAGTTTTATTTTTATAAATTCAAAGGCTTCTTTTTTGGAACATTTTAATTGTTATTCAAAATTAACTATTGATTAAAAAAGGCCGTGCCCGTAAACACCTGGCCCGAATGGCCGGCCAGGGTGGCTCGGTGCCCGGCTGGTCACGCGATATTTTTATTTCGCGATGGCTCTTAAGATATTAATTTAAATTGTATAAAGTAAAAGGCAATCATAATGTGCATGAAATGCTGAAGGTAAATAACGTATTTAATTTGATGAGGATTAATACTGTATCCGTATAAATTGCTTTCCAATCACCTCATCATATGGCACCATTTTTAAACATAAAAATAGGTATAATAAGCTATCCATAAAAGATAGACATATGCCGTCGCGGACTTTTCTTTAGTCCTATAAAAGAGATATAATTCCTCCATACATTATTTTGTTATATCTCAAAGGGATTACGCAGTGTTTTCGACGAAAGCTCCCAGCCGATTTAATTTTTTTCCGACTTCTTCAACTATAATTATCATATTTCAACAAATTTTCACAAAACATTAATAAATTATAAGTATAAACCTTCCTCTTGAATCACTCCGTCCATTGGTGTCAATAATATGCCAATCCGTTTGGTAGTTTTTGAGTTCATCGCGTTCAGACAGACAGACAGACAGACGCGGCGGGGGACTTTATTTCATAATATGTAGTGATTTTCTCGTGCTCTATACACCTGGGTCTGTTCGAGATTTATTAAAGGTGGTTTTCAACATGTACTTATAGTTTATAGAGACAGAAACATGTATAAAATACACAAGTAATGCGTTACCACCGGGCTGTCTTAGGCGTAGCAGGAACTCTATTTAAAATAATTAATTAAATTTCTTGCTTTTAACAACTCACATTGCTGAAAGTAGTTCATCTTTCGGACGTATACGCAGACGAGTGCCATGAGTTGCAGCTGAGACAGGCGCTGGCGTGTTGAAGGCGGCAATGGCAGAAGATCGCGTAGGTTCGAAATCTCCGCGTTTATGAGATCGCGCCGCATTTTACTAGCGCCTTTAGTTGATTTCGTCGGTTCGAACCTGAGAACAAAGAATTTGCAAATTTTTATATACTAGTACATTATAGTCATGCAACGGAAAAAGCAGGGCAAACCCAAACTTGACATGTGACAATAGTCAAGCTTCTTATAATAACACTGACAAAGTTGTATGTGAAGAGTGATATTAAAATTTGTATCATTTTTTTTTAAATAAAAATAGTTATATCTGGGATATCTCACACATGGTCATCTTGTTCTCTGGCTGGTTGTAATAATGAATAGTTTCAAATATTTGAGCACAAACTAATCTACGTTTTTTGATGCTGACCCTCTATAAAGACATTACACAATAATAATAATAATAATAATAATGCTTAGATAGGTTAATTTTGTTGATAATAATAATAATAACACACACAATCACAACAACGTCTAGGTCCCAAACTAAGCATTTGCTTGTATTTTGGGTACCAAGCGAAGACACCACATACATATAACAACCAAGACCCGGTGCCAGTATTAATATTCATCATATAATTACTGACCCGACCTGGGATTCGAACCCGGTACCTCCAGCTTCGCAGACAGGGCGCTGCCCACTAGGCTAAGCGGTCGTCGCACCGTCGCACAGCAAGTTGCACCAAAAGAAATCACGTATTGCATAAAGTGAAAACTGACAGCTATACTTTGATTGGAACTATGATGACTTCCATGTCTGGTACAATAAAGTGCTGACATCGAAGTCATCATGGTTCTGATCAAAGTGTATTTGTCAGTTTTTATTTTATGTGTATACTTTGATATTGTTACGTGTTAGGGTTCGAAGAATTTGGAGAGAAGGACCTGCTGACTCTTTTGAAGAATTTATTCACTAACACTAGGTCCAACACAAAGCACTAAGTCCAAACACTAAGCACTAACGATGTTCCTAGGTCGTAGCCAAGTCGTAGGTTTCACTTGTATCACTAGTTTCGCTTCGAAGTCGCGTCGAAAGTAGCCCAAAACTGAACTGGAACTGCTCGCCTTCCTGCGGCTATTTATATAGGTCGCAACGAACTCGAGAACATTCCAGAAATCACTCCACTCGCACGAACGTAATCGAACAGTTTGGATAATTCCAGAACATTCTGTCCTCTACCGCCATCTAGTATTGAGTAGGGGTTTCGTGTTGTCCTTGTTGTAAAACCCTTCTACAAAGTGGTTTTACTGGTGGACGCTAGATGGCGGTCATTACTCTGTCCGTTCGTAACAAAATAATCCTTATTAGTGCAACTCGCTGTAAGAGTATTTAAAGTAATTTTTTTTTGACAGTGAATTCGACGGGCACTTCTCACAATTTTTCCAATATATGACATTTTATGTGGTGAAAAAGGCATCGTTGAATTTTTACTCATATAAATAAATAGTTACTGCGTAATCTCGCGATATTTGCCTATTGAATACGTAGATGCGATAGGCACGTGAGTGTTTTCTATATATTATTTACCATAAATAGCGCGTTTCTAGGAGTGCGGACAATGCACGGATGTAGTTCCGGGCGGACAGGTGTCATATAGCGGCATAACACAAACATTTCTTTTTTTTTAAATCTACGATTAGTTATCCATCACGTATTAGATTTACACGTATAATGTATATTACATAATCTTTTTTAGTTAGAGTTTAGTTACTTATATTATAAGATATATTTTTACTTTATCTAGAAAATGTGATTTTGTTATTATTTTTAAAAACAACCTTAATAATTGTTATTGAAGTGTTTAATTGTTTCTTTTAAGTTTCCACCGAATAAATAAATAAAGATCGAAATTAAATGAAAAAGAACCCCGTAGAACTCCTGGTATAATAACTAAATGAATTGACGTAATTTGTTTTTTTTTTTTTTTTTTAATTCGTCTTTACTTTTTTTAGCGGAATATATTAATGAATGTAGGAAACCAATTTGAATTTTTAATTTTGAAAATGTTTATTTCTAATTACAATATTGCCTTATTATTCATGTTTAATTATATAAAAAAAGTTATTTTTAGTAGATTAAATTCTAAAGTATTCTTGAGTTGAATAACATTATTTGTTGTTAGAAATTAAAAAAAAATGATTCCTATCAGTTTTTTGAATTTTATTTGAAAGATTTGTAGGCTTAGCAGGTTCTCCTTTATTAAGGAGTTCGTTAAACGGATGAATCAGGGTTCAATATAAAAAAATAGTAATAGGCGGTTAGAATATTTTTGAAACCTAATTTTCATCTACGCTTCAGTAGTCATTTTGCGTCAGCTGGTAATATTATTATAATAATATAATAATAATATTATATTAGTATAATAATAATAGTATATTAATATAATAATATTATATTTAATAATAATAATATTATATTAATATAATAGTAATAATATACGTATGAACGGTTAGACGGAAAACACAGAAGAGGGCTTCTTGTCAATTCGTACTTTTATGACCTAACGTCATCTAGTGTTTATGTTATGCAAAGCTGTGGTGGCTGAGTGGATATATGCACATTGTTTTTGACACAAAGTCGTAGGTTCGGTTCTCGACATAGTCGTATCGACCAATGAGTTAGTACCATATCAGCAATGTGGTGGTAATATGTTCCGAATTCCTCAACTCAATGTTGAAGTAAGGTTGCTCTCTAGCGTGAAGGCTTAAACAGCTGATAAAAAAAAATCATATTTTTTTTTATCAGCCATCTATGTTATTCTGACACTTGTCTAATAAACTTATCAAATAAATGTTACAAGTTGGTTTGTAAGAATCTTTACGAATTTTCAAATCGAAATTAGAACAGAAAAAGGGTGCTTGTAGCGTCGTCTGTGCCTATAGTGCATAATAATGAAGCTTGTTATAATTTTCCATGAACTTGTTTGTTATGTACGTCATAATTCTAATTGTAAACATTTTTTAAAGCCGAACTTTACAAACAATATTATATTTATATTACAATATTACAACAATATTACAAACTTAATTATTAAGAGTAGTAATAAGAATAAATAAATATTATTACTCGGATTAAATCACAGACAGAAAAACGTTATCGCTCTTTGTGGTTACTTATTAATGTATCTTATCAATGTCTTTTTTGTGCACCTAAAACGGTGACTAAATACTGATGAAGATTGTATTTAATTTTACGCTTAACATTTCCTGTTAACACAGCCTGTTAAGATCTCCGAGTTTGAATGTTCCAGGTATTAGTTATCGGTTTGTAATTTTATTGAACATAACATAAGGTGAGTAGCTATTCAAAAATGTTAACTAAATAGGTACCTAATTAATTATAATTAAGTACCTATTTAGTTAAAATTGTTGAATAAAATTTAAGGTATATACTCAAGTGATTAGCAAGCTGAAGTAGCAATGCCACGTACCGGGAAGCGAAACTTTGGACGCGTCCCGACCGGGTGGACAGATGACCTGAAGCATAATACGTGAAATGCGGACCTTTTCTATGGGGACGAGCCTTGTGAGAGGCCTATATCCTGCCTCTCTCTTTCGGATGAGGGGCTTGGAGCTTAATCCACCACGCTGCTCCAGTGCGGGTTGATAAATGATGATGATAAACTAAAGCTTTGTTTTATACATAAGTATCTACACCGAAAAATAAAATAAAAATAAAGGCAACGATACGTCGTGCGAAGGTTGCAATAAAATAGTTCGTTTCTGTAAAATTAGCAACAAGTTCCTAAATTTTTTGTTTACTTTTTTCCATGGGTAACACTATGATAGTACCTACGTTTTCGTTCCTTGTTTATATTTTAGAGTTCCATGCATTTGAGGTGAAAAAAGGAAACCACTCTAGTATCTGCTGGTCAAACCCTACTTTTTCCGAATGTAATGAACGACAAAAATAGAATCTCGGTACATATATACAATTTAATGACTCAATAAAGACGTATAGCGTACAAATAAATAATTTTCTATTTTAGAGGTTTTTTTGGTAGTAAGATTATCGCTATTTAACCTTAGTACCTCAGTTATTTATTTATTTTGGAAAACAAATAGAAACAGACCAAATACATTATACAAATAATTTAAACTAATACAATTAGATAGCTATCTATTTCATAACGTTTTCACTAAGAACATAAAAAAAAAACTATAAAAGGCACCTAACACAAACAGTATGAGCCTTTGAGTAATAAAAAACAAAACACTCTTACAAGTAGGTACAACAGTAGGTATATTTATCCGAATACCGTTACATAACAAAAAGTACAACATTTAAGCAACCAAAAATATCTGTTGTACATACATTTATAAATTTGGGTTTTAATATGGTCCTCCAATCTCAATGCTTCTGTGCTGACATGACTCGTGACACCATTCTCTTAAACTTATGCCGAGTGTTACTGAAGATATCAACGGAGACCAGCTCTTTATTTTAGTGGTCACATATCCTACTTAAGGGAGCGCGCGCACACCTGCGTTAGTTGTGCAGCGGCGGGGCATGAAAAGTTCCTGCCTTTTGTATTATTACGTCACATCACAACAAAATATAAGTATAGGTACTTAAATATAAGTTTACTTACCGGTCCCCGACGCCTAAAGATCAAAAATCATATTATATGATTTACCAATCTGTATTATTTCACAATTTTCGAATGTTAGTTTTTAGTGTCGGGCAATTTGTAAATGTCTAATTTAATTTTTGTTAAAATAAAATTACGTAATTTTATAAAGGACAATTCAATAGATATTTAAAAAAATATACGAAAATTCATCATTGCCCCCCTTATCTACGAACCTACTGAACCTAAGTGTATAGGGCTTGACTCATGGTTTACAGGATAAGTTAAAGGAAAATCTTTAAATTCCCGTGGAAAACGGAAAATATTTGTGAATAGAAAATACGTCTGTAATGTGTTGCTTAATTTCACTGAGAAGTAATAAAACCAATTAGTATAGTGGTTACTGTGATAGCGTTTTCAAACGAAGGAGTCAAGTTCAACTGGTAATCAAAATTTAATTCAGATTTTATGAAAACTTGATAAGTATGTGATCATTCATAATACGGGACCCTCTCCACGCGAGAACTACTCGCAATTGGCCGTTTTTTTTTGTCACGCACCAATTTAAATGAAGATTCATATGTAAGCATTAAATGAAAATAAATTTAAAAAAATCAATAAAAAAATATAAAAATAATTTGAAATAATAATAATAATTTGAATTTATTTCCTACTATTTGTTAAAATATTAAGAATATTTATAAAGTAATTGTAAATCTGTATCTAAGGAAAAAAATAATTTTAAGGTTTCTATTTTTATACATGAAAGTAAGTCATAAGTACAATGACTACCTACGAAAGAAGTACTAAAAAGGCGATTAAAAGATCAATTTTATTAAGCATCAAGTTTTCTAAGCAGGTTTTATATGACTCTTATATGAATACAGACAAATTAATACAGTAGAGGAAGTAGCCCAGAGTGGGACGTGTGCGTGTATTCGTCGCGGCCCCTTTCATCTCGGCGGGAGTCCTTTTATTGTTTTGGTTTGTTTGTTTTTTTGTCGGTGATTAGGATTTTTTGTTGATCTATAATACGATTGTGGGAAAGGGTCAAAAGTTTAAGCTGTCATTGTACGATGAATTAAAATGATTTATTGACGTATTTTAATAAGGCGAATCGCGGTTATGTGTACTGTCGTCAATATTAATATAGTTTATTAATATTAGATCATTTATTTATTTATTTATACAGTACAAGTTACAAAGTGAAACTTAAGTTAGATGTCAAATGGTAAGATACGTGTAGAATTTGTAATTCAATTAGAACTGTAGTTACTTGTAATTTATGGTAAATTTCATATTCAGTTTAGTCAGTTATAACAATAACTGACTAAACTGACTAAAAAATATATAATTATTTTATAAAAATTAATTTAGATTTTTTTATTAATTTAAAGCGACGTTCACTTTTAAACATTTTTAATTGAAAGTATTTTTATTTAATTTATTTTAATTTTTAATTCTTTTTAATTTTGTTCATAGTCTTTAAATATTTATTTTATTACGTTTGTGTTCATGAGAAATGAAAATTGCATTTATTAATACGTATTTTATATTTTTTTCAATATTTTTTTTCGGTGTTACACAAAAAATAAATAAACAAATAATCATAAACTTTATCAGTTTAAAAATAAACTCACCAGCGCTTATTAAGCAACTCATTGTGTTCCCATTACCACGAATGAAATTGGCTAATTATATTATGAATTTAGAATAAGATTATTAATTGACCTCAATTAAAATCCTTTAAATTGTTAGATCACCGTAAGTTTAACATCTTACGTGCTTTTTTAAGATAGAACAAAAAGTGTATAAAACCAATTAAATTTAAATAACACTCAATTGCATTCGTTACAGAAAAGTGCATTCCTAGCATAGCTGTTGTCGCGTCATGGTGATTCTAGTTACACCACCGTGGACAATTGACTCGCACGTATTTATAAAACTTGGTTGTTTATTATTTTTAATTGCTTCTCACTTCAGTTATAAAGAAAAGTAATACATAAAAGAAACGTAAAGATGCTTTCAAATAGCAATAACATTGTTTACCATAAAATTTGTGATAATTTTTACTTTTTGTGTTTCAAAAACATTGCATACGCTATAATTCTAACACCGTTCATCATCATCAGCACATTTCACCCCATTGCAGGGGCTTAGGCCTCCCCCAGGGTGAGGAGGGGGTTTGGAGCTTAAATCCACCACGCTACTCCACTGCGGTTTGGGATTGTAACGACCGCCATCTATTGACAGCGTCCTTAACCGACTGCTTAACGTGCTCTCTGAGGCACGGAGTCAGTGATAGTTAATGTACTTAAGTCAGAAAAACTCATTGGTACACGCCCGGATTCGAACCATGGCCCTATGGCCTCATTAATTTGACACAGGTTTGTTGCGCTCTGGGCTATCACTAACACCGTTCCTGTTACAAAACTGCCCCGGTCTAATGAACATGAAGATGAAAATTTTATTGTATCTATTAGATAATTAGTTAACCGAGCTGTAGTGACCGAGTGGCTGGACTTTGACACAAAAATCGTGAGTTCGATCACCGTCATTGGCGTACGGACTAATAAGTTTTTATATGCCCGATAAAAAGTCAGTCTTGAAACACAATTAAACCTGAACCCAAAAATATAAAAAAAAAGTATTTTGGTAATGAATTCATATTTATTTGAACATTTTTTTTAGGAAATATTAATACGTGGGACACCTATACAGCGGTATCTAGTCCCAAATGTAAGCAAGTATTACGCTTGTGTCATGGGTTACTAAACCACTGGTATATACTTAAATATTCTTTATAATATTATACAGTCGCATGGGCTGTATTTTATTTTCAAACTAGCTTTTCGCCCGTGGTTCCGCTTGCGTGGACTACACAGTTGTACAGGGACCGATAGAACGTTTTCATAGATATAGTTTAAAAGGTGAAGTGTGACGTAGGCTATTTTTATGACGGAAAAAGAGGTCCCGGTACAACTGTATAGTCCACGCGAGTGAAGCTGCAAGTGGAAGTACATACTATATAAAATCTATTTTCATTTACAAGCAAATAATAGTCCGGGTACTTCGATTATTTGTTTTTACTCAACGTACTTCATATTTTGGGTAAATGAAAATTTTCTTCCCTTTTACTATTACTTTCTATTAAATATATACACAAAATATTTTGTGTATAATATTTATTACTAGTCCACTTTATTGTCAAAAACGTGTGGTCGCCGTATCACGTCGTCATGTTACAAATTTCGCACCTTCGACAACAGCGCTAAATAGAGCTATGCTTTTTTTATATTCTGAAGATGTTTTTCTGCCTTTACAGTAAAAAGTCGCAATTTGATATTATGGTGTCTATTGCTTACGTATATTTTTACGATCTCCGTAAGTCGTAAATAGGGTTCCGTATCTCAAAAGGAAAAAGAACCTTTATAAGATAAATTTGTTGTTTATCTATCTCTGTCAATGTGGAGGGAGGTATGCAGTTGGAATTAATATCAAATACTTAGGTTCACGATTACATATAGGTATAAAAAAATGAACTTCTAACTCCACGGGGTACACCCCGTCGACCTCGTATTATAAAATTTGGCAAGAAGCAAGATCTCAAATCACAAGGAGAGGAAAATTCCGAAACTTGTTAATTTGTTGTTATATCAAATGAGTAATATTCTTAATTTTTTAAATTCTAGGGATGAGCCCTGAGTACAGAACCTTTGGGCGCGATCCGGACTCACACTTAGCCTTTCTTGATTTTTCAGGCAGTTATTTCAGTTGACTATTAATATAAGAAAATGACTGACCGATTGGTCGAATAGTTAGAGACCCTAACTGCGGAGCCAAGGTTCGCGGGTTCGATTCCCGCCTGGGACAAATATTTATGTGCATGAACATGTCTATTTGTTCCGTGTCTGGGTGTAAAAGTATCTATATATGTATATATTATAAAGAATATATGTATGTATATCAGTTGCCTGGCACTCATGATACAAGTTTGCTTAGTTTGGGACTAGATGGCGCTGAGCGGCATGTCCGAGATATATTATTATTATTAAATATTGACGCCATAAAATATTTCGTTTATTAGTACCTATGTCCATTCATTGACATTATTTTGTTATTTATACTAGATAAAATGATAAAACGGATTTAAACTTAATTTGTGAGATAAAATTAAACAAGTTTGAATGATGTGATGACATTGGAATATTTTTAAATGATAAATGTAATATTATGAATTAAATTTTATTGAATATCGTTATACAGACTTTTAGTCATAGTTATACGTATGTATAAATGTTACCCATATGCTTTCAAATATATAAAAATCAAACATATATTGATGTTTGTCACTCAATCACCCTTCAAGAATAAAGGCTATTTTGTCTGTAAGTAATTAAAAGAAAAGAAAATAAAAATCCATTTATTTTCAAGTAGGACTCTGCTGTCACTTTTGAACGTCGTAAAGGTAATTTTACGTAGGTTCATACATGACCACTGTGACTTATTTTTTTATTTTTTCAGTGACGGCGCTACAAACCATTGTCTTAAAACTAAGTGGATTGGATCAATTGTGTAGGGTAGAATATAATATAACCTATCTAGCTGCCCGATGATACTTCACACAATAACATTGGACAGATTTTTGAAAATACAACGAAGGGCGAAAATCTGGGCGAAATTTATTGTTTGTATCTTTTAGTAATTTCTCTACACGATATACCTTATGGTCATAAAAGTACGGATTGACTAGAAGGCCGCTTCTGCGTTTACCGTCTAGCCACTATACTATAGTTAGCTGGTGCTAGATGGCGAGTTTCAGTTCGAATTTCAGTGCGTGAAGTCCCCGCGCACCGGGTCTTCAACCCCGTGAAATCCACGCGAGTTGGTCTTCAACCCCGTAAAATTGGCTAATGCCACTTCGATACTGTGAAGTGACATTTATGACTCTATTAAGACCAAACGCTGCTGTCAAATTAGTTTACTCTTTGGTTATAGTCATGTAAGATATCCTGTTAGGATTGATGAATAAATGGCGAAAACGATGTATAAACTTATGACATACAGACAAACACACGACACTATAAAGGTCCCGTCCTTGTCATTAGGCTACGGAACCCTAAAAAGCTGAAGGTGAAATTTCAGTCAACCACAATATAAACACGATAGTACGATCTTATTAAAAAAATGCCTAGACCTCGAAACCAAATGGTAAGGGCTAGCTTTAGATGTGGCCATGCACGTTATAGCGACATTCGGTCCTTTTGTTATACTAATATTCTTTTATTTTTAATAGAAAGTTTAACAGTACTGTAGGTGCTTTGTGATGAATGAAATTGGAAAGCTATTAAAAAAGTTACATTTTGTAACTAGGTACACCCGGTACATTTGATTGGACTGAGCGACCGACGGAGGAATACTTGTGAAATATTTAATAAAAAAAAAGCAATCGTTTGAATGTTCTTGTTACAGATGTTTTTATTATGAAAGAGTGTAGTCATATTTTTTGCCAAAATTTTGTTATAAATCGTATTTGATTGTTTTTTTCACAAATAAGTTTTAGTTTATTTTTTATAGATTAATTCATACGTAAAAAAATTTTTTTTAACATAAATATAGTGAGAAAATGTAAAATGCATCAAAAAAAAAAACTAAAATTTTCTAAATAATTTTTGAGTTTGTTTGCGGTTTATTTGTTACTTTGTTGTTTGCATATATCGACGTAACACCACTTCATTTAACATTTCCTCGAATATGCTCACCGTAAAAAAATATTTTCTTTTTTTTCTCCGGAAACACGCTTTTATGAAAATTTGCAATTGATAAAGATATTGATTTTATTTACGACTCCTATTAATCATTGTAGTTAATTACTTCTTACCTAAGAAACATTGTGTGTAGTTCCGGTGTTGATAGCTCCATATATTCAATTAAATCCACATCACAATAAAAACAAAATAACTGTTAATTAAACATAAGTTATATTTATCCATACGACCACACAGCTCGCGAGTCGATGTGTTAATGATCACTCAATATAAATACAACCCTTCGAGATTCAAATTGGAACCATAAAAATGACCATAAACCGCACGTGTCGGCCATAACTTAACACTTATTATATTGTAAACCCCCACGATACGTGTCCGACCGTAAACGTGAACACCGAAAAAAAAATATCGAAAAACTCAATGACAGCGTCGACATATGCGTGAACTTTTTATTAGAATGAGATTAAAGGCTCGACCCCGAAGCTCGATACTTCCGTGCGCGAGCGCACCGGGCCGGCGACTATAAAAGCCTCCAAAGCCTCTCTTTCCCTCCGGCTTTATTTTATTGTTTTTTTTTAAGCGCGCACCGCCTAACTAGCCCTGCGCCCGGTGGGGACAGTTCCGATCTACGAAACTGTTTTGAACATTTTCCGACTTGTCATTTAAAAATAGATTGTATACTTTCATTAAAACAAAACAAATACGACTTCATTTCGCGTCTAAAGCGTGCGCGCTAAAAAGAGACAGACGTCATTTCGTTACTATCTCTATCTCGCTTCTGTCTTTTTCTGCGTGGGAAAGGAACGGAGCATTATAAAGTTCTTGGGCGATTAATGAGCTCGAAAGAGACGTAGGTAAGGCGCTCTCTGTAATTACGACGGTTTCGCGTAAACGGGACGTAGGTATAATTATTGGGTAAAATGACAGTTATTGAAACTGTCTCTCTGTTCGCTGAATGTATTTCAGGACTGCGTATACGTTAACGTTAATTATAATTTGACGTTTAAATGCATAGTTGTAGTTTTTGCGTTCCGTTGTGTGTCCAAAATAAGCGTCTTATTGATTGATCGGTGTTTTTTAGCTTTAGAAATTAGACCAGACAAGCCAAGGTTCTATCTATTTGAATTCATTGTTTATGTAAGACAAAATAACAGCCCAAATGCAACTAACATCTGGAGGTCTGATTGATCACGGCTCATTAACAAACATATCTTTGATATAGGTATTACGGACAGACCTTTGTGAGGGTTTCCATGGAGACTGAAGAAAAGGCTGCTCATGTGCTACTCCAATGCGGTGAAGTGGCTGCGTGCTGGACTAGATATCTCCGATGAACGTGGTTGCTCCCAGAAATAGTAGGCAATATCAAAAGGGTTAGCTAGGCCTTCTGGTGGACTTTGTAGAGAGCCACCCCATCGACACGCAAAATAGACACAAATGAGACTAAAATAAGAGATAGCGTCTGAACTTTGCGAATATAAGTTACTCTTAGTACCTTTGAAAGAGAAACAAAAGGCACCTGAAATAATTAACTACATAGTATAAAGTATGGTTTTTTTTTGGGTGTACAAGTATTTATATATGTATATATTAAAAAAATATTTAAATATATATATCAGCTGTCTAGTACCCCATAATACAAACATAATACTTGCTTACTTTGGGACTAGATGGCACTGTGTGGGATGTCCCAGATATTATTATTATTAATATTAAGCAATTTTGTTTTAATAAATTTTGTGATATCAGATAACTTTATTTCATTGTGTTTTTTTTTTTAGCTTTAAGATAATTTGTAATTCACTAACTATGGTGACTACCTCTTCTGATATAAATGTTTATTTATTTATTTCTTTGAAAATAACAATAATAAATGAAAAGTTTGGTGGAATGCACAGAAGATACAAAAATAGATAGGTAGATTACGTTGATCGTTCAGTGAAACAAAATGAACACATTTTTTTTTAGTATTAGTTACAGGGCATGCGCAGAACTGAGATTCTATGACTAAATCGTCGATCTACGGGCACGCGTATCCCTTATTGTAGTTCGATTTCGTTCTATACATCAAAGTGACATTGCAATCTCCAGTGCCCCATACGTTTCTGTTAATTTGGTTGCTCTATTGGTAAAAAGCGACTTAATTACTGATGCATGTATATAACGTATTGATATTGTTAGCAGATTTTCAGAGTTAATCAGTGTGGTACTTACAAGCTGAGTTGACCCCTGTGTGTCCTTGATTAAATTGATCAATTTTAAGAAGAGCTTAGAGTGATGTATTATAATAATAATAATAACACACACAATCACAACAACGTCTAGGTCCCAAACTAAGCATAAGCTTGTATTTTGGGTACCAAGCGAAGACATCACATACAAATAACAACCAAGACCCGGTACCAGTATCAATATTCATCATATAAATACTGACCCGACCTGGGATTCGAACCCGGGACCTCCAGCTTCGCAGGCAGGGTCGCTGCCCACTAGGCTAAGCGGTCGTCGAATGTATTAGTATATATGTATTAGTATTAGGGACAGGTGTATATTTAACTATATCGAATGAAATGGATTAAGTTTAAAATTAGTATTTTTGGCTACATGTATACTTGAGTAAAATTGCGGCAAATCGAAAGAATTTGTATTTTCAATTTGTAAAAACTATAGACAACTTTAAAATTAAAAAAAAAAAATTGAAGCCCAAGACTGGAGAGTAGATCAAAAAGGGTCAAAAAATTTTAAACTTTTAATTAGAATTGACGTGAAATGTCTCCTCGATTTTGATGCTGAATCGAAATAACGGTGTAGAGACATATTTTTTTACCTTTATAAATACAATACTTCCTTGTCAAGGGTAACTTTTTTTCATAATTATAAATTTAACTTTATTTTTCGTATAATAAAATTATATAATGATGGTCTAGTGTAGAGCTTTAGTCGGGTTTCGGCACTCACCACGTTCACACATGTATTATATGATACGTGTTCCGACGTTTTTAGGTAATGATTGATTGTTATTGGTCAAATTTTCACGGCTATGATTCTACCTTCTTTATTACGATTTCGCTTATACAGGAACTTGTTTTGTCGTCCTAAATGCTATTAGAGAAGCAACATAATTTACTCACGGTTCCTGGTCTATAAGAAAAAACTTACCCTGAAAAAAGTAGATAACGAAACTAGCTGTGTTACAATTAAAATAGCAAAAGTTTGATAGTTTTTAAACAAAGTTAGTTAAAATGCAAGCCACTTGTTGGTAAACTGGTACAACTTAGTTTGATTAGTTCTAACAGTACTTAGTTATGTTGTCATTATTTTTAGGTAACTATTAATTAAATTTTTTGTTACTTATTATAAAAAAAAAATCTGTGTATATCTATTAGAAAGTTATATGCAAGTGTAAAAACACAACAAACGTGCCATAAATTTCCGATTTCAATTTATAAAAAATATCATCCATACATCTGATAAAGGAATACGTAGGGTTCAGTTAATTTAACTGTACGGTAGGGCGGGCAATGCCTCGGGCGAGCTCCTGAGTTACGCATAAAAAGCCCTAATCAGGGGACGATCGCAACTCTAATGTGAGACGACCACACCCGTTCCCCAACTTATCATCGGTTTTGTATCAACGCTACTGTAAATACACGGATAATGAACACTTAATTTGCACTCATGGTCAATCACTGGTTATTATACGGAAGAACAAATAACTATTGAAAATTCAAACGACGTCCTTCACATATGTAGACACTATATATGTAGATTTACCAAAAAATTAAACATGATATTTGAATTCTATTTTTATGAAAATATAGACAATCTAGGTGCTATCTAGAGTATTTTAGTAATAAAAAAACCGAGCATGAATTTTCACCCAAATAACACTTTTAGTTATCAATAAATGTTTGTTTAGTTATCAAATAATAGTTATTGAACTTCACTTTAATCAAACAAAATAGAAAATTTATTAATGTACCTACTACCTAAATATATTTTAATGTGCAATCTTAATATTTGTACATTTTTTGGACAGATTTAAATAGTGAGACAAATAATTAAAGCAATTAAAAAGATCGATAAAAAAAAAATGATGACAAAATCTCAGCATTTTCTGAACAAGAAACAATATTATGTATCGATTATTAATAACGATAACACCACACAGACGCATACAATATTTTAATTATGACATTAATAATATTGAGATATCCCACACAACGCCATCTAGTCCCAAAGTAAGCAAGTATTATGCTTGTATTATGGTTTACTAGACAACTGATACATACTAAATTTTTTTTTTATTTTATAATTTGTAGGTACATATATAAATATGTTACACCCAGACCCGGAACGAAATAAATATGTTCATACACACAAATATTTGTTCCGAGCGGGAATCGAACCCCTGACCCTTGGCTCTGTATTTAGGGTCTCTAACCACTCGGCGAAAAGGTCGTCATGATCCGAGCAGAATTGATTCTAGTTAAACAGATTCATATCAAGTTGTAGTAATTGCGTGAAATTAATCGACATTGAGAACAGAATTCGTAGTTAATTTTATATAAGACGTAACAGCCACATTGCCTACTGTTATAGGGACACGGAATTTACGCGCGCTACCTCACCCCCGCGGAATCGAGTGAGTCTGGTTACATAGTTAAAAGACACAGCCCTCTCTATTGTACTATACAAGCAACTCTATACTTTATTATATGATATTGAGCGACATAACTAGACATGACCACATAGATCATTAGCGCACCAGTCACGTGCCACTAAACTGTGCCACGTGCGCTACCCTATCAATCATGTGGGTGTTTTATTTGTTTATACGAAATGTATTGTTTTATTTGAGATTAAATTAGAAACACTAGTTCTATATATCAATATTTAAAAACCCACTTTATTTTGTTTATAATATAACGTGAAAATATGTATGTATACTTGTCAAACTCTGAACATAATAGATAGCTCGAAGAACTATGAAAATCAGCGAAGTGTGCTGGACATGCATCAACTAGGATTCCGTGGCATTTTTTACCAACCTCATGCTTTGTATCAATTTTTTTTATATTTTTTGAGTAACTTTAACAGATATATACGTAATTATACACATCACAATATAATTGATATTAAAAAAAAACAAAATAAATCTGTAAAAGAGCAATGACATGAACAAAATACGGTAATAAAAAAAACAAAAAAGAAAGTAAATGTAATACAGAAAATATCCAAGTTTATTTCAAAGATCGTAAAATTGAATATGATGGTGAGTGAAAATTGCAGTTAATTAAAACAAATATATCCTTTTTTAAAAAGATTTTCGTTGAAAGTGTGTTACAATCTCTATTGTGTATGATTTTATGTCACACTGTTGAAAAGTAAAAGGAGGAACACATTTGTTAATATGTCGCGAAGTCTTATATCTTGCAAAATAATCAAATAAAGAAAAGTAATTTAAAAACATTGATCGCATGTCTAAAGGTTTGTCCAACTATAAATAAACCACATAATGAGGTGCGCGAAGGAATCATCTCTTAATTAAATGTACAGAAGGACACTTCTAAGTAATTTAGTAGAATTGTATAGTGGTCCATATAAAACACCTCTCCAGGTACCATAAAATCAATGGAAGGAAACATGGCAGAGATGACTGTGAAAACCTAGAAATAGCAAATAACAAACCACTATTGAGTAAAATAAATGCAGTTGTACTTTAGATAGTTACATTTATTAAACTAAAATTACAAAAAAAAAATCGACTTGAAACACTTGTATAGTTAATGTCTGAAACAATAGAAAAATTTATATAAGTCAAAGAGTTTGTCAAATGTTCTTTTTCTTTTACCTTCATTTTTCGTTAATTCTGTTAAAAGTTAAATGACAATTCTTTCTGTTGCACTTTTACGGAATAATGCCTCATGTCCTCTATTGTCTACGTGATGTTTTCCATAGAAAAAGGTTTGCAAAGTTTCCGCTCCATATAGTTGTCTCCAAGTAGCAAAATCTATCACACTGTTGTTGGGATGATAGTATCCCCAAGCATTAGACAGTTTTGTTCAAATTTCCAGTTAGAATACACCCGCGTGATAGCGATTTCTATTACTTTAAGTATCTTCAAGTATGCTACGTTGTTACGCGAAGAAGAACAAACGTTTGTTTACACGTCCGCAAATAATATTCGTTAGGAATAAATTACTTACCGCTCATCGTTCACCACTTTATTACTCTCGAACGTCCTGTATAAAATCCTCGATGACGATGACGACGTATTTAACGGTACCAGCAGGGAGGTCCAGCACCAAAGAGGCCGGCATGACTTCCGAAATCACGTAGCTAGCATCCCCAAAGCAAACAATAGACAAAGGGACCGACGACTATTAGACTAAAGCGGCTTTATCAAGCGATCGGATGTCCTTATACTTGGAACTTGTATCTTGATGCACCCGACGATTTCGTCTGTTTTTTTCGGTTTTAAATGGTTTATTAGAGTTAAACTGTAGCGTGATGCAAGTTTAGAGGATTTGGTATTATATCCGGTGTGTTTTTCATGTGGGTTCAAATTGATATAATTATATCGACTAGCAAGTTTTAGGACAATGAGGTAGTTGACCTCGTTTGACCTAGAATATTGTGCAAATCAAAGCCAGACCTGCACAGACATGCGCTGTACGGAGACAATTAGTGACCATAAATAGTCGTTATTTCCAAGAAAAATAATGTCTAAATTTGTATAATAGAACCTATTTTAAGTGAAGCAGCAGATTTAATACACCCTTTCAGCTAGAGAAGGGCTGGATCACAGTCTATATTCAACATGTATTTAAAGAGTTTGCTTAAGCCTTAAGCCAAACCATGCTGGTTTTGTGAGTAGTATTTCACTTCAGTATTTATAATTATAAATCCATTGTTCAATACGCATAGGGCGGGAATCGAATCTGCGACCTTTATATCAAAGACGCTTAGCTACTTGGCCACCACAGATTTATGAAAATTGGTAATTTTTTAATTAATATTTTTGTACATTTGCCTGTCGATACATGACTTATGTATCAATTTGGTTTCCTTTCAATGACATTAAACAGTTCATAGGTATTAAGGTAGAGATGTTATACGCCCTCTCGGCGTGGAAAGCTCAAAGTAATGTTTAAGCCTTGTTTGCTCTTAGTCTATGCTTAGCCTTACGTAGTCGATATGTCACGTAGCTTCTGTGTTTTTCCTGCTTTCAGATTTCAAAATGCCTTCTTGTGTAATACGTAAATGTGGAAATAATACTATTACTAAAAATAAGTAACGTTTTATAGTATTTGTCGACCGCCTAGTCTAGTGGGTAGCGACCCTGCCTACGAAGCTGGAGGTGCCGGGTTCGAATCCTAGGTCGGGTCAGTATTTAAATGACGAATATTGATACCGGTACCGGGTCTTGGTTGTTATATTTGGTGTCTTCGCTTGTTACCCAAAATACATGCTAATGCTTTGCTTAGTTTGGGACCTAGACGTTGTTGTTTTATATACGTAATTATTATTATTATTCGTAAGACTCATAAATAAGTATATAAAATTTTCAATAATAGATTTGTTTTCAATCGATTTTTTTTGTACGTTAAATGCAATATTAGGCATATATATTCATACAAAATTTCGCGAGAGCCATTTTCTAGCTTTTGTCTGTATCGAAGTAACCAGTCTATTTTAAATTATTGTGTAACGTCATTGTTTGCTCCCAAGTGAAAGACACACATTATGTTAAACTAGCTAACTAATACAGTCCCTATAAATATGTTGCCCAGTTTCCGTTCTCGCAGTTCTACCCATAATGGGTGCCAATTTGAAAACTCGAGTGACGTGGAAATAGGCATAATTACGAAAACTATGCCCAATGAAACAACCAACTAAATAATGCCACGTGGAAGAGAGTTTAACTATTGTAACTGCCTATCCATGCCAACGCTGAAAGTATGGCTGAACCCTCACATGTATATAGCTCTATTAACATTCGTAGTCCATAGATGTACATTGAGATACTGCGTGACCACAAAATGTGAACAAAAAAATATCTGTGGCATATATTTTGTGGCTAAAAATAACCCATTTGATATTTTGACATAGCATAGAGAAGTTGAATTTAGTGTGATTTTAGGTTGGCGCTCATGTAAAAATCAAATAATGATTATAGAATTACATTGTATGTGTGATTTATCAAAATGTTTAAAGATATATTGTGTGACGTATGTTTTGTAATTTCGCTCGGTTTTTCGATCGTTTCGAAGTACATAACGCGGCATCCTGATGGTTCTGGTGTCTATGACGTAGTCACAGACATATTCTGGGGCCATATTTAGGACTCTAGGTTCGGACCAGTTTATACAAAGATGTTATCTAAAGTTGTATTTATGCGAGAATGAAAACAGGCAAATTAAATAATGATAAGTAACCAAAAAGTGACATTGAATGAAGACAGATAGGTACAAGTAAAGCTAAAGATAGGTTTTTGAATTTTTCTTCATGACAAAGATAAATTGATTTAAGAATATATTACACAGTACAATTTCCTGCGCTTGGAATCAAACTAGCAGGTGACAATTTTCAATTTTTTTTTCGACACAGGTTAAATAAAAAAATTTATTGTATTTTTTTATTAGGTTATTTAAATTCTGAAATTTACTAATAAACATAGTGTAGGTAAATAAATTTGACAGCAGCGTTTGGTTTTACTCATAAGTTTTAATAGCGTCAAAAATGTCACTTCACATCACAGTATCGGAAATGTCTAACACAATTTCGCGGAGGTGAAGACCGGCGCGCGGGAACCTCGCGGTTTTTAACTCAGACTGAAACCAGCTAGCTAGAATATGAGTGGTAAGACGGTAAACACAGAAGAGGGCTTTTAGTCAATTCGTAATTTTATGCTTATAAAGCTCCTGATTTATACCTGGTAATATTATTTGAAAGTTTTGTAGAAACCATGAGCTTTAAAGATATTGTACTTTGGATACTAATAAAAGTGGAATTCTAAAAAAAAAGTAATAAGGCAATCATTTTTTTTAATATTTATTTTTATAATTTAATTTTACGTCTATAGACAATTCTAGTATCGTTAAAGCTCATGTTAAAATAAAGTTGTTGGCAATTTTTAAACTATATAAACGCTTAACTAGTGACAATTAAAAAAATTAATAATTTTCACTTGCCAAATGTCCTGGAAAAAGCGTAGTACTAGAATTCTTTGAGGTCTGTGGGGCGGTACTATCTTTTGGCCAATGAACTATGTAGCCATATTATTATTTTATTTTACATGTGCTTTTTCGTACAATATTTTTATAACGCTTAATCTCAAAAGCTGCCCATTAGTTATGAGGTAAGTAAGGCAGGTTCAACTTAAGAACATTTTTAACCATAGGGTTGGCACGTATAATGGTTTGAACATATAATTTTGTTTATCAGTGCTAAATTGAAAAATTACATAGGTACGTAGATTTTGAAGTTTATTATTTTAGTAACTGATAATTACACTATGTTTCTATAAACATGAAAAAGTTTTATTTCCGATTTTATAATGTCGTATCATTAACAAATTTATTTTTGTAACTTTGAAAAACTTTTGGTTGAGGATTTTTAATAGTCTAGTATCTAGTATCTGCTTGCTTAGATGAAAAGATAGTCATCAGTAAAATAAATATACATACAGATTTTTTTTACAGAATTAATTGAAAATTAATAAATTTCATGAGTAAAATATTTTCGATTCCGTAAATTAAAATGAAATTATTGGATAAAGGTACTAAATTAAAAGTCCATATTGCCCAATGACACCATTCCATTCTATCAGCCCATATTTATCCACTGTCGGACATACATAGGCTTCTCCCAGTGCACGCCACACTCCCCTTTCCTCGGCCATCTTCATCCAGACGCTACCGGCAAATCGTTTTATATCGTCGGTACAGCAAGCTGGCAGGCATCCCACAGTACGTTAGCTGGTTCGTGGTCTATACTGAAAAACATTTCTTCTCCCAATGACTCATTTACTTACAATTAAATTTTCAAATAATGTGACTACAGAGTCCGAATCGTTAAATAATATTATATAAGTTTATATATGCATATTATTTGAATATGACTTTAGATTCAACTTGGCTATCGGTCGAAACGTCTCTCAAGAAATTCCTTATAAAGAAGAACACACTTTGTTATATTCACATCCTCGACAATGCACTAGATGTACGCTCAAAAACAGACGACGATCAAATTATTAATAATTAATATTTATGACAAAATTTTCTGGCAAGCGCTAGAACACTTGAATTCTCCATCATATGTTACACCAACTTGAAAGCGGAAAGGAGTGTAGTGTTGACATCGAAGCGATCTTATCTTATCTTATTTGATTGGGGTGGGCTTACCCTACACTGCGACCTATTTAGATCTATTGTGTCCCCATCCTTCGACCCTACTAATTGTCATTCTCAAATACGCATTTCATGTATTGTATGATTTGACCAATTTGCATGTCACAGAACTCATCCGGTTTGGGATAGCATACCCCTAGATGCTTCATACGTGATGCCCCTAGTGCATCACATTCACAGAGAATGTGTAACATTGTTTCCTCCGTAATACCACATGCCCTGCACAGTGCTGTTTCTGTGAGTCTCATGTGTTGCAAGAGCCTGTTGGTGGTGAAGTGCCCAGACAGCGCTCCTGTGACCAATCTTAGTCGCTTCCTGTCTAGTTCTAGAAGTTGCCTAGCCTTAGCAGGTTTGTGTTCCTTTAGGAAAATTTTGGCATGTACTTGCCCTTGAGCTTCATTCCATAATTGACTTTGGACTTCCTTCATCCACTCATCTATTTTTGTTTTGATGGTGTTTGTTGAAAGCCCAATGTATGGTTCTGGACCACATACACGGTTAGAAGATCCTTCCCTTGCTAATTCATCAGCCCTCTCGTTCCCTTCGATTCCTTCATGTCCTGGCACCCAGACCAATGTTACTTTGTTCTTTGATGCCAGTTCCTCCAGGTTCTCCAGGCAATTGAGGGTTGATGATGAGTTAATTTTTGTACTGCTTAAAGCCTTGATTGCTGCTTGGCTGTCACTTAGAATGTAAATGGAACGATTTTTAATATTTCTATTCAGACATTCTCTTCCGCATATGATAATCGCTTGTATCTCCGTCTGATATACAGTTGGATACAGTTGGATACAGATATACAGTTACATCGAAGCGATAGTCAAGTTTATTGTAGAAAAAAACTAAATGAACTGTCGAAATAGTCAGTATCAAGGTGACCTGCAGTCTTTGTAAGGATTAGTACAGACCCATGATGTTTATAAGCTAGCTGTTTGGAGGTATCTTCTTCTTTTATTATCGTAACATTTACACTTAAAATACAAATGTGATTTTGCTGTTTTCGTTATGTTTTAAGTGGCATTTTTTCGAGTTGAAACAACATCAAAAAATGCTATTGTTTTAAAATTGGTATTTAAAAAGGCAACCCTAGACGTAGCGCGGGGTCGTGGGGCGTGACGGGCAGATGGCGCGATTGCCGGCCGCCGGTTTACCTGACGCTGGCTTACACCAAACATTGCATTAGCCACGTTACGGGAACACCGCGATGGCTTCGACAGGCTATAAGGTCTGGAATGTTCCGTAAAATGGAGGCTAATGCAGATTTCACGTCTTTGGAATCAAATCAAATCAAATATCTTTATTTCATAGTTATGAAACATAATCTTGAAATACGTCATAAGAGTGAATTTATTACAATTTATTACTTTGTTGAAAAACGTCATCACAAAAGTGGTGGTTCCTCTCAGAGGAATAAGCAAGAAAGCGAGGGAGGGTTTTTTTTTAACAACGTTATAAACAATTTTTTTTAACAATAAATGCTTAAAATTAAAGCTATTGAAACAACACGATAGGCAAGCGGTTTATACCCATGGATTCTTATCATCTAAGTAGTCCGATACTTTATAATAAGCTTTTGCATAAAGCTTTCGTTTTATTGTAGTTTTAAACTTGTTAAGGGGTAGATCTTGAATGTCAACTGGGATCTTATTGTAAAAGCGTATACATTGCCCTTTAAAAGATTTTGTGATTTTTATGTTATATTTTATGATTTACTGACATGGTTAGCAAGTTTATCCTTGTTTCTCGTATTGACATTATGCCGAAAACTTTTTTTTAAAATAATACAATATATTTTTTTACGTACATTATGTTTTCAAATATATATTGAGACGGCAACGTCATTATATTAATTTCCTTAAATTTGTCTCTAAGTGATACTCTAGGTCTTAGTTTATAAATTGCTCGTACAGCTCGCTTCTGCAACACGAAGATTGTGTTCACATTGGCAGCGTGTCCCCACAGCAGAATGCCATAAGTCATTAAACTATGGAAACCACTGAAATACACCAATCTCGCGGTTTCTATGTCTGAAAGGAAGCGGACCCTTTTTACAGCGTAAGCTGCAGAACTGAGCCTTTTTGCCAAGTTAGTGATATGAGGCTCCCATTGCAATTTTGCATCCAATGTGATTCCCAAGAATACAGTGGAAACAACAGTATTTAGATCCCATGTTTAAAAGTAACAGCTCTTAAATGAGACTGATTCGATTTAGTGGCCTCGTTTGAAATTAGTAACTTTATGAGAATGCAGTGATGGCTTCGACAAGCTATAAATCCGGAACGTTTCTTATAATGAAAGCTAATTACGACTGCATTTTTGTAAACATAAGGATCAGAAACGACAAAGTATTACGTACATAAAGCTGTTAGAAAAATAATTTTGCAATGCTATAATTAATACTACAGACATGGTAATCCATGCTTAAAATGGCAGCTTTTAAATGAGGCCTATCCGATGTAGTAGTCTCATTTGAGACCAGTCGTGCACCGTGGAGCGAGAGTAAAATGCTGGCTTCTACGTTTAATATGCAATCTTTTTATTAAAAATGAATTAAACAATCAGTGAAGCAAAAGTAGTACTAACTCATCAACCATAGACTAAAGATTTGTCTCGCTCGCGTTTCTTCTAGACCCCCTTAGCGTGCTAGTCATAAGCGGTAACTAATATTACGCCGGAATCGGCGTAATCGAATCAGTCACGATTGGCAACTCTGTGGTAACTTGTTTAACGTTGACGAGCCGCGTGCTTTCGAAAATAATAATAATAATATATTAACTTATACATGACAACAACGTCTAGGCCTCAAACTAAGCATTAGCTTGTGTTTTGGGTACCAAGCGAAGACACCACATACATATAACAACCAAGACCCGGTACCAGTATCAATATTCATTATATAAATACTGACCCGACCTGGGATTCGAACCCGGGACCTCCAGCTTCGTAGGCAGGGTCGCTACCCACTAGGCTAAGCGGTCGTCATGTAATATGTCGGTTTGTACAGTAAAATGCATCAAAAACAATATTATAAGAAATGAAAAAGACTCAGTCACATACCACCATAAGAGTTATTATAATTTCTACATTTGAACGTAAAACCAACGGACAGTAAATAATGTAACTCACATACTGACAACACACACACACACACACACACAAGCGTCATCACAACAAAAAAATTAGCCGTATTTTTAACAACGTATTGTATGATGATGCCCAATCTAGTGTTAATGAGTGTCAAGTATATAGGATTTCCTCTATTGTGAGTACAAGTGCAAAACGATTCAGGAATTTGAAAAGGGTCTATTCTATGCTGTATCTACTGACACGAAAATCGAACCCTCTACCATTGGAATTACAGCCAGAGCACATTGGCCACGAATAAATGATTAATAGACAATTTAAAGAAATATGTTTTTTTTTCCTGACAATACAACAAATTAGACAAATTATTTTTTTATATGTAAAGTTTGAATATTTAATTTATCATGATACAAAATTTCATCCAAATCATTAGAGCCGTTCCCGAGATAGCCGAAATATATACACAAGAATTGCTCATATTATAGTATAAATAAATAAGATATTGACTGAAATTTGGTAGAAAGATAGTTCACATCCACTTTACAATTACTATATCGACTTCAGAATATAAGCTAAATTATCCCTTAGAATGCGTCTGTATGTCTATTACTTTCCACAGCGGAACCGCTGAACCGGTCTTTACGAAATTTGAAAGAGAAATAGTTTAAATTTTAGAAACACATATTTTTGTTAGTTTTTACCACAAATGAAGATAAGGTGTAAAGGGATATTTTCCTTTATTGCGAAAATCTCAGTAGTGGTGTTAGATAGCCATCAGTCTCCTAGTGCTTTGAGAGGGTTTCGTAGCGGTAGGTGGTAGTGAGGGGACGAAAGAGGTGACGTTATGGAATCGTCACTATAAGAACGTTCCAGCATTTCCATTGTTTTTTTGTAATTTTGTAGAAAGTTCCACAATGATTTGAAACGTCATTTCAGAGGTCATTTTACATGTGTATAGCAAACAGTGTCAACAGATTTTTTTCGATCAAATCGGGATTAGTACACAAAAATAAAAAAAAATCGGGATTTCGTTGAAGAAACGAAAAAGAAAAAAACAAAAAGGAAACAAAAATACGAACCATTTATTATTTGCTTGTTAGTTTTATAATCGCTCTAAATTACGAATATGACAATAAATTCTTTAGTAACAAAAAAACACCAACATAATATCTAATATTCATAATTTAATTTAAGTAAAAAACCATAATATTTTTATGTTGTTACGTAGATAACAATATTTAAATTAAATCTAAGAACCCATAATTTTAAATTATATAAAAAGTAAAACTACAAGTATTTACGGCAACGCGGCAAGCATCCTTGGTACCCGAACCCATCTTCTCTTTAAAATTTTGTCATTTATCATAATTCACATAGTATTTTTTATGTTGTTTGATATTTTTCAGATGATATTACTTGTTGTACTATATTTTTCATGTCTTTCAAAAATTTATAAAAGTTCATACAAGACTCGAATTCGAAATTGAGTTTCGTTTCAGTTTACATTGTGTTTAGCAAATAGGCCAGCTGTAAACTACTAATAGATTTGTATTAAATCCCGATCGAACTTTCACGCATCGATTGACTTTCATCTAATAATCGGGATGACTGGCATCCCGTACAGAACATTTAATTGGAACCCTAAAATCGGGATGTCCCGCAAAAATCGGGACGTCTGGGAATAGCAAAGCTGTGGGTTCCCGAACAAAGCTCGCCCGTTCGTTGTGGATAGCTTTCAACTGATACGTACGCATTTTATTTACAAAACTCCATGCAAACGGTTTTTCATTTATCTGACTGGTATCATCATAGAATTAGGTATTATATAATTCGAGATATTCGTCATAAGAGATGTCATATTTTAACTAAAACATAAAGAAACTTTATAACACATTTCAAATTAACACATCTATAATGAAACTTCATATTTTGTGTAAAAACCTTCCATAATTTTCCTAATTTAACGTTTAGTAATAATGAAGGTATTATTGGAGTTTATAATTATAGAGCTTACAACATTTAGGCACACTTTACGGCTATCGTTGTCTGAAACATGTGTTTTACTCATAAAAAAAAATTAAACCTCACTTCACAATGACCCAGGATGGGCAACTAACGACCAGTACTATTGTATGTATAGGAATAGTAGAGATTAGTGGCCCATGATGGCAGTTCGGGCAGCGTGTGGATTGAAGTAAAAAAGACTACCGAATATTCAAACAGCACTAGTATAACTTACTACGTATATACCTATGCGTGGTTGAGTTACGGTGTAATTCTATATAGAAATAGTACTGGCGCGCCCAGTCTCCTTACTTTACAAAAGAAATTAATCCGTACATCGGTAAATATCAAATGAAATGATAGCTGTAAACGCTATTTTTATAAACATAAAATATTAACTCTTACAGACATATATATCCTAGAGATATGTAAAATACGTAAAATTTAAATTTTAATTTTAAATAAAATTAAATAAATTTAAAATTTTGGAGCTTTTTGTACCTTGATAATTATGATGAGGCATGCGTGCATCTTTGCAAATTTATAAGGCCATAGGGCCATGGTTCGAATCCGGGCGTGTACCAATGAGATTTTCTGACTTAAGTACATAACTACCACTGACTCCATGCCTCGTAGAGCAAGTTAAACAGTCGGTCCCGGACGCTGTTAATAGATGGCATTCGTTACAATCCGCAACCCGCAGTGGAGCAGCGTAGTGGATTTAAGTTCTAAGCCCCCTTCACCCTCGGGGAGGCCTAAGCCCCCGCTGGGGTAAAAATGGGCTGATGAAGTGAAGTGAAAATGTTTACATCAGAATCAGAATCACGTCTCTTGAAAAACGAAGAATTCTTACTGAAATGTCCTTTTTACGTGGACTATGTAATAGTTATGTAGATTTTTTAAAATTATCGTCTAAATTGTTACGCTTCTATGCTCCAACCATTTGAACAAGGCACACAAAATTATTTGCTTTACATATACACGTACTAATTATACTCAAAATTCACCTGTGAATCGATTACACAGATCATATAACGATAAATTTGCGAAAGTAGATATTTTTCACAATGATACCTCACCACCAATGATCAACTTTAAACGTGAGATTATAAGAATTACTGACTAAAGAAGTCACACACACGTGGTAAGTTATGAAACACACACAAATAAATACACACTCCACTCCAAACACCCTTACACACCCACACACCCTTACACACCCACACACCCTTACACACGTTCTATACTTACTCTACACAACTTGATACTGCTATTTTTCTTATTATTTTAATACTTTTTCATTTTGTTTACTTTAGTAGGGGTCGTTAAATATAGTACAGTTGAAATCATAAAATGTGTGTCCATCATTGGCTGTAGGACAACAATATATATAAGTTTATACTTAAATATTTTAAGAGCTGTGGATACTGTTATTGAAATAAATAAATAAATAAAAATCTTGACTTCTTTAAAAAGTGAGAAGATATCCCCTGTAGGTACTCTTGCGATACAACTAGAAAATAGTACTGCCAACTTCAAATCTTCCAAGTATATAATACATTTAAAAAAAAAGAAAAAAGTTTTTTTCTTTTATATTTTTGTTATTTTTATATTATATGTTATATATTTTTTACCAGTTGGTAAAAAATATATAACACTAGCGACCGCCCGCAGCTTCGCCTGCGTAGCCTACACATTCCTGTTAAAGTTATCTACTATTACATTACATTCGAGATGGTTTTTGCGTACTTTTTGCTGATATAAATTTTGATTACTGTCACATAAACTTTTGACCCCCATCTCCCCTTAAAACTTGAAATTAAAACACTCTGAAACACGTCGTTACTTATGATTAGCGGTCGTGTCCGGCTCCGTCCGGGTGGACTAAAGAAACGTTCCCCATCGCGTTCTCCCTCCCCTCCCCTTTCCTAACTCTCCATTCCTAGGTAACTGACGTATTCAACTTGATAAGGATTCATATCATGTTTAAAAAACATCTTCGCTAATAGTGCATTAGGTTAGAACACATTTGATTACAATAAAAAAGGTTATAGAAAGTCAACCTTAAAAGATACACATATGCTCTCGCAAATTTTTTGTTAGAACTTTTAAAGGGGAACAATTCCGTCATACATGATTTTTGCTTAACATCAACTGTTTATGCATTGCGCGCAATAGAAACTCTCAAAAGGAATATTTTTTCCCGTTTTTGCAACATTTTTCATTGATGCTCCGCTCCTATTGGTCGTAGCGTGATGTAGTATAGCCTATAGCCTTTCTCGATAAATGGACTATCCAACACAACTATAATTTTTCATATTGAACCAGTAGTTCTTGAGATTTGCGCGTTTAAACAAACAAACAAACTCTTCAGCTTTATTATATTAATAGTATAGATTAGTAAAGAACTTGAATATTTGGAGGACAGCTTGTAACACGATAATGTCATTGCATGTCTATTTCTCATGTCATGTAAAATGTATGCTAAAAATTGTGAAATGCATACATTGAATTGAATTGAATGTCGCCATGGACCACCATGGGCTATCATCGTAGCCTTAAGCTTAACATATATCTATAACATGTGTGTTATTAATTTATTTTTCGTACTTCAATACTTAGTGATGTTTTATATAACGCCGAAAAATTGAATCGGTGAAGAAACCCTAACTGGGACGTTTCAGTGGTAGCAGAGAAACATGGTGTTAAAGCAAATGCTGGCTAGACGGGTAATTGTCTATTCGTCTACAAGCATAGAACGTGTAAATATAACATGCTAATAAAACAGTATTGAAAATACATAGATACATTGACGACCGCTTAGCCTAGTGGGTAGCGACTCTGTCTACGAAGATGGAGGTCCCGGGTTCGAATCCCAGGTCGTGTCAGTATTTATATGATGACTGATACTGGTACCGACCAGATTTGGTTGTTATATGTATGTGTTGTCTTCGCTTGATACCCAAAATACAAGCTAATGCTTAGTTTGGGGCCAAGACGTTGTTGTGATGTAGACGTTATAAAAAAAATAAATAATGCATCGTGATTAGTACAACGTTTAATTTAGTTTGGCCATTCTCACAATCTCTGTACATTTCTACAATAACATTTTCATTTACCCAATGAGATTTCACAATTATTATCTTCCCATCTCAAGCTATTAATATGCATCATGTTTCCCTTTTGAAAACTGTGTTATCGAAAGTTCATCGAATAGTTTTATTAGTTTCACAACAATTAACGTTTTAATCTTTCATAAAAATATTTGAAATAATTCATTATCGACATTGGCTCTCTGACCTCAAAGTTAATCTGATGAAGATCCTAAGGGGCTGGGAGGAGTGGGAGGGGAGCGGGACGACTGCCCGTGATTTAATGGGCCGACTCGCTAATTACGGCTTGTTCAAATTGTAGCTTTCTCACGAATCGCACTAGAGCCCGGTTTCATGTTCAACTTAAACTTAGTTTAAGGAATGGTGTTACTTTTTTAACATATTAAGCTTTAATGCTATTAAACAGAGAATGATCTCAGAAAAAGATTAAAGTACGAATTTCTAAAATGTATGGTGACAATACAGTACCTCCACAAATTCTGACAATTAAATTATAGTACAAAATTTAGCTCTCTGAGAATTGCAAAGAGAACGAGCCTGATTTTTTGAGTGCCGTTAGTTCATCTGTTGTTAATCGCAATTCATAACTAATATATCCCATTTTTAAATTTGTTACTCAAAAATTAAAAATATGTTTAACATCCACCAACATCTTCATGATGAATAAATATATTATGAATGGTTTTTTTATCTAAATCAAACTTTCAAATTTTCACAATGCCACAATTTTTACTAAACTAGGCTTAAGCGTAAGTTCGTCATCTAGTTTACTGGCCAAGATGCGCCCGGTCGGCGAGTGTACGTTACTGCAGTATACTTATTCTGTCGGCCCAACCTGTTACCCGGTCAACTTTGTGCTATATGCGTCTCTTTCTTTCAACAATGGTACCGTGTTACACCATTTCGTTCACACATTTAGGGTCAGTCCAGGGCACATTACTGTAATGATACTTAAACACATATTTAGTAAAAGATACTTTTTTGCGCAAATAACTCGGAGTTATTTGAAAAACACGTTCGAGGGGAGCTACCACAAGAAAAATTTTTTTTTTTAAATACTAACACGAGTCATTTTAATTTTGTAATTGTCCTATAACTTAAAGCTCCATGAGGTGTTTTTCCCACGAATTATCTCAAATATGGCAGGGCGGTGACAATAATTTTAGAATACCCTTGGAAGGGGCTTACTTAAGCCATAGGTGTGCACATTATTGCTCTTATACTCAGCAAACTATTCTAAGAACCTGCTCTGGGCTGATATCTATATAATACAAACCGAGATCATTGCAGCCGTTTGAAAAAAAACATCTACAGTAACGCCCCCTGGTGGCTTATAAACACCAAATCAGTTTATTCTAAAGTGATATCTATGTAATGCAAAAACCGCATTAAAATCGGTCCAGTCGTATTAGAGAAACATATGAAAATATGCTTTTTATTTACGAAAACATATTCATTACTTAGATAAGAGCTTTTTTATCCGCTTCGGTGTGCTTTGCTATTTTAACTAATAGTAGGTATTATTTAGTATTATAGTATAGTAGGTATTATAGATATTATTATATTACCAGTATAGATATCGATGCAACAGCCCGCTCAGCCAGGCGTAGCCGTGGATTATCTGACGTTATAGAGAAGTGCTTCGTTGACCCACAACAGCGTTGAATACATGGTTTAATCTTTACTCAGAAGAAAAAATATTTTTTACTCACTATTTATCTATTCATTTGTTCCTATGGAGCCGAATACTTATACCGACAAAGGTTATAAGTGAAAAATATTTCTATAAAATATAGTATTGCGCAAGAAATTTGTGACGTTTAGACAATTACAGTAACAGCTAACAAGGTTGACACCGAGCTGTGTGCGTAGAGCAAAGTTGTAAATAACTCAAGCGCGAGCCAACTGTCAATACTTAGTTTGACGAACTACTGGGAATTCTCGGAACATTAGAATGATATATTGACTTCATCGCTATTTTCTACACTTCAACCATCTCGACGTGACTTCGTGTTCCACATTGAATGCGGTAGATTTAATTCCAATTTAGTCACATAAAATATAATTACAGTTACTTACGACTAGGGATTCTGTGTCTACATACGAAAAAATCCTTCATGAGTTTATTTCGCTAACAACATCAATTTACAGTTAAAAAGTCCAGTAAGGTTTATATCATACCAATATTAATTGAATAAAATTGTCGAAATTGTATTGGCCACGATCATTAAAGTACGAATTGACTAGAAGCCCTCTCTGCGTTTACCGTCTAACCACTCATTCTATATCTAGCTGGTGTAAGATGGCGAGTTTTAGTTCGAGTTCAATGCGCGAGGTCCCCGCGCGCCGCTGTTCACCCCCGAGAAATCCCCGTGCGCCGGTTTCACCCCCGCAAAGTTGCGTGATGTCACTTCGATACCGTGAAGTGACATTTATGGCTCTATTAAAACCAAACGCTGCTATCAAATTAATTTACTCTACGTACACGATAAATAAAAAAAAAATACAATAATAATGTGAACGAATAAAAATAATATACACTAGCACGAAAAAAATAATGAATTGTTACAAATAATAAATCATATAAGTTAAAATTTGCCATAAGTTTGATAATATTGTTAATCTGATAGTATGAAAGCAAATGAGATACGATCAGTTTTCGAACCATTTCGTATATTGTACTAAATTAAATGAAATTCATCATCATCGTATCAAAACCTATTTGATTAATTTTTAGGGATCCGTAGTCAAATGGTACACGACAGAATCCTTATAATTTTATCCTGTCAGTCTGTCTTTCTGTCTGTATGTCCGTATCTCACAGCATTTTACTCGAAGACTGTTGCCACTATACATGTGAAATTTGGAAAGTAGGTGTATTCTATGAACCGCTATGCAACGGTGCAGCAAAATTATAAAAAAATAATTGTAATAGGTCACCAAACGTGTGGGTCACTTAAAGATAGGTCTTTAAAAATTATATAGAAGTTTCAAAATAACGGTTTTCCTTAATTCGATAGTTGTTGCGTAAGCGCCCCTGAAGTTCAAAAAATGTGTTTCTTCTCCTTTAACTTATCAACTACTAAGTGGAAAATTAAAAAAAAAAATTATAAATTAAAAAATACTTTCATTAATAAATTTGAGTAAGATATAATTAGAGCATTTGAGATTTTTATTTTATAACTTATTTGAATTTTAACCGTTTACGTTTATTCATTCAATTTATTGAACTCTTCACTAAACTGTGCGTGGTCAGACACAGATCGATTCTTCTACGGTTTTAGAATCGTTGTATTATTATTATTAAGGTATTTTCTTTTGAACATAATAATTTTTTTAACGAAGTATGAAAGTAGTTTGAGATTTCGGAATCAGATTGAAATTTGTTGTTGTTGTTGAATTTATAAATTGAGTTTAAGAAATATTAATCAAAATAGAGAGCTCTTAACACGTTAAAGGATAGTGACTTGTTGAGTCGTGACTGCAGGTCTACAAAACCACCTTATACAAAACTCCAATACAAAACTTTCTTTTCAATTTAATGTATTGGCATTAACAAGATTTAGAATGTGTGTGAACTTAATAGACAAATTCAATAATGAGGGATATGTACTTAAAAGTGTCATATGAACTCAAAACCATTCAAACCATTAATTTTACTTAGACCTTCAACCATTCTCGTTTATTTAAAAAAAATATACATGTACTTGTCGGACATGTTGGTGTATAATCTATAAAAATATTATCTATAATACTAGTTTTCCGGTGGCGGCTCCGCTCGTGTCGACTACATAGTTGTACCGGAACCCCTTTTTCTAGGATCAATGGAACCTATTTCACTCTTAAGCTTATAAACTATATAGAAGCAAAAAATGTAGAGATCCCGGTATACCTATTTTGTCTACACGAACGGAGTCGAGGAAGAAAAGTTAGTTTGAAAATAAAATATAGCCCATGTTACTCGCTGATGATGTAGCTTTTTATAGGTGAAACAACTTTTAAAATCAATGAAGTAGTTTTTGAGTTGGTCAAAAACAAACGAAAAATCACGCCTTTCATTTTTATAATAACAGTATAGATTTGTACAATTGTTACGTGCCTATGCTACGTATACACGTGTTTAATATAATAGTCAATTTGTCATTTAATGTTGGTATAAGATACATACTGTCCATCAACGTGTTAAATGGATGTAATATACTTAATTAAGAATAAATACGCGAAAGGCATTGTAGTTAGACCTCCCAGCGAGTGGCGGGCATGAGAAACGATCGTCCGCCGCGAGAACTATTGCCTCTCGATCGCGCTATCGGTTTCGCCGCCTAATTTGTATTGCCGAATGGATAATCGCTTGTGAGCCTCGTTTAAAGTATTGCCACGGACATTATAATATGGCACATCCCTTTAAAATTGTCAGATTTAATATGATTTTTCCGGTACTACTTGGGTTTAGGTATCCAAAAATATTATATTCATAATTTAAGCATCTATAGTTTGAATAGTTTATGGGAAAATTCTAGGGGCTTCTATTTACGATAGACGGATCATTAATGTAGGTACTCTCTTAACAGGCGGTGTGCTCGGGCTTTAGACCACGTGACGTGAAACCATATTTTCAATATTATATTTAAATTATTGATAACAGAGATAGAGTTCCGGGAAAAGGAATTTTCTGTTTGGAAATTTTTACCTCATTAAAAAAAAAATTTTATTATGGCTTACTTGCAACCTTTGAATACTTCTCAAAAACCTAAGCGGTTTACATTTTTGTCGGTGGAAATGAATAAATATCTTTTTTGGAAGATTTTAACATTAAAAATGTTTATCAGATAGTTTTCGTGGGGGAAAAGTAAGTAAGTAAGGAAAAGGAGTGTAATTCGGCTATGTTTTCAAAATTTATGATGATAGAAAAAAAGCGGTGATGTAAAAAGATGCAAAGGATTGCGGGGTATCGTATGATACCAAAATTTCTAAAATTGGTCCGTAACTTCTTTCGGAAAATCAAAAATTTGTGAAAGAAAGGCGAAAATTCTCGATTTTTCGGACAACAAGTTGATTATTTCAAAAACGAAATTTAATATAAAAAAAAAAAATAAAAAAACAGACCCGAAGCAGAAAGATTGTCTATAGTTTGGAAAAATAAATTTTGGAATCGGTCGCAAACTGTGGGCTGGGTAGGTGCCCTTTTCATTGGATAATTATCAGATAAGTTACCACGGAGAGTGAGAAAGTTATGAAGGTAGATGGAATGCAGCAATGTGGCAGGAAAAGACGTGGGAGCTTGCGGGGCACCGTACGGTACCAAATTTATGAAAATTGGTTCATTACTTTTTTGAAAAATTTAATAAAATTGTTTCATAAAAATGTGTTATACATTTTTATTTTTGATGTTCACTTTAAATGTCCTCTGATAGTAGGGAGAAGCGTGAAATCTGTAGATTTTTTCGAATTGAATGAGCTTTCGTTCATATTTTTTTAACACTTGGACTTATTTTTCCTAAGAAACTCACTCTTTGACTAGACTATAATTGTATTCTCCATAGTTGTACGGTGTGTGAATCAGCTTTCCTGAAAAGGACAAGAAAAGTTTCAGGAGATATTCTATGCACTAAAATGTGGCTAAAATGCATGTCTAAAATGTATGTATAAAAATATGATTTAATATTTTTGATGTTATCTTTCAGTATGTAACGAAACGTTCCCCTATCATGAAACGTAAAGTTTATGTCATGAAGTTAGCTTTGAAAGTAAAAACATTTAATAAATATAAAGGGAATTTCTAATCTGTATGCAAGGCAATCTGGCAAATATAAATTCTCTTTTAAAAATTCATGTGATTTGCATATTCACGTTTACTCGAGAAATATTGGAAATAAACCGTTTAAAATCATAAAGTTTTTACGTTTATTTTCGCACGTAGTCTTTTAAATTTTCCGCGCTTTTAATTGACGTTGAAATTTTTCGCGCATATATTTGACGTTATAATTTTTAGCGTGCTTAAGTGACGTCCTTTTTTACGGATTTTTTGGACGTTTTAAAATTGTCATGCATATTTCTGTTATTCTACCTAACACACTTTCGTTGTTCACTTCCTGAATATAGTAACAGATTAAACATTTCCAACGTTAAAATAAAGAAATTCAAAGAATTTAACAATCACGTAATTCTTCTTTGAGAATAATATGTTTATCGTATACACACTGTAAGGTTTATTAATATTTCTATGACGTGTTTTACAGCCCAAACCTAGCATGCACGTTAGCATTGTTTCGATCGCGTGTAGCAGGCAGCCGGCACGCGCCGTGTTGACACAGTTGCGCCCGCCGCTCCCATTACCGGGCCAGTGATAATGTGTTCGGGCATTTTCAGAAACGCCGACTTTAGGTGACATCGCGACCACTTCTGTATGAATTATGGACGAAAAAAGCGCTGAACACGCTAAAAGCGACGATTAATTCAGTTTTTAATTCATCATTTAAAAAGCTGTGCGAATAAATTTCTCCATTCTGGCGTTGCATAGATTTAGTTTTTTACGGATATATGTTGTTTGACAAATTTTTTAAATAAAAAAGATATAGAGACTAAGGAAACAATCTGTTGACAACAAAATTGATTGACTGGTTAGCCGAGTGGTTAGAGATACTAACCGCAGAACCAGAGGCCGTACTTATCCATATTGTATGAGCGTTTAATCAATTACATTACGTATTATTAGCCACTTGAAATTCTTGAATGGTTTTGGACCAAAATTATTAACATACCATGTTTATATCACCAAATTAAAAAAAAAGTCTGTTATTTTTGTAATAATATTTTTTTCTGATTTTTCAAAATAAAATGTCCGAGTGATGTCCTCTAAATAATAATATTAAAATATTTAAATGATTCATGAGGATTACAATCTTATTTGTTAAAGTGACTAACCTAAATATTATGTTTACTTTTTGTTTTTTTTCTTTGGAAAGCAGCAGAATAAGCTCAACTGTCCAGATGACGTCTTAGGGACAATTTAAACGTGAAATGAATTTTCTCAAACATCTGATAAAGTCATAAAAAAATATTTAAAAAAGTTGTTATAGAACCTTATTCGTTTCAATTTTAATAACCATCAACGCAATTTATAATTTTAATTCAAGCCCATTGTCATCTACTCTGTATGTCAGGAGTTACTTTTATAGCTAATAGATGGCGCTGTACAAGTTTATTTTGACGCTTAGACGCCTTTTGTATCCGAGTAAGACATTTCAGCCCGAGTAAGTAAGACATGTTCCCTGCTAGCGCCGTTTCACTAAAATTTAAGGAGATACGTGTAGGGATGTCAACATCGCATAGCGACGAACAAATATCTCTCTACTGCGGGAGCACGTGAGCCGCAAGTGTTGTCCGTTCCCCCGACGCTCGCGATAGTAATCGTCTGGAAGCGTCCTCTACCCCACCGCACCGCTTCTTCCCACTTGTGTCGCCTGTCTATCGCGAAGATGTTCTACTTACAGAATCTTAACCTAATTTGCGTATACTGTCATTTCTGATCTTGTAATCATTTATAAAAATTTTTTATTTAAATTTTGTTTGTTCATCCTATGCATATAACGAATTATAAACTACAAAAAATTAGTGTCTGAACATTTTTTTTATATTTGAAAGAGTTATTAATACTAATAATAAAACAACATAATAAGGTTTCATAAACAGATAGACGAAATTGTTCCGATACAATTTTCCCCTAGAGTTTATAATTCGTTACATGCGTAGGCGCAAACGTAAACCGCTGCTTCTTGTAACACGTAGTACAAACGTCGTGTTGTTAAACTAAAAAGTTAACAAGGATCGGGCAGCACTTAGCGGGATGCCGCTAACATTGAGGACAAAGCTTTGGTGTATGTTTGCGCCGCCTAGTTGCGTGGCTAACACGGCTAATTGATGGCAGAATGCCAGTTGCACCTGTCTAACTCATGTACTGGACTCACACCTGATTTTTGTTAGATATTTCGGGAAAGACATTTTTCATATACATATTGCAAAACAAGGAATTGTAGTATCAATTAACTCTTAGATAACTAGAACATTTTCTTTCTTTCCCGATAACTATTATATGAAAAAAATTATTCCCAAAGCGTAGGAATATCCTATAGGAAAGAAATAAAGTTCTAGAATAACCCATCAAAATATCAATGTTTGCTGTTTTCAATTCAAATCAAATCAAATCAAATCAAAATATCTTTATTTCGTAGTTATGTAACATAATCTTGAAATACGTCATAAGAGTGCATTTTATTACTTTGTGGAAGGACGTCACCACAAAGGGATGTATTTAAGAATAGTTATTAAATGCATGCTTTCTCACAGGATTTATTTTATTTTTTATGATGTGGATCACAAAAAAACCATTTTGCATATAATCGAGGCGTGCACATGTCCTGCAATAATTTTAAAGATGCACAGAATCTTAATAGTTCAGGACAAATATTTAATATTCTTTTTTATTGCGTAGTATATACGGTGAATTTTGTAAAAAATCATCTTCGTACAATTTCGGCTTGTGGCACATTTTCAAAGCAATAAGGATGTTGGAAAAACGCAATCTTATTTTCGAACAATTATTTAACGTATTTATGCTATTTTAATTCCTCTGAAATTATTGATAAAAACAACAATAATATTAATATAATAATAATGATAATATCTGGAACATCCCACACAGCGCCATCTAGTCCCAAATAAGCAAGTATTATGCTTGTATTATGGGGTACTAAACAACTGATATATATACTTGAATATTCTTTTTTTTACATAATGTATACATATATAGATATACACCCAGACACGGAACAAATAGACATGTTCATGCACACAAATATTTGTCCCGGGCGGGGATCGAACCTGCGACCTTCGGGTCCGCAGTTGGGATCTCTAAACACTCGGCCAACCGGTCAGGCCAATTATGGTCTGCATACGATTTTAATTTGTAGAACACTTTATACAACACGAATAATGTTATATGAAAGCCTATGATATTGACATTGACTAGTTTTTAAAATTTTTGTTTTTTATGTACTCGCTTCGGCGTTAATATAAATTCTAGCTTATTCGAAACTAATGGAACGCAAAAAAAAAATTATAAACATTTTACAATAAACAATAAAATTAGTATAAACTCTCCTCACTTCTGCATTGAATAAATACTAATCAAGGGCAAACGGCGTGAATATTTAAATGCCGACATCCGATGTTTAGTACCAGATGGAGAAACTATATCATTAGCTAATTAGTGTAAATCGAGTGGACGAGACGAAGTCGAGCGGAGTCGCGGGCAGTCTTACCCATTGACGCGGCCAGTCATTATTTCTATGGTGCGTAATTAAAGATATAGTTGAAATAAATAAATGTATTAGTCGAGTGAGTTACGATGCCTCGCGGAGTCCTGCTAATAAAATAAATGAAGAGTCGGCACTGAGACTGCAGTGAGCACCGGTTGTCGCATTGGGGAAAGTGTGTAAATCCGAATTTTCTTAATTTTCGTTAAATATTTGTTGGTCTTCGTTTTCAATATTTTCCTTCTTGTTCGTTTCAATGTTAAAACATCATTAAGTTTCAGTAATCTTCATCATCATCATCATCAGCCCGTGTCTCCCCACTGCAGGATATAGGCCTCTCCCAAGGCTCGCCACCACAGACAATCCTCCGCCTTTCGCATCCAACTACCCCCGGTATGGTGCTTCAGGTCATTTGGCCACCTGGCCGAGAGGCGTCCAACGCTTCTCTTTCCGGTACGTGGCCTCCATTCGAGAACTCGTCTACCCCATCGGTTATCAGTTCTACGGCAAATGTGACCGGCCCATTGCCACTTCAGCTTGCTGATCGCTTCGGCTATGTCGATAACTTTAGTACTTTGACGGATTTCAGTAATCTTGTATGATTATATTTATCATTTAAGTCAAAGAATATGACCAAGATAAATTTGAATTAATTTGTTGTATTATAATCATGTTATGTACGGCAACAACTCGTCTATTATTTGTCAAGATTGATGTAATTGTAGCAATTGTATATTGTAGGCACAAATTACATTTGCCATTTGATTTGATATCTATGTATGTTGCCGTAACGCGAACGGCAATAATTTTTCATTTTTCCGTATTTTACTTATATTTTAAAAACCAAAGAAAGTAGACATGTCAGGTTTTGGCAATGGGCTTTCGGGGCGGTCGCGGGCGGCTGCAATTGATCAGGCTGCGCTCCGTTGGCTTTGAACCGCCGACAACAACAACAATTTGCTCGCGGCCGCCCGCCCTAATTTTAATGGCCTTATAAAATTTATATTTAATGTATTTATCATACGCGCGTTGGTCGAGGAGACGGATTATTGAATATAAATATTTCGTTTGCACTATTTATTCACAACTCGAGATTTTCCTCGTCATTTACTTCGAATTTTCATTAATTTTATATCTTGTGGATACTTTCCATTCTTTAAACGATTTTCTTGCCAAAGTTTATCAAGATTAGTTCAGCTTTTAGCAACGAAGTAGTAAAAGTGCAGACAAACCTATTATCGTTTAAAATTTTAGGGTTCCGCAATCAAGTGTGAAAATTAGGGTTATAATTTCGTCCAATTCGTCTGTCTGTCTGTCCGTCGGTCGCAGTCAATTTAGTTGAAGTCTATTAACATTATACAGATGAAATGAAGGTAGGTGTCTATGAATCGCTATACTATAATGGTGTAGTGAAATCACATTTTTTGTGGTAGGTCGCCATACATGTAGCTGAAGAACGAAAAAAAAAATTACCACCGCATATAGGTCTTTAAAAATAATACAGACGCTACAAAACTACTTTTTTATTTAAGTCAAAACTTGTAGAGATATGCGCTTTTAAATTTCTAAAAAGTTCCTCGCCTTTTAGATTTTCAACTATAGGGCGCAAACTTATGAAAAAAGTTAAGTCGGTACAACTAAAGAAACAATTATAAGCTATGTTAAATACCTAGTTTTTAAAATATTTGTTCTTAAACTTTATATTTGAATTTGAACCGTAGTTAGGATGTTGGGTAGTGTACAACATTATTTTTGTATTACACGACGAGGAACACCAATGCAATACGTGCGAGCCTTTTTGGACGTTTTTATGAAAAATTTATTCCATTTTTGTAATTTTTGATATTTGTGACGACGTCTTGAGTTTTTTCCGTATGCGACAATGAAACTTATATGGTGTCCACGTCGTTTGCCCTAGATTATTGTGTACATTACCAACGAGCCGGTGACCTAACGCTGTAAGAATACAATTTAAAAAAATCAAATGTCGTTATAATAGTCGTTAAAATAAATTCAAGTTTTAATATTTTTTAGATTTGATTACGAAATGAAAAATCGTTACTACAAAAACATTATGTCATTTTTTATAAAGTTTCTTAAAAAATATATATAATTTTGAATTTTTTTTATATTTGTCAATCGATATTCTATTACTTTTTCAATAGAATTCCAAAAGAAATAGAGCGTTTAAAAAACTGAAAATTTACGCATAAACATACAATGAAAGTCATTTCCACACTATGTAGCGCGCATTGTTTTATTTTAGACACACACGCGGGTCGGCGCTTTGGTCGCGGCATAACAGATTTGGTTGCTCACCGCCCCGTGTGCTATTTGTCTCTCGTTCGGACAAAAACTGACGATCATTCAGTGAAAGCTTTTAAAAAGGAATATTAATTATAATTTTAGAACATTAAATAAATATTGTTTATGTTTTGAATTGCGATTTATTTTTATCCTTTCACAGTCAATTTAGGACTGGTTTCACAGAAAGTCATTTCTTAGGCTTTAGGTAACTAAGTTAGCTGTCTCTCACTAGAGGAGTACGAAGTGGATCACACCGCCCAGAAAAAAAAAGACGTGACATGGAAATAATAGTCTCTCTAAAACTCATGACCGACGTGGAGACATGGACAATTACCTTCAAAATTAAAGACGTCCTGATTATTCCTGAACAGTGAGAAGTTCCAAAACAGAGCCATATAGTCACACATGTGGTCAATTTTCAGGATATTGAATATTTTTCTATTAAATTAAATTCGTTATTTGTTTTGTGATTAAGTCTTAAAAATACGAACTGACTGGAAGCCCTCTTCTGCGTTTACCGTCTAACTACTCATACTAGCCGGTGTACGATGGGGAGTTTTAGTCCGAGTTTCAGTGCGCAAGGTCTCCGCGCAGCGCTCTTTACCTCCGAGGAATCCCCGCACACCGGTTTTAAGCCCCCGAAAATGCGAAATGTCACTTCGATACTGTGACCTGACATTCTCTATTAAAACCAAACGCTGTTGTCAAATTAATTTACTCTATGGATTAAGTAGTTTAAGAAAACTGAGAATGTGAGCTTTCTATTAAACTTCCATTTCGTTCTTTCATATTACTTTGTATTAATTTAACTTATAGTTTAGTAGAATTTGATTTTTATAAGTATTTATCAAATCTGCAGACGTGTGTAGCTGATAATGTCAAAAATTGTAAAAAAAACTCAATCTTCTGGTATAGTGAATAAAGCGGGATGGATGAATTAAAAAACGTATCTAACGTTCAGGGAGTTCCGTTCCAGCAATCGTCTCGATCGGACGCGTTTTACGTTTCACGGAGCTACAAACAGCTCGGCGAAAGAATTTCTGCTCCCCACACAGAGTAGAGTGCAAAGTGGCAGCAGCGCGCGCGCAACCACTTGACATACCAGGCCGGGTCGGGCGTAAGCTCGACCCCGTCTCTGTAAAAAATGTCCCAACAAGACTATAAATCACTTACCCTTAAATCGTTAAACAGTATTGAGGGAGTGAAGTGCTGCGGCGAAAGCTTAAACTGTGACAATCTAAAATGGACCGGTAACCAAACAGAACTAAAAAAGACACAATGTGTAAAGTGTAAACGTGTGAACGTTATTAAAATATTCATATGTGTAGTAATAGAAATAAATGACAATAATAAACCTAATTACAATAGTGAATTTATAGTATACTGGACACTAGAAACTAAGTGTGGTAGCACCCGTGAACACTGCAAAAAATGTGGGAAAACAATTTTTTCACAGGTGATAAGACAATTTGACTTTGTTTCAAGTGAAACAGTGAAATGCACAGGCAAGCTGTGCAAAGAAATGAACTTTATTGAAAGTCGTGGTCCCACGGAGGACTCGCCATCAATTTCGCCTACTTCCACCAGGCGAGAGATACAAAAAGAAAAAAGGAGACAACGCGCTATTGCTGCGAAAGCCGACAAAGCAAAAAGCGCGGAAATCAGAAAACGTTTCGAGGAGGAAAGAAAAAATAGTACTATAGGTGTACATAATAGATATGAACAACTAGCTTTAGACGAAGAAAACCAAACTGAAATTGAGTCTGACTTTACTCAAGATGAAGAGGGTTATAATACAGAAACTGCCAGCATGAGCAGTAAAAAAAGAAAAATTATATCAAACGACATAAAAAATGGAGCTAAAAAGCGCGTCATGGAGCAAAAACAAACTTCATATATCAAGATGCACGAAAATCAAATGATAATTAATCAACACGTGCCAGCAGTAATCAAGTCAAATTCTAACAGTAAAGAGGAGGAAGTAAAGGCATTCCCATCCCTCCCTAGCACACAGAAGTTACATGGAGTAACCATTAATCAATATCAAGCACGCAAAGGCCCCGACCAGTTTACCAATGCAACACCAATACAAATAACAAATAAAAATGACACCAAAGATGCAGGCAAGAAAATTCCCATTGTAACAATCAAATGCAGTAGGTGGAATACCAATGGAGCAGAACCAGCGAGGCTGGCCAAGAGTTTTGACTGTACGTTCTCGCGTAACACTGATAGCGAGAAATACTTTTTTCGCCCAAACTCTATTGAAAGCAGAAATAAGTTGTTGGAAGCTCTTAAAAAAGATTCAGAAATTGAATACTTCACTTACGCAGTAAAAGAGGAAAGAAAACCCTCGAGAAAAGTGATAGCGCGCGGCGCCGAACCCTTTGACTACTCTGAAAAAGAACTGATAGAAGACATTCAAGCCAACTGGGGTATCACACCTGAAAGGGTAGTACCTCTGAGAGGCAAAGTCATTCTCCTGATATTTCCAGGAGAAATAGACATAAAATCGATAATACAGATGAACATTCTTGTCAATCAAAGAATTAAAATCGAGAAATACAAAATAAAAAATACTGCAGTAACACAATGCAAGAATTGCCTCACATTCGGTCATGTTCAAGCACATTGCGGGATGAAAAAAGCCGAAGAGAAAATAGAAATGATCTCAGATAACGGAGATACTCTTGAAGTATGCACAGCTTGTAAAGAACCAAATCATACCGCGAGGCAAGCAAAATGTCCAGTATTCAAAGCTGAAATTAAGCGCAATAAAGAACGAAGAGAAAACTTCCAAAGAAACAATAAGAACAAAACAATAATTCAGTCATCAACAAGTCAAAACAAATCAACAAAAACAATAACACAATGGCCAGTAACCGCCACACCAGGAATATCATATGCACAAGCTACGAAAAACACGCCCACATCAACCGTGGGAGTATTAGCAGATGATACATCCGCTTTACAAGGCCTAATGGCCCTCGCCAAGCTTATCACCCCAGATATGGTGAGCAAGATCACTAAACTTCTCAATTTACTTACGTAATGGCTAAAGAAATCCGAAGAGTCAGAAAACTTCGAATGATCCATAGTAATATAAATGGTATCAGAGGGAAGTTTGGAGAGCTTAAAAATCTAGTAGCAAAACATTCCCCTGATATCGTCATAGTTAACGAGTGCTACCTAGATCTTAATACCCACAAATACAATATTCAAGGCTACAACAAACTATTCGACATAATAGAACCACATCTGGGAACAGCCACCTATATCAAAAACAACCTCAGATGGGCTAGACTTGAGTTACTACCAGATACACAAGGCGAAAAATTGATCGAAGGTTCAACCATCAAGATTCACACTGCCACGGGATGGGTGATAATTAATACTGTATATTTCCGAGCCAAGCAACGAGCCGCACACGCACGACAAATGGCCGAAATCTTAGAACAGGAGGACAGTATAACGATAGGTGACCTAAACATTAGGTCGACCCTATTGAATCACAGTAGAAACGATGCCACCGGGAATGAATTAAACAGATTGGTACACGATGGCTCCGTCACAATACACAGTACTGGAAAGCCCTCCAGACCTTACAGTAACAGTAACTCCATATTAGATCTTGCTGTTCTCACAGGACAGCTCAGATATAGACTCACAGAAAGTAAACAACTCGAAGACATAGGATCGGACCACATTCCTTGGCAATTCACCATAGATCTAAATTTTGAGACGGTAATAACAAAAAAAAGAAACGTCAATGACCTCCTGAGTAACACAGAAAAAGTAGCGATCTATCAACAACTGATTCAAGACTCTCTTCGAGCAAACCCAGATATCAAGCACAAGTACAAGTCCCCAGTAGAGTGTGAAAAAGCTATAGAAGCCCTCGAGATCGCCATCACAGAGGCCCTAAATACAGTGATACCAGAAAAAGCTATACATCCAAGAGATCGCCTTCCCGGGGTACTAAGAGAGAAGCTACAACTCAGAAGATTAAAAAAGAAACTGAGTTACAGAGATCCTACAAACTTCACGCTTAGAAGAGCCTACAACAGTGCTAAAAATGACTTTGCTAATTCTCTAAAAGAATGGCAAGAAAATGAGTGGAGAAAAATTTTAAACAACAAGGAAGATAATAGACGCAACATGTGGCGTATTCAAAAAAGTCTTAAGAAACCTTGTCACCAGCTCCCACAGATTGAAGGCTGTGACACGGAACTCAAAATCGTAGAAGCACTCACTCGCGCTTCCATTGTTCAGGAAGCTAATGTAGACGTAACCCTACAAGCTTCTATCGAAGGTGGTCCCGTTAACAACGACAATAAGGTCGACGCCATGTGCGTAAAAAAAGCAATTTTTTCGTTTAAAAATAGAAAAGCTCCAGGCCCAGATGGCATCCAAGGCTACGCTCTTAAAACAGCAGGTTTATTTTTATGGGCAAGGCTAGCGGAAATCATTAATTACGTACTCTCAACTGGCTACTATCCTAACCGGTGGAAACTCGGGGAATGTATTTTTTTGCACAAACCAGGTAAAGATAATAGGCTAGCAACCTCTTACAGACCCATCACGTTACTTGATACGATGGGCAAAGTTTGTGAAAGAATCATGTATGAAATAATACTGAAAGAAACGAGAAAACTCATTCCCGAGTTTCAACATGGCTTCATCCGAGGCAAAGGCACAGGCACACAATTGCTAAGAACTGCGACCAAGATAGCCAAAGAACTGGAGGAAGGCAATTCTGTTGCAATGATAAGCACCGACCTCAGTAAAGCCTTCGATTCTATCAATCACAAGGCCTTGATATTCAAACTAGAAGAAGCCAAAGTTAACAGATACATAATAAGAATGCTGCAAAACTACCTATCCGATCGTAGAGTTAGAGGTAAAATAAGAACAACAACAGGCAAAGAAATATTTGTACCTCACGGCGTCCCACAAGGTTCGATACTCGGGCCTCTAATATTTAATTTATACATGTCCGACATAGGAGCAGACAACAAGATCGGAGAAGATAGAATCGAAGGCTTATACAAATCACAATACGCCGATGACCTATGCATTCTTAACTCGGCCAAAAAGCCGGACACAGCCAGTTCCAGAACAGAATGGGCAGCCAAAAAGATAATGAAGTATTACGAAAAATGGGGCCTTAAGTGCAATGTCGAAAAAACAGAGTGCATCATGTTCACGATGAAAAGACCACGCACTTTAGCTAACTCCAGGGGCTACAAGCCATATATTAAAATCAAACAAAATGAACTACAATATAAAAACTCCGTTAAGTATCTCGGGGTTCACCTAGATAAGAGACTCTCGCTCAACGAGCATGTAAAATATATCATTGCAAAGGCAAAGAGAGTAAAAGGACTCCTAAACCCCATTATAGGCTGGCGCTCCAAGGCCAGCGTGGATATTAAAGAACTCGTCATAAAAACATGTCTCGTACCCATCGTCGATTATGGAATAATTCAACTGTTGCCGAGGGTGAGCAAAACCAATCTTAACCGATTAGAAGCTGTGTTGAGAACAGCGTACAGAGTCGCTGGCAATTTCTCACGCAGCCTTAACAACAACAGTATCTGGGAGATGCTCAACGAGGACCCGTGGCACGTGCGTATCGCGGATCTGCATGTAGACATGCTGAACAAGGCAAGAGCGAACCAAATTGAAGGCCTCATCAAAACTGGCGACAGGTACACTCGCCACAATCAATACAACCCGATGCTCCCTGCGCGGAGGATCGGGCCTGAACCTATACCCCATATTCCACGCCCCGAGAGGAAAAAACCGCTCGACAAGAGAATTTTTCCTCCGAGGGGCACATTCCTATGACCGGCATAGACATCAAAATTAACATTTAACACACCGTAGTATTCATTGAGTACATCACACACCTGCGGACCGAAAAATAAAGGACGCAGAGAGTTAAGTTTATGAATACAGTTCCGCTAGGACATAATATTCATAGGTACATACCTTCACTAAGAGGTACAAAATGTAAAAAAAAAAAAAAACGACATATAATAAAGAAAAAAAAAAGATAAAGAAAGATTTTTCATCTAACGTTCATGTTAATTTTTTTATATTATAGTGACTCAACACATTTGATAATAAATCTAAATTAAATAAAAATAAAAGCTTACACCCAAAATCTTAACCCCGAACAGCACAAATATTCTACTCAGCTACTTCATAATTCATAAGGCAGCATATTTGAGCCGTATGAGATATCTAGCAGCGGTTGCAGCCGCGCTAGGGATTGCTGAGATCGCTTGTATGTAGGACGATGCCAGCGCATCACAAGTGGCGTCCCACACCAGCGGCCTTCCCTGTATCCAGGAAACGACGATCATGCCTGCGGGTCTATTGCCATCGTTACGCACAATTCTTGGTTCATTTTGTATTGACTGTTGTATCAATATTTAATTTTTAACATTATTATAAATAATAATATATACTATATATATTAAGTAATCATAATTATATATACATTAAGTAATCATATATGGTAAATATTGTCAAATATAATTATTACTATTTATAATTATTTTAAAAATTAAATAAAAATTAAATTATAAGTTACATAGATCACACACGTTTTCGGATTCTAAACTAAATAGTGTGTATCATGGGTACCAGAGAACTGACATCATCATCATCATCATCATCAGCCCATTTTTACCCCACTGCAGGGGCTTAGGCCTCCCCCAGGGTGAGAAGGAGCTTAAGTCTACCACGCTGCTCCACTGCGGGTTGGGAACTGTAACGACCGCCATCTATTGACAGCGTCCGGGACCGACTGCTTAACGTGCCCTCCGAAGCACGGTGTCAGTGATATTGTGTACTTAAGTCAGAAAAACTCATTGGTACACGCCCGGATTCGAACCATGGCCCGATGGGGCCAAATTTGAGACAGGCTCGTTGCGCTCTGGGCTACAAGAGAGAGAACTGACATGTATATTTAAATATTTTTATGACACATATGTAATTATTTTATAAATTATATTTTATATTTTATATTTTACACCCCGACACGGAACAAATAAACAATAGAAATATTCATGCACACAAATGTGTCCCTGGCAGAGATAGAACCCTCACACTCTGGTTGTTAATATTTTGTATAATATAATATTATAACAGTGAAATATAACGCACATAGAAGATTTTAATTGCTGTCGTAAAACCTCGCACTCGTTAGACTTGTTAAGTTTTAGAACTATTGTTTTGGGCTTTATCATCCTACATAGAACCCTTTTAAATAATAGTAATGAGGTATTTGATTTGAAGTAGACTTCCTAGTGTGAAAACCAGAACGTATACAGTTTACGATAATTTAAAGTTCTTAAACTAAGAAAAAATTATAGTTTTTATGCCAATATCCGGTATAAAAAGTGTCATTCCTGCCCAGACCTACCCCACAAATGGAGGTGATGGGTTTTATATTGATTGTCGCGGAGCACGCAGTATTCCACGCATGCGCCTTACCTGTACAGTCACCAACTAAACTTACTATTATTATTCATTCATGCCTAAAAATATTTTTTTATTTATATATGTCGCGGTTGGACCACGTGATCTGTATTTACAGGAAAATACGAATATTCTGCAAACACTCAAAATAATGCGTAGAGACAGTCTCATTACGCGATCTTACGTAAGAATTGTAGTAGTTTCGCGAATTCACGAACTGTGTTACAAGTTTTCTTGAAATTACTACATCTGTTTTTTTTATACCTCACTGCAAGGGCTTAGGCGTCCTCTCATGATGAGGGGGCTTGGAGCTTAATTCCACCAAGCTGCTCCAATGCGGGTTAGCGGATTGTAACGACCGATACGACCGAAACGAACGATATTATTGATAACAACAAAAAAGGGCTGATGGAGATTTGTTTATTAGTATGACAAAAGCTGTGAAAACACGACATCTCGGGCCAAATCTTAAATTCCTTTTTATTTTTAAATGATGCACGCAAAATATGGGTATGAAAAAAATAATGTTATACGTGATAGTTTGGTTATACCACACGTTGTTATTAGTTAATAGCAATAGTTAAACGGTAAAGAACGGATAATTGACAAGAGTTCAATGATAGTCATTAAACTGAAAAACAAATTTGATACATTTAATTAACTCAAAAAAAATTTTTATTAAAACATATCGCGATCGTTAATTTTGCAGTTAAGGTTAGAGACCCTCTAGTAGAGCAGTTGGAAATCGAACCCGCGATCTGCAGTTACGGTCTCTAACCCTAACGACAGTAACTACTACTACTTGCTTATACTTGCTTATTTTGCGACTAGATGGGGCTGTGTGGGATGTCCCAAGTATTATTATTAGAAATAGGAAAGAAAATAACAAGTTAGCAAATCGCAAGTTATATACAATAAGAAACATTTAAATGCCAAAAAAACCATATAGTTTATGGCTGTTCACCAATGAAAACGTATTTTTGAAACAGTTTTCCATTATGTATCTATAAACTTTTCTAAGAATTAAAATAGATGCCATTCAGACAGTAAATCAATAAAATTATCTTCTCATTTATTGAATTCGGTTAACTAAACAATACATCTTTCCTCATACATATTTTAATGAATGTGTTGCAAACAGAAAATAAATGCGAATTTTCTTTTCTTTTTCTTTGGAAACAGCTTGTCTAGACGATAGTACTGCGGCCGCGGCAGACCAAAAGCTATAGCCGCACCGTCCGCCGCTAAGCCGAAAGCGACCTAAACAAGCTTTTATAAAATTACGTCTACGTGACGTGGAAAGTATTGTGAAAAAGGTGTGACTCTTCAAAATGTAAGTAAAACGTTATACTTTAATATCTGTGTTAGTGTACTTATTCGTAAAATTTTGGTTTTAAACTTAATTTTTGTTTTAGTATACTAAAATATTACGAAAATATTTTCATTTGAAATATTTTAAAATGTCGAATTTTATTAAAATTTTAATTTTTAAATGAAAACGAAATTGTACCAACAGTTAATGAACTACTTGTCATATCACACAAATATTGTTTAGAAATTAGTTTGATAAAAAAATCATGTTTTGTGTTAGTTAATATTAAAAATAAAGAAAATAATAAACTATACAATAAATTTAAGTAATAACATTATTATTTGCTTGCTGACATCATGTCGATCATGTTTTCTAAAGTTTAAAATCAAAGTTGATAAAACAATTTTATGAATATTTTATTAATTAAATTAATTTTTTTATGTTTGTTTATGAAAGAAAATAGAATTATTATAATATATTTTAGATGATAATATTTCAGTTTTATTTTGACCTCTTCCCGAACATAATATGCAACCTTTAAAATATGCATCATCAGGTTCCTGGCCACAGATTGAAATCATTCACACGATTTCTACGTCATTTGGCATGTTGCCAGTTTCTCTATTGATCGTGTACCCTAGATTTATTAATACATTAGTGTTGTACCAGCAAATAGAGTACTTTTTAATAAAAGTTATAAAACTTATAATTTCCACTTGAAAACGTTACTATGAGTGTAAAAATGTATCAAACACATGTGTACATGTCTCAATTAGCGAATAATCTGTAAAAATGATGAGAAAAGATTGTACAGCGGCTGTAAACCTCCGAAAAGGTCCGATTGTGTAATCTGTTATAAAAGGCAAATTACAGTTTATATAATTTTTTTACGATTTGCTAGTTGGAGCAGAGCACTCAGCCAAGATGTCGTGTTAGCCGAGTGGTAGCGTGCCTGCTTCTTCTCTAGAAGACTATGGTTCGAATTCCAGGGCCAATGCGTTTTCTTTAACTTTAGTACATAACTATCACTGACTCTGCGTCTCGGAGAGTACGTTTTGCCGTTGTCCCCGGTTAAAATTCACCAACCCTTACTGGAGCAGCGTGGTGCATCAAGCTCCAAACCCCCTCATCCCGAGGGCAGCCCTAAGCCCTAGCAGTGGGGCATTAATGGGGCTGATGGTATGGTATAGTACTCAGCCAATGATACATGATAATATTTTCTGATATTAAAGTGGTAATCTATTGATCTAGTAGAGAATACACTACGTATATATGTCCAAAGGTTTTAAACTTCATATTGTCATTTGTTCACGGGCACAGGTATATAAATTTTAAATAATTTTTAAAGTTTTAATATGTTATAAGGCTTTTTTATAAACTTTGTGATGGTTGACAACCCTTGGAAATTCATTCTATTTGATAGGGTATTCTTCTTTGCATACTTTACAGTGTTATGCAGGAAACTACGATGTACAACACATGACAGTATTTGAGAGTAGGTACGGAGCATAAAAAGTTTTCAGACAATTCGCTGAACTTATGGTCTCCTACAATGCACACACCAAGCTTTTACGTGAACGTAAACTTTTTATACGGCTAGAAATTACACTGACTTTAATATTTTGATGTAAAGAAATTCTATGACCAAAGCTTTATTAGTTGCGAATGAAAAAAAAAATATTTTACAAGTATTATTGTTTTTTATATTTGTCCATTAAATGTATCAATATAATTAATAGTTTTTCATGGCGCAGTAGCGGTAGTTTGTTGTGGTCCAAAAATCGATTCTCGTATTTTGTACTAAACTTTTTATTTATTTAATAATGTATATATCACAACAACGTCTAGGCCCAAAACTAAGCATTAGATTGTGTGTTGGGTACCAAGCGAAGACACCAGATACATATAAGAACCAAGACCCGGTACCAGTATCAATATTCATCATATAATTATATATTATCAATATTCATTTACTTTTAGGTGTTTTGTTTTGAGTATACTCATCGTAAATAATTCTTGCTATCGCATATATATATAATGTACTAGTTTTTGTTATAACATTATGATACTGGTAAGTGATATAATCTTATAACTGATACCAGTGTAAGGTATCAGTTACACATCATCATTAGGCTAATGATTTATTTATTTTGGTAATAATTTAATATCTCTATTATTTTAAGGGCGGCGGAAGGTGGAGGTCCTCCGGCGCCTGTCGAACCTCAAACGGGGCCTGATGGGGAAATCATCGGGGGGCCTCGCACACATCAACAGATCGCTGCTCAGCGTCGCTTACAGCAGCAACAAGCT